>WIWV01000007.1:27298-403004 GCA_014839625.1 Penicillium ucsense | reverse complement strand
CGGCACGGCATCCATGTCTTTGTGTGGGGGGGGGGGGGGGGGAGAGAGAGAGAGAGACTTGAAGGTGGGTTGGGTGTGGATGGCAACGGGGCCGAACGGATCAGGTGATGGGCCGTCGGTGAAGTTGAAAAAGCGCCACCAAAAACGAGGACCACTTCGCGGGCGTGCAGACTGCAGACTGCAGACGACTGGCGGTGTTTGAGAATTGGCGCTGGAAAAAGGGTGTAAAGGTTGGAGGGAGACCTCTCTCTCTCACTCTTACACACACACACACACTCTCTCTCTCTCTCTCTCTTTTGGGAGAAAGGTCGGGGGGGGAAGTAGTTGCGCACCTGCAGCCGCAGCAGCTGAATATTGCGGGGGAGGAAGGTAAGATGGGGCGGACCTCTAGTGATGGTACGATACTTGACTGTAATCGTGATGGATGTGACTGTAATGTACAGGCTGTATGGTATCACTATCAGGTATTGTGGATCCTGGTACTGGAATTCGATGCTCACACTCGGTCACTCATACAACTCTGGGAGGCAACGGATGTAGCAAACAAGACCAGACCGGGTGGGGAAAGATGGCTCTCCCCGGAAAGAGCAGGGGAGAGAGGATGTGCCTCCAATCCATGCAGTGGGCACAAGAAGCCTTGAGGGGAACACAATCTCAATGTCTTGAGTCATGGACGGTGGACGTGGGCCTGTGTTGACAGGAAATGGTTTTCCTCGTGAAGGAGACACGGGAGACCCGGACAATCAGCGTCAACACAGTCAACGGACAGCTCACTCGACCCGGTCCGATGGTCGAGGACCACAAATCAGCGGCGGTGGTGGCTTGACATGGGCTTGCGATCTGACCAAGAGTCCAAGAGTCCAACTCCCATGAATGGCCGGGGATTCCACACAGTTTTGGTCCAGCACGAGTCCCTCTCGTCCGGCCGATGCACAATCCTGAAGCATGTGTCAGTCCGTCAGTAGCACCTTGAGTAGTGCTGGAAGTTCTATTGACAAGTGACAAATGCCGGCGTTTACTATATACCGAAAGTCTACCCTCTGCAGCAGTGCAGTACTGCAGTCAGGTAGTATCACTATATCTAGTCTCTATGTAAACATTCTTTCATCTATCCATCAAGGTCTACAACCGGAACAGAGTCCAAGAGTCGATGCAGACCACAACTAGGTATATTCGAGGCAAACCTACTTTACTTCTCATCCAAGTCGAACCCATAAGGCCGGGATCCCGACCGGTCGCAAATTCGAGTCGCGGTGAAGTTTCAACTGGTCAAGAGTCAAGACTCCAAAGTCAAAAACTCACGACTTCGGAGGCTCGGACCTCCAGCCCATACGTTTGGTACTGTTCATACAAGCGGTCTTTTACTGTATTGCATGAGCAAGCACGTGTCCACTGGGTCACCGTTCGAGCTCCCCACTCGAGCAGTCCACAATCCACAATCCGCAATCCACAACCTCCCGTCTCGCCACTCACAGAACCCAAGTCACACCCACCAAACGATCCCCCAGAATCCAGATCAACCATGCACGAACATCTTAAGCGATCAACAGACCCACCACCACCTGGGTCCGCTCCTCCTATCTTTCCCCCATGGAGTGCCACTTCTAGTACTCATCACTCAGAGTGACCCATGAGCATGAAGCACATCCAGAGCTTCGTAAGCCGCGTAGACGCGGGGACTCGCTATCGGCTGGGTGGGACGGTGGGTTCCTGAGATGTTTCTTTTTGATTTTTGCGGGGAAATACCTCGGAGCAGTCCAGCTTGCTTGAAAGTCTCAGTCTGCAGATCGGCTGCGAGAGTCGGAATGGCGGGGGCAGTACTCCGGAAGATCTTCTGAGAGTGGGAATCTGCACTAGATCACGAGATAATAATGTCCACCCTGAGTTTCACGTTCCTACTACCTACTCACCTTCCTAGTAGTTAGTTACACCTTGCAGTACTTATCATCCCGAGACAAATGCGATATCACGTGAGAGATATTGGACTGCATGTAGTAGCTACTAACTAGGTAGCTACTAGCTACTAGCTGGCAGCTCCATGTCATTTACTACGTACGCCATGATCCTATAACCGGACATCCTGTCTCAATTCCAAACGCAGTAAGGGGAGGAGTTCTTATGTGTCCGACCACTCCAACCAAATCTGTTCTAGTAAGCGTTTCTTATGCCTTGCCCGCTCTCTCCCGTAAAAGTCCAGAGAAAGCCAGGCAAGTGAGGTATGGTAGCCAAGTAAGACCAATCACTCTCCATGTACTCTTAGCTGCACCAAGACATGTGGTGAGAACGCTTTCGAATGGTGGAAAATAAGCAAGAAGGTGAATCAGAGGCTGAATCGTGCGACAAATGACTACGTGTGCAGACCTTTGACGTTGTTTCCAAAGACTAATCAGCCCTTTTCGGCAAGTCGAGAGACGGTGAGAATCTGGTACTAAAAGACTTCAATCGACGATCGGAGGGAACCCTGTGATTTGCCTGAAAAGCATCATCTTAGATTGCGATAGACTGCTACCTGGAGATGTTGACTAACGCGCAACCTCGGCAGCCTGTCAGCGCATGGCTTCGGAGGCCGACCGTGCCCAGCCGTGGTACCATAGGTCTAGGAGCAGGGATCTGTCAGCGATCTGCTGCCCATCCCGGCTGACATATCGGCACCTTGCGCGTGATCTCAGAAGTCCAGCGCGCGTCACTCGGAGGAAATCATTTGGTCGATCCCGGTTTCACATCCTCCCTCGACTTATTGATTGTCGTGCTCTCAGGGGTCAAGTCTGCGTTTTGGATGGTCTCATGATACAACAATTGACCTTTTCTTTCAACTCATCTGGAACTCCGGCCTTGGCGCAACTTCTGGTACCGAATCGTGTGACAAATTGAGGACGCCTGTCAAATCTTTGACGAGGGAGAGCGGCGACCAAACACAGCTTCAATGTTGCGCCAACAATCGTTGTGGACCCAGTCAACGTGCATACCATGCCATGTCGAACCAAGCCCTATGGTACCCAGCTGATGACCACCAAGGACGGCGAAATCGACAAGAAGCAAAATGCCAGTGTTGGTAATGCACCCCTCCTGTTTCACTTCGATGCACCATCGGCATGACCCGGAGCATCCCCGTCCGTAGCACCACCCGTCATGGCCATGACCCGATCCACCTCCGCGCGACATTCGGGCATGGCGCTGCGCATCTCCCGGGCCAGCACATCTCGAAAGTCGGCAAAAGCCTCTCGTTTTCCTTTCAGATCCTGATTGCCGCGCTGGACTAGTTCCACGAATTCACGGGTGTAGATATCCGGATTGCGCGCCGCATCGACGTACTCGATAATCTCGGGTGGCAGTTGAATGCTAGCGAGAGGAGGATTGGAAGGGTCGGCGGTATTGGGAGTTGCGGTCTCGGCGGCGTTGGGAGGTAGTTCGGTATGGGTGTGGAGCGTTTTGAGAGCAATGGTGAGGTTCTTTCTGTGTGATGCAAAAAGGTCAGGTTAATCGAGATACAATGCATTGAAATACAACATCGATAGCTCCTGTGACAGAGCAATGGGGTCCTTTTGAAAGTAAGGGGTACTATGGTTGACAGATATGGATTCACATACATTTTGTGCACGAGCTCTTGCTGTGTTTCGGGCCCCAGGTAGCCATGGACAGCTGATTGAATCTCGAAAAGGTGTTGAACGACGTCGCGAATGTCGTCTATATTAGATACGTGATCAGCAGGCAATATGGACGACAATCAGAATCACGAGCTTACCATCGACTGTTTTGAGCATGACAGGGGCCATCTTGAATAGCTTGGGAGCTCGTCGATTCTGCAGGGTTCTCAAATCGCAATCGCGGTCGAGATGAGACGGAGGAGATGCGGAAGAGACGCGGCGGGGAAAAGGCGGTAAAGTTGGGGCTCTTAGAGCCGCGATGGGCGGGCGGAGTGGAGACGGCACGGATGAGGCCTCCGCCTCAACTTGTAAGTACAAGGACATTATTGTCACTCTTGAGGTGGAGGACCGAATTTTCTAGGTTAGGAAATATCCTGTACCAAGTCAATCCCTAGACCAGCTGACTCGAATTGCTTTTCGCTTGGCGCTTGTTGTTCTTTATCTCTCAATGAAAATCCTAGGCATTGACTGAAAAGTTTCTGAGTAAGAGGACCGATCGAAGTCTACAGTTCTACACTCGGTCGATCGATATGTTTTGGACAAGTCAATCAGTGGGATGGTCAACAACACCGCTGTCCTAGTTAGTGCATCGTCATTTAAGCAAATTACTAACTCGAAGCGATAGGGTCCACAAACGACTACTGATGTCAGGTCCCTTCTTTCTACCTGTGAGTCCGAGATGTCGCCCGACGGAAAGATAAGGTACATCCGTCGACCCACGATCAGCAACATAGTCGGGCCAACCTTAACGCCGATTCAACTCTCAACAAGTGCTACTGCTGGAACGTGGAGCCAGTCAGATCAAGAGCAAGACTCGGCACTCGGGACAAATATTCCAAGCGATATCCCTACAGCGCACGATATCAGGCGTCCTAAGACAACTCGGGGCGTCCGCAGGATCAAAGTACAAGCAATCTCGACCGGTCTCCAAGCATTCAGACATACCGATCGGGGGCCTAACACGGAAATCGCCGTCGTGAATCGATGACGCAAGGAACACACGTGGTTCGTGATCGGGAAGATAGAAAAACATTTTCCAAGAAGCATCTCGGTGTTGTATGGTTGAAAGTTGCAGATAAATAGTATTCTTCCACCAAGGCCATGCAGGTGGTCAACAAACCAGTAAATCCCATCGCCAGTGTGCAGGCCAACCGCGCGCTCCCAGGTACTTTACCCATCAATTATTCGAAACAGCATCAACTCCGTATCAGATCTTGGCAAAAGCTTAGGTCTACGAGTGACCCACTCCAAATATGGTCAACCTCTCGACAGTTCAAGCATCCAATGCGTCCTTGCCCAAGACGTTGTTCCCCAGCGACGGTCCCGTCGGGGTCTTCGTCGGCGCAACGAACGGAATTGGACGAGCATCTCTCTTAGCATTCGCAAAGTACACCCAACAACCTCGACTGTATTTCATCGGCCGTTCGCAAACGGCTGCCGATGAGGTCCTGGGGCAGTTGAAGGATGTCAATCCTGGCGGTCAATATGAGTTCATCAAAGCAGATGCAAGTCTACTTCGCAATGTAGATCAGATATGTCAGTCAATACAAGCCAAAGAGACCAGACTCGATATCTTGTTTCAGAGCCAGGGCACGCTGGATTTCTCTTCAGGTATGTGGACAACACCTTCATCGCCCCGGAAAATTATCCGATGACGGGGCAATGCTTGAGGGAAGCGGTTCAAGGACGCTGACCATCTTGTCAATCTTCAACAACGCTAGAAACCTCGGAGAAACTTCCTCTCATCATGGCCCTTGGTTACTATTCTAAAATGCGATTCATCGCGAATCTCCTCCCCCTGCTGCAACGTTCCTCCACCCCTCGCGTGGTTGTCGTCTTGGCCGGTACCAAAGAAGGACCCGTCAATCCCAACGACATCCCCGGCAAGAAAGTCAAACCTTGGCAAGCTCGTGGACATCTCTGTTCCATGATGACCCTCACCATGGAACGCTTTGCACAGTCGGCTCCGGGCGTGAGCTTTGTGCATAGCTACCCCGGCTTTGTGCGGACGTCTCTTGATCAGTCAATCAAGGGTGTTACTGGAGTGATCATGAGGTCGATCTTCCCGATTGTGAACATGTTTGCGACTCGGAATTGGATATCGCTCGAGGAGACCGGTGACAGGCATGTCTTCTTGTCGACTGCGCCTCGATACGCGGCGAAGGAGCGGTCCGCTGGTCTGTCGAGTGAAGGGGGCAGAGTGGATGGACCCCAGGCTGTTGTTGCTAGTAATGGTGAGATCGGAGCAGGTGTCTACACGGTGGATGAGTACTGTGAGAGCGGAGATGCCTCGGTGCAGCAAGTTCTCCAGAAGCTGAGAGAGAACCGGACGGATCAGAAGATTTGGGAACACTTGAACGATGTATTCAAGCGAGCGACTGGAAAATCTTCTATACATTGATGCAAGTTGGTTGGGCGCTTGCCTTCAATTCATCAATATGCGTCTTCAGCGGAGGATTGAACTAGAACATATGCTTAATTGCATCCACCACTCCCCCCTCGGCGCGGATATGCTTCGCGTGTAGTCTCAGCTAGGACGGCGTTGACACACAATGTGCAGTGTAAGTTGTCAAAAACTGGCATATCTTGACAGATCAAGATCGTATGTCTTTGCCATATCCATATTTGTCCCCAGGACGTCATACACTCTACAACGAAAATGACCTTGTTTGAAACAGAAGACTCAACCAGTGAAAGGCACTAAAGACTCGAATAACAGAAATCACGCTAATGTATCGCAACACTGGAAAGACAACCTGTTCCTCCAGACGATAGTGAAACACGCTTCCCGGCTAAACCTCCCGGGTTCGGAGCTTGGAATAGTGCGGGACCTCAATTTCAGTCTCCATCTCCAGCCCTGACAAGCTTGGGAACCGTCGACTGAAATTCTCCTCCCAATCCTCTCCTGGGCTTGCAGGAGAGGCCGCAGCATGGCCTGTGCCAGGCCGGGATGTGTCTTGTCCTCCCATACGCAGGCTTTTTGGCTTCGGCGGGGCCGCTGGACGCGATGCAGGTTTGGGACTTGATGTTTCTGATGGTCTGGTGAGGGTGGCGGGAGACGATCGTGTGGCAGGGGCAGGAGCTCCTTCGCGAGCACCGTAAATTGGACCAGGGGCACGAGATATGGGGCCCTGTCCTGAGGATGTGATCGATCCGTTCTGATCAACTGGCTTCGCCTGCAAAGCATCAGAATCGGTATACTTCCCATACCCGGTCGCGGTCTTCGGCGCCACTTGTGGCTTGTTAGACTCGCCGAGGAAGTTTTGCATTCGATTCATGATGGCCCGGGACCGAGGCTGGCCACCTCCGTCGCCGCCCTCAGCAACGCGCCGCCGGTACTCTGCTGCGGCATTGGCCACGCGCTTCTCTTCCTGCGAAAGTCGCCGACGTTCTAACTCACGTCGCATTTCCGGAGAAATATCTTCACGGTCCAGATCGTCGAGAAGATCACCTGTATCAAAGGCAGCTCGTTCATTGGGAGGTGAATCCAACGGAGACACGTCACTCCCAAGACCCTTTTGCTGCTGTGAATAGTCTTCGGCCGTAGGTGAGGAGGTTTTCTCGCCATTCGTGCTCTCAAAGCGACGGAAGGCTTCCCCGAAACGGCCAGCGAAGAGTGTCTTGCTTCCGGAGAGTGACAAAGATTGCAAGCTACCTCGCTTGGCATGTTTAGCGCCACTACTACTCCGCTTCTCTCGCTTTCGGAGACTCTCTTCCTCCTCTTTTGCCCGAAGATAATCCATGTCTGAGGTGATGTTGGCTCGTTCGGGATCCCGATCGAGCTCGGTTCGCACTGAACGTAATGGGGCTCCGCCCTCGTATTGCATCTGCGACAGATCCAAAGATGAACGCGAAGTCTCAGGCTCACGTGAGTAGTCGTAGCGCATTGAAGCTTGAACTGAAACTGGTCGCACTTTTGAGATTGCAGACTTGGATCGGCTGACAGGCTCGGTGACTTCCAGGCCGGATGGCCGTCGAATTCCTTCGAGGGACGGCCGAGCCGAGTGACTTTGATTGGACAATCGGTCAGATGATAAACGATGACTGGGCTCTGGTCTCACACTGGCTGAAGGGGGCGATGGAGCTTTAGGTCCATTAATCTGGTGGTCATCAGCAGCTCGAACTTGGCTAGATGGACGGCGCTCGCTATCAGCGGCCGGGAAGCGGTAGATTGGCCGGCTGGCAGGGCTCGACTCTGATAGACGAGGTGTTTGCGACGGAGATGTCATCGTGCCCGTAGAGACCATCTGTGGTCGCTGAGGCTTGGGCTGATACAGCGGCGCTTGTTGCCGAGTGACTGTCTCCTGGGGCGTTCCTGATCGCACCGGGGATACCTGCGATCTGCGATTTGTAGGAGGAGGCTGTCGCTCCGGAGACGAGCGTTGCCCGAAAGCGTCATCGGCCAGCGCATTGGTCAATCTTTGCGAGAGATCTTCGTCTTCAGATTTGGACTCCTTTGAACTAGGCTCAAATGCAAACGTATCCCCCTTCTCGTGGAGAATGTCGAATTGATCCAACGTTGGGAACCGATTTGACAGCTCATCTGCATGTTTCCTCGCACTGCCATCTAGAGCCGCGAAGGGATCATGCAACGAATGTTTCGAACCATCACGAAGAGGAGACGGACTCGGTTTGGCCGAGCTGTGGGCTGAAGGCTGAGACTTTCCAGGTCGGCCTCTCCGCATAGGCGCAATTTCTGGGATGATCTGGGTCTCTTGAATCGGAGGCGAGAAAGTCGCGCCGACGGCAGGTGCTTCTACTGGAGGTGATGGTAATTCTTGATTACGACGTGCTTCAGAGGCGGTTCGGTGCGAGTAGATCTAGTAACATTATCGGTCTTAGCAAGCGGCAGATCACGAGGATGGATGACCGGAGGACTCACATCGCGAATGGGGACTATTTTCCCTTGCATATCGCAAATCTCCTTCACCACTTCATAAATGTTGGGACGTTTTTGAGGATTCTCCATGAGCATCGTTGCTATCCGTAAATGCACGTTAGTCGGACAAATCGGGTCATATAATAAGGAGGGATGCCGAGACTCGAACAGCGGAGAGCCTCACCAATCAACATCTTTAATCGGTCTGAAAATTGAGGATAGGCGGGGAATTTGTAGCTCGCGTTGAGAATGGCCATCTGCCCAACTTCCTCGAAAGGGGTTGTATAGTAGCACAACTTGTACAAGAAGACCCCCAGTGCCCAAATATCGCTCTTCTCGTCGATTGGCTGCTTTCGATAGACATCGATCATTTCCGGACTCCGGTACTGAATTGTCGTGTGGCGTTGTACATCATCCTCAATCAACCGACCCTCAGCCGCCGAGGTCGCCGCGGGCCGAGGAGCCGCTGCAGATCCAAAGTCGCATAATTTGTAGATCGTCGAGCCCGAGGCACGCGAGATAAGGACATTTTCCACCTTCAAATCCCGGTGGAGCAAAGGTGGCTTGAGGTAATGCATGCAAGCGACTCCCTCTGCGACGTCCGAAAAGATCTTAACGATCTCGGGCTCGGTCAATCGGTTCTGGAGTCGTGTGTTCATGAAATCAATCAGACCGCCGCCCGCGCAGTACTCCATGAGCAAGAAAACTTCGTATCCACCTCCCTGTAATTGGGAGGCATGGGAGTCAATGTATCGGACAATGTGTTTGTGACCCTTGAGCTTTTTCATGGTCTCCACCTCGGTGCGCATGCTGGCCAGCGCGGCTTTGTCGGGGACGGCCACTCGTTTCAAGACGGCGTGATCGGTGCCATTGACCGGCTTGGGCAGCCGCACGACATAGACATGGGCGAAGCCTCCCTCGGATAGATATTTCTCGACCACCACACGATGACCGCCGACCTGAACCTTGGTGCCAGGCAGGAATGTGCCCGCGGGGGCGTTCGTCGCGGCGACCGGGTTGAACGCGGGGAACTGACGCGGCACTGCAGCGTGGCCCTGCTGGACGGGCGGAGGGGATTGATAGGCAGCCATGACGGATCAGCACAGTGCCCTGGCCGAGGCGGACGGAGGATGGGTGAGGATGGAAGGGACGGAGACGAGGGAGCTCGGAAAGAGGAGAGGTGGAACGTCAGGTTGGGGAGGCTATCGACGCGGCATAGGAGACTTGGCGGACGACCTTGAAATCGGTGCCTGGGATTGGGGCCGAGTGGATGGGGGGGAAATGGGTGGGGAGGGGATTCAGGGAGAGCGGAGGAGGCACTGTTGACGATCAGCTCAGGGGCCGGTTCCTGACGACCGCACGGGACAAGGCGCAGAGAGGAATTGAGACTGGCCGCCGACTCCCTCTTGTTGAAGATACAACCAGCGAGTCCGAATGTTGTTCGCACGGGGCAGAATGAGCGATGCGGAAGCAATCACGATGGACAAGACCGTCCGATGATCCAATCATGGGTGGTGGGTCACGTTCCCCTCGTTGAAGGGGGTGCTTCTTCGGACGTTCGAGTTTCACGTCTGCTGGAGGCAACACCTTCTCTGTTCTCGGAAACCCACTGATAGAGGCACGTCCACGTAGTGTGGACTGTCACTGAGACTGTATATAGTTACATGTTCTGTTTACGGGACCTGGGCTCAAGCACAAATGCATGGCAACCAGTCACCACACAGAAATCTGACCGTTGTCTTGGTTCGATTGGCATTAGGCTTGCAATCAATAGCTCCGACACTGGGTGAGACTCGGCACGCTGACTCGATGAAGGCTTGTTGTTCGTATTGATGATCAGAGAAGTGATCAGTGATGATCCTATGACTCTATAGCAACATTAGGTACGAACCTTAACTGTCACTAGACTCACTACAAGTCCAATTTAGCACCGTATTTAGTTGCCTTCGAATACTCCAGCTTCCATACAGCGTCTCAGTCGTAGCATCATTTGCAAGCTCTGGTCATGGGACCGCATCGAGTGTACTTCTCAGTGGGTAAGGTTGATCTTTGACACTCTGACCGGGGCAACCGTCAAGTGACTGAGATGACTGACACGATATAGTTGAACCTGTCCCGCACGCCCGACCTCATAACAGCCATATGCCTGCACGACAGTAGCAACCCCCGCAGCGCCAACCTTACTGTGCTTTCACCCGGACACTCGAGCCTCGGACATCATTGCGATTCATCGCTGATCCAACACTCCTCACCGTACAATTGGTATTGAGCATTAGTCCGACTACTACTGACTCACTGAGTACTAAGTAGTGACTGAGCACTAAGTACTACTTACTACTTAGTGCTCAGTGGCTCAGTGCTCAGTGCTCAGTGCTCACTACTCTCTGCCGCGACTATGATATGACGACGGGACCCACTACCGCCCCAACCGCTTGACCGCAATCTCGCAGTCGCGATATCCACGGGCTGTGGTTGGTATACTTCTACCGTCCACAGTAATTGCCCATTCGTGTCGAAATATAGCCTGCCTAAAGGCTTGAAGATGTCTCCGCGCAAAGTCTCGTCTTTCCGGATGACGTTTTGCGGGATTGAGGCAGTGATATTGAAACGACTATGCCACGAGTGAAAGATTTACACTTGATCAATGCCAATCCCAGATTTCCGGATTATCTCTGTCGCAAGGGCTTGTCCAAGCGCAATGATATCAGATAGCCAGACAATGGTCCGCGACGTACTCGGTTTGGTCACTACTACTACCATACTATGTGGCAAATAATGTGCTGCCTGAGGCTTGTGATGTAGAATTGGTGAGGCGGCCAGCCGGCTTTAGCGCTTTCCCCGAAAGGGCAAAACCACAACAAATACCGGACAGAGAACTGCAAGAAACTCTTGTGCGCTCTTCAGTGGTACATCTGAGCAATCCATCATGCCTACCCACAGAAGTCCGGTATTTGCTGTGGAAAGGAAATGGCTAGAGATACAGAAATGACCTTTGGCGGAGAGGAAGCACTGTACAATTCTTAGAATGAGCAGTGCGATTCCCCCACCCTAAGGAATGTGGTTCGACGTTGAGCATCGACCAGTGAGTGGTACTAGGGCCCAATACATTCCTCTCGAGACTTGGTACAGTTTGTGCCACAACCATCCAAAAATAAATTAAATCCATCGAGTCCGGCGTGCATCTTGCGACTCGGACGTCGTAGCCCCTCGTTGCAGCAATCCATCTTGAATGACTGTCCTGCCCGCATCACGATGGCCAGCTTCTTGGTTCCGTTTAAGCTCTTTGTATACTGCATGTCGATGTGATGGCCACGTCTACACTGCATGAACCTGCCGCCCAGTCCTTAGCGGCTCCCGTCCTCGCCTCAGCAACCCACTTGACCCCAGAACGACCACTTCTCAACTCTTCTTCCTCCACTACCTCGTCGCAACCGGTGGAGCACTTCATTGCCGCTTGATCGCTTGACTTCACGAACAGCTGATTGATTGCAGACGGCTCAGTCCCAGCTGAACGTCCACCTGAATTCTCGAGCACTGCGTGGCCTGGTGCCTCGGTGCAACAACCATCTTCAGTCTCGATCATGTTCTATTCACCGACGCGCGCTCGCCCGTTCATCCGATCGATTTAGAGAGTCCCCGCCGATCTACTCTTCTCGGCGCAAGACCACAACCCTCCTTGACGCTTCCTATCTCTTTTGATCGAATCGCATACAGACAAGGAGCGCAGGATTGGCACGGCGCTCGGGTTTTCAGAGTGTAAATATAGAGACTTTGTGGACATAAGCTGCACAGATCATACTTGCAATCAGTCAAGCCGGCAATTGAATCGGTCGCATCACCGCAATAGCTGAAAGCAAGACAGAGCAGCGAGCAAAAATAGATAAGAATGGATGGACCGCCGCCCCCACCCCCGCCTCATGGCGAGAATCCTCATACCACCGAGGGGGAATACCGCAAAGCTTCCGATCTACCACCAGGTAACTACGACATCTTCATCGTGCCGCCGCACTCCGCGGGTGCTGGTTTCGTCTATCTCCCGTCCTTACAATGCAATCGAAACAGCTTCCTTGCGGGTGTGGCCAGCACCCTCGCAGTGGTATATGTTTGGTCAATGGTGGCACCAACACTGAAGACGTGGTGGGTCGCGACGGTGTCGAGTCAGAGCAACAAAGGCGTGGTGGTGGTTGCACTCGTGATCGCGGTCGCTGGCTGGGCCTTTGGAATGTCCCAGTCAGGATACTTCAAGGGAAGCTCGGAGGGTCCTGACGGGAAGAGACCGCCCGGCGACGGCTTCGGTGGTTTCGGTTCCTTTGGAGGCTCCAGTGGACAGAGCTCTCAAGGTCATTCATCGGGCCCCGGGCATGGCAATGGCCATCAGAACCACCAGCGCGGTGGAAGCACCGGCTCAAACCATCAACAAGGGCAACATGGTGGGAACTACGGTGGCGGATCAAATCATGGTCAACAGTACGCTGGCAACCAACGTGCCGGCAGCGCACCAGAGGCGGACACAGCACCACCACCGCCTCCTCCTCCCAAGCCCGAGCCAACAAATCATGGCCCGAACGGAGATGAGTGGGAGAAGGCGCGAGAAGAAACCAGGCGCAAGGAGGAACTCCGTCGCAAGATGGAGGAGTTCAAGCGCAAACGAGAGGCTGAAGCAAAGGAGAAAGAGAGGAAACGAGAACGAGAGGCAATGGAAAAGGAGTTGAGAGAGCGACGCGAACAGCTCGAGCGCGAAATGGCCGCCGCTCGAGAGAAGGCGGAGAGAGAAGCACGCGAGAAGGCCGAGATGGAAGCCAAATTGGCGCGCGAGAAAGCCGAAAAAGAAGCCAAGGAGACACGTGAAAAGGCAGAAAAAGAGGCAAAGGAGGCTCGTTTGCGTGCAGCAAGAGAATTGTCCGAGGCCCGCGCGAAAGCAGCAAAAGCAGCCGCGGAGGCCAAGGCCGAAGCTGAGCGCCTCGAGGCTGAAGCCAAAGCTGAAAAGGCACGCCGTGAAGCCGAAGCTGCAAAACTCGAGGCAGAGGCCAAGGAGAAAGCTGCGAAAGAAGCGGCCGAGAAGGCTGCCGCAGAGAAGGCCGCAGCACAAAAGGAAGCCATGGCCAAATTTGCCGCGCTCAAAGAAGCAGCAGCAAAAAGATACGCCGAGAAGAAAGCCCAAGAAAGCCAGAAGGAGACACCAACCGCATCCAAAGCCGGAAGCACCAAGAGTGCACAAACCGCACCCCGGACACCGTCGCCGAAGAAACCACCGTTCCCAACAGCCAAGACAACCTTGGACGACGACGCCTATTCGTTTCGGCCGTATGATCGCCCACGGCGACCATACGGACAAGCCTCTGGGTCGTCCGCTTATTCCGAGTCTTCTTATGCACCTTCGCAATCTACAGCACGGACTACACCTCCTCCATCACACCGGGTCTCATACTCCACAAAAGACCCCGACAAGATTGTCATTCTTGGTGTTTATCAATTCACCAATGCGTTCATGAAAACACCAGTTGCGCAGCTGGTTTCCGGCCAGGGGATGGTCACCGATGGACTCGTATTGCGAATCACCACTGAAGGTCTTTTTGTGGATGATGACCTTCGGGGAGTTGGCCAGCGAGAATGGGATGTCAAGGCATGGACTCTGAAATTGACTGAGGTGTGGTGCCCTCAAATGGCAACATCTTCAAGCTCCAAGCAGCCGGCATCTACCAATCCTTTCTATTTCCGCCGCTCAACCCACTCCGTGCCCACGAGCGAAGAATCCGATGCTTTCATTACCAACCTACTCAAAGTCTGCAAGAACACCTGTCGCCTAGCGGCCCCCGCTGCAGGGGCTGTCTCTCGCGGTCTCCACGTTCTGCGCGCTAGCCTACGTGACCAAGAAGGCAAGAGATACGTCTTTGTCCTTCAAGACACCGAGGCATGGAAAGTAGCTATTGGCCTTGAACGCCTGCGTGGCGGTGCACTCGTTCGAGCTTTGGGAGCTACTGCCATGGCGGCTTCAGATTGCAAGACCATACTAAACAATCTGGGCTTCACTTGAGTGATCAGATGTCCAGGCCGCGCGACAACACGACTATCGTGATCCATTGTCCTTGTCAAGGAACTATTCCACATAGAGAATTGGCTTGAATTTGCTCTAGGGGTGGTGATCTGTTTGGAGATCTTATCTAGTGCCTGGTGGTGTTCTTCTCCCCCCCCCCCCCCCCCCCCCACCAATGAAGTCTGCATTGCAAGCCAAAAAGGATCCATTGGACGCTGAAATCGCAAACATGATGCGACAGCGTTCAGAAGCGTCCTAATTTCTCACTGCCGCCCCCCGCAAACTTCAGCTTAAATCAACTTTCACCCACGACGTCTCACCTCATCTGCACCTCTACTGTGTTTCCCCCTTCACACACCCTGAGGCTTCATCTCCTCGGTCATCAGCGCCGGAGTTTGTCATGTCCATATGATGCTTGTGATTTCCATCATCCTTCAATCCCTCACTATTAGTATATTTACCCCTTACACAGCGTTGATGTTCCCCTCATCCCCTCTCTTGATTCGTATATATTATGAAGATTCCCCCCCGCTCGATGATTGTTTTTTGAACTGTTCACCTGGTATGCGTTGCCAAGCTGTATCTTCCTTTCTCTGACAGTATGAGTTGAATATCAAGACAAGTACATACCATCCTGAATCCACCCCAAACCTTGTATCTGACACCCATAGTGCCAGTCCCAGAAGACAAAGGTAACCAGGTCAGTCCGGCATAGACTCCATGGTCCATCCCATCGACAAGGTTGATCACAGTATCAGCTGTACACCCGTAATCCCTGCTCAGCACGACGGGTACACGGGGAAATATCCCCTCGGTCTCTGTTATATCTGTATTCAACCATACTTAGGTTCTATGTTTGAAGGAGGAACAGTTCAAAGCAGCAAAGCGAAGTTCTGTCTATCGGGTAGCTGCCAAGAACTAAAATTCCTTGTCTCTGAGAATAACCACCTGGAATATGGAATGAGCGTTTGTTTGTTTTTCATTGCATGGTAAAACTTCACTATGCAGACCTATGTGTGGCTTTACCTTATCCTTTGTGAATTCCTAATGCTGCGGGCCTGTGCATCTTACATCTACGTCTACAGTACATCCACTTACTACCGGTTGGGAGGTAAATCCAGGTGAGTTACAGGAGAATCTCGAGAACCAAGGCCATGGGTTCAAGCATATTCTTTGCATTCCTACAATTCCAACATGTCTATCCCAGACACCATGGTACCTTAAGGGTGATCCATCAGACAGTACCTGAAGTAAAGCTCGTATCATCCATCAGGTAAGAGCAGCAGACCAATTCCTCGACTGAAATTTCGGGCCACGTCTGTTGAAAAGCGACGACGTTTCAAGAGCTTAGGCTGTGAGTAACTCGAGAATCAAAGCACGGGGGAATGTTGGTTTCACTTGGATTTCAGAAGTATATGAATGCAGGCTGTCTTGTAAGCAACCCACTGTTTCTATACCTTCATGTATCGTAGCAACTCGCCATACATGTAGGATGTCCTGACGAAAGCACAGATTATGCCTCGCAAGATCAACAAGAACTTCATGCGATGGAACAAATCGGAACCAAGAGAGAATTCGTGAAATCTCAGATGCCACAAAAGGACAAAAAAAGAAAAGAGAGGGAAATCAGCGTAGGCTGGGAAAGTGTCATATAAAAACATGAATAAAGGTCTATCAATCGTATGGGAATCATCATATTCTCCGTAATGGTATGCGCAAAATCCAGACTATAATAGTCGTGGGGGGGACGGCGTGGGTAGTACATGCAGCCGCGACGTAGCTGCAACGAAAATGAAAAAAAAAAAAAAACAAACGCCTTTTGAAAATGAAGATGTGTCACCACAGTGACACCACTGCACTGAATGACAACAGGCTGTCTTGATGGCATTAGGCGTGAGGCCCAGAAGCTGAGTCCAATCTAAGGCACTCGTTCTGTGAAAGCCTCGGAAGCGGACATGGGGAGGTTAACCTGCACGGTTAATCGCACCGGTACTTCAGGCCAAGCCAACGCAAAGTCACACCATGCAATTCAACACATGGCTTCTGACATCGCATCGCCGAAGTGAAGCGAAACGACAGGCGCAGTGAGGTGAAACGAAGAGTCACGAAGTGACTCGAAGCGACTCGACCTTTCTAGAACGGGAACCCGCCAGGGAATCCACCCGCGCCCCCGCGAGCTTGGCCTCCAAATGGGTTGCCGCCAGCAGAGGAGAAGCCACCACCGCCGCCGTTCATCATATTGAACAGAATGTTCGGGTCAATGTTGATGTGGCTGCCGTTCATTCCGCCCATTCCACCCATGCCGCCCATACCACCCATGCCACCCATGCCACCCATGCCACCCATGCCACCCATGCCACCCATGCCGCCGAAGCCACCACCGCCGAACATGTCAGCTGGGTCGATGAGATCGTCGCCGTTATCGTACGCAGCACGCTTCCTAAATTGTGGGAAAAATTATAACGTCAGCACAAGTCATTCCAGGTGGAAAGTTGGGACTTGAATAGTGAGGGCCAAAGACGTACTGAGGATCGCTCAAAGTTTCGTAAGCCTCGCCGATCTCCTTGAACTTCTCATCGCCGTTCTCCTTATCCGGGTTCTTGTCGGGGTGATATTGAATGGCCATCTTGCGATAAGCTTTCTTGATCTCGTTGTCTGATGCATCCTTGCCGACACCCAGGATCTTGTAGTAGTCCTTGCGTTGGCTCTTCTTGAGCTCGAACTCAGCCCGGCGGATCTCTTCTTGGATACCCTTCTCTCCCGGGTTGCTCTCTGCAACGCTCTTGTATTCGCGAACGGCATCCTCCCATCGTTCAGCACCGCCATAGGCCTTGGCACGCATCTTCATAGCTTTGACATAACCGGGATCGAGACGCAGGGCCTCAGTGCAGTCCTCGATAGCCGAGTCGTACTCCTTGAGGTTGATGTAGGCCTGAGCTCGGTTTTGCAGAATCTTGGCATTCATATCCTTATTGGTAGGATCAACCTCGAGAGCTTGGCCCCAAAGATCAATAGCACGGCGGTAGTCCTTGGCCTTGAAGGCATTGTTGCCTTCTTCTTTGGTGCGGCTGAGCTTCTGCACAATGCGCAGGAGTTTAATAGCCTGCTTCATGTCTGGGTCCAGCCCGAGACACATCTTCAGGAGCTTCAATGCTTGGTCAGTCTCACCAGAGGCGTAGAAGGCGCGGGCACGGATCATCAGCGCGTCGGGATCCTGGCTGTTCTCACGCAGCAGATTGATGGCAAGATCTTGCGCCTTGCCCAAGGAGTTGCTGTTGTTCATCTTGAGCTGCGCTTCAGCACTCAGCAGGGTCCACTTGCGTGGCTCCTTCACACCTTGGCCGAGACCTTGACGGGCCTGGTCCAGACAGAAGATGGCCATGGAACCACCCCGATCCTCGGCCAGCGTCTCTTCAGCCTGCTTCACAAATCGTTGCATCTTCTCGGCGGGGGCTCGATCAGTCGCGGTCGCGTCGGGGACTTGAGACAGAACGTTCAACGCCTCTGTGGGTCGACCCAAGTTGGTCAAGATCTTGGCCATGCGGTGCATGATCTTGGTGTTGGAGGGATCAAGCTCATGAGCTTGTTCGATGTCTGCCAAGGCACTCACGTACTCCTTCGCAGACATGTAGGCCGCAGCGCGGTTAGACAAGTAGGCGGATGACTTGGGATTGATTTCGATCGCTATACACGGCACAAGACGAGTTGATGGTTAACCCTCGCAGTCCACATGAAGCACACGTAAGACCAGCTTGCTCCGGAAACAGACAGATGAGACTCATGTGAGGCGGTACATACCCTTGTTGTACTCTTCAATGGCGCGCCGGTAGTTGCCATCCTTGAAGAACTTGTTACCCGCCAACTTGTAGGAATCGGCCTCATCGGTGGACCCAGACGATGTGTGCGGCGGAGGTGTCGGACTACGGTCCTCGGTCCCGTTGGCTCCATTCTGTTGTGGTTGGGGCTCTTGGGGATCAATGTCCATGGAGCTTCGCTGGTGATCTTGGGAGGCGGCCATGGCGGAGAGTCGACGGCGGAGCTCGTCGGGGGGAAGGTTCAGCGGATGGAGATCCTGGTCTTTCGAAGACCGGGAGAATTTGAAGGCGGAGCTAGTGTGGACGGAGGCCGACGAGGATGAGCGGCTGTGCGAAAAGCGATTCTTGCTGGGGGACTTGGACGGAGACTTGGAAGGCGACTTGGAGTGAGACTTGGATTTGGTGGGTGGTTTGGAGAAAGATGGTCGCGGGGAGAGGGGAGACTCGATGCGGTCGTCGGCGGTCGAGAGTGAACGGGTTGGGGTTGGGGTTGGGGTCGTGGTCGCGGTCGCGGTGGAGGAAGAGGTGTTGGGAGAAAAGGGAGGAAAAGACTGCGAGGGTTCAGGTTTCTCTTTCTCCCGATGTTTGTCCTTGTCTTTCTTGAAGATGTGGGCGAGTTGGACCATGAGTGGAACTTCCGTGGACCTATTTTTTTTTTTTTTTCGCTCTGGAGGGGGATCGAAGGACGACGAAGGCGGTAGAAACGCGGGAATCGGGATGAGCTCAACCACGGTTTGAATCTGGAGGACTCGCCTCAAAACGGAGTTCCGGCAGTGCGGGTAAAAGTTGGATATCAAGTCTGACGGGCTGATGGAAGCGACATACGCAGTACTGGAACCAATTCGATTGAGAGCTGGAGGGGGAAGGCGAAGTGAAGAAGATCATGCAAATGAAGAGAATGGAAGGATGGGAGGGGGAACCTGAAAAGGGTTGTTGGGGGGGAAAAGGAAAAGCGCAGGAAAAAAATCATACTAATACGTCCTTCCTGGTTTTAGGTGGTTCGGTCAGGTTCATGTCAGTTCCTCGAGTATTACTTATCGGTCATATAGCTCTCTACTCCTAGCCGCCAGGGATGGCATCTATTACTGATCCAGTCCGAGTCGCTGGTGCCGACAAGCTGGATGACGACATTAAGTCCGTAAAAGGGAGGTGCCACTAGTCAGGATATCCATCAATGCAGGAAAGATAGACAATTCTTCTCTTCCGGGGGGGAAACATGGAGACGATCGAAAGAGCCAAAGCACAACGTGGCCATTCCCCTTCCCCTTTGGGTACTATGAGACAATTCGATCAAGCAGCATAAGGACAGCCTGTCTGCACGTCCAATGGGTCGTGTGTAGTGTGTACACGCCATGTTCAGTCTGCACTCTGGCAAAGTCCCTGGGGCCAGGTAATGGGGGACAGGTGAGTGGTGGAGACAGAAGGCAGAGATGTCGCTTGAAGGGACGCTGAAGAAATGAAGAGGCTGGAGATATGCGACGGGGTACCTTGTGGTTAGCGCGCAGATGTCACATCCAACGTTGTCAGGTATGTTGACCCATCAAAATGCAATGGCTGGGCGGCAGATTTCGCAGACCCTCCAGCTTTTGCATGTCTGGCTAACGAGAAACACCAGGGGTTCTTTGCCCGTCACGCGGGGCCCTATCTCACTCATTCTGCGCGAACTCCGCTCATGATTCGATTCTGTTTCAAAGATCGAGTCGAGAGGAGTGAATCGGAGACGCAGAGAGGTTTCGGTGTGTGTGGCCACTGGCCAGTGGCCACACACAGAACAACAAGAATCTGGGAGATCCGACAGGTCCAAGAGGAGAGAGTGAGTGGATGACTTGGGATGTGGAGAGGTGGATCCGGCAGCTTGGAGAACGACACACGGACACCGGGGCTCATCCAGTTAGTACCGTACCCTGCGCTGTGCGTAACTGCGTACAGCATGCGAGTCAGAGGCCAAGAGCCGACATGAGGAATTGAGGAGCGAGCAGGAGGGGTCGTCACCAAGGAGAGTGGCACCCCCCGAAGATAGATATATGACTTGGAAGATTTGAAGAGTTGGGGGACTGAAATTCGACAAGGTCAAGGATTATGCCCTAGACCTTGAAAAAAAAGGCCACTTGCATGAAAGTTGCGAGACCTCGAAATCCTTAGACGCTATGACAAGAGCACTGGGATGCCAAGGATTCATGTTATCGATGCATCGCACTCATCAAGTCTTGACAGTGGGCGAAACACAAGTCTCCAATGGCGCTGTCGCCATACTGTGCCCTTGGTAGTTGCCTATTCTACGGCAGGCTGACTGCACGTCTGCAATGCGAAAGTCCACGAATTGCCCGTCCTCATTCAAGCCTGACAGTCTCGCTCGCCAGGGACGCGATTACAGGTAGATTCGAGTATTGCCAAGGTACCTAGCCTCCAGAATTGTTCTAGTCAGAGGCGCCCGACGCCTTGAAAGTAACCGATTTTTCAATATGACAAAAGACATCAACCTATCTTCCGCAAGCATCTTCCGCAAGCTAAGGTACGTGACAACAGTTCAAGTCCCCCATGTCTACACAGATGGCATCGTCTGAATCAGGGTGAGCTTGACTCGGCACGGGGATACGTGCCGAGTGACCACTTTCCTGCTAGGCACGTTTTGCTCGATTTTCGAATGCACCGTTGCGAGTCCGAATTGGTCGAGTTGTTGGAGAAAGAAAAGGCGAGACAGGCCTCCACGAGATCAATGTCTTCCTCCCCACAAATTTGGTCATCGAACTCCTCCAGATACATGCTCCGAGAAACGTAGACATATTGTAATCACAGAGACGGATAATGACAGCTCATACTTCTACTACTCGCTACCCGCATTCTATCGCAGCCGCGGGCCGAACTGAGACTGGTCCCAACGATCACGATCAAAGTCGTGACTCTCATACGGCGGCGGCGGGGAGACTAGATCATAATCTCGGACAGAACGTTCCTCCTCCGAGTCGCTGACAGTGTATATCTCAAGTTGCGGCGGGCGAGTCAGCCGCGCGGACGAGTCTCTCACCAATGCCGGTTGCTGGGGCATCCAAAGCTGCCCATGTTCCTGCCAAGTGAGCGGCGTACTGTGAGTTCGCGTTGCTCCCCGTGGTCCAACAACTTGAAGATGTGTGTGCATCGAAGGAGGTGATGTGCGTTGAGTGGATGCGCCTGGACCTGACGCGGTGATCTCACGCAATACAGGGCCAGAAGGACCAGAGCCAAAAGAACCAGGACCCTGTTGGCGTTGACGGACAGGTGCACGACGTGACTGGGTGCTGTGCTGCGACTGCGAGGATCCGGCCTCGTAATCACGTCTGCGAGAATTGACGTTGACGCGCACCGGGGACAGCCCCCGCCTTGGGGTTGCTGGATCTGCCGATGCGGGTCTTGGGGGTAACGGCTTGTTATAAAGGGTGTGAAGGTTGAGAGACTGCCTTGCATGTGCCGATTGGTTCAAGCGACTGGTGCCTGGAGTATGCATGGAGTGACTGCATCTCGGATCTTCGAAAGGAGGACCCTCCAGCGTGGAGAGATCGATGGAAGGAATAGCTGGACCTCGTTCCAGGCGCTGGCGGCTCCTACTTCGCTCGGTATTGTGAATGAGAGAGCCCGGTAGTGCACCGGGAGGCATGGCTGATGTGGCCTGCGGCCCGTCAGTTTTGACGCTGTACCTTAGCGGAAGAATGATGCTTCCTGGACGAGGACTTCGTGTACGACAATGCACCCTAGGGCACCCATGGAGATTGGTGATTCTGAACCGAGTGTGTTCCTTTAGCATAGACTCATTCCATCATGAGGCCAATGTGGAGGATTTGGAAGTTCAAAGTACCTATCTTGATAACTTAACGGAGAAATCTCGTTTTCAGAAAAGAAAAGCAAGCTCAAAATGGCCTCGTGATCATGAGGTGGCACCGGTAAACCTAACTTCAGGGAGAGACCACAGGGTAGGCGTTCAAGAGGCTGTGCGGATGCATGCTCGTCTTATAGGTCTACAAGGTGCCCCGTTCTCTCTCTATCTCCACGTTGGCGAATCTGGTCTTCTTCCAAGTCTCTTGAGATCGCAGCATGAAATTTCAATGGGGCCAGAAAGGATCCCGGCCGAATCTAGCCTGCGCCCTGACTAGATCGAAAGAGAAGAATCCGATTGCACTCAAGTCGATAGGCATATTAGTGCTTGACCAAAGACCCAACACTGAGAAACAAATCCAAGTTGTGGTGAAACCAAGGAGAGATCAAAGGGGATCTGAGCGCGATGTTCCATCATACTATTCCGGGTCTTGCGACACATGGCGCTCGAGGTGTTGCTTCTTTCGGGCGTATGGTGGGGTTTGGCTCGGGGATTTTTTTTTCTAAATTGATCTGCCTGGTTGACACAGGACGCGAGATTTGTATTCGCGGCACGGCAAGCATCCATCTCGTTTCGAGTTGCAGTGGGAAAAGGCCATTCACTTTAGACTTCTCCATGGCACTGTGAATGCGAAAATTGCCGTGGTCTGACTTGATATCCAAGAATCGATAGTCGGTGAATTCCTCAATGACAGGCCTCTGTTATTACCTTAGAATCCATCCGGACTCAACACTGAGGTTGCCACACGAAAAATGGCCCGTATCGGTCCATGTTGCCGTGAGAGATGGAGACCCAGGGACGATTGTCTATTTTTGGTAAGCTTACGGGGGCCAAGCATCTCTCGACCGTAAGCTTCGGTCCGGGGGTTCGATGGCTTCCAAAAATGCAGGTGAGCTGCAGGGTGGAGCACGGAAGATGTCCACATTCCTGTCAAATATGATCAAAGAAGAGAACTCTGTCGTCATAAAAGGATTTTGGAGTTTTGATAAGACGGCAGATGACGGGGTCTATGAAAAACTGACTGGACCCTTCGATGAGACGGAGAGCTTTGCCGCATAGGTAAGTAATGAAGCTTACCTAAACCAAGCACTTAGCCGACAGGTCGGAAGCTTCCTGCTTCTATCCCGTCAGGCACCGCGCTGCCAGGTGATGTCTTTGAGCAGGGAACGCACTAGATGTTGAGCAACCGTCGCTACAAGTCCGCAGAAGATGTGAAGGGTAATGAGAAGTACCCTGTAACACGAGGAATCCGGAAGATTGAAGCATACGATAATGTTTGATCACCTGATCCTGACCACGCACGCTTCGGCAACCTTATTCCTTCAAGGCGGCCAGTCCTGTATAAAGGTGTCAAGCGCAACGGAGTGCATCGCTGTGTTACAATGTACATGCATCCCGCACGTGGACGGATCATGGTCGAATCTTGGTCTTTAGACGCAATACCTCGTGAGCAACCTTGGTCGAAACATAACTAAGCACGACATCCCTGGCGGCACGAGAACCATCACTGGGCGGTTTATGCAAAAGTTAACAAAAACTTTACTGTACCCACTTTTCTGCCGGACAAATCCGTTTTGGGCCACACTCGCATTTTCAGGCAAAATCAGGCATTCATTCAGCAGGTAAGCAGATGGTAACCGATTGCATCAGCTGACCCTCGTCATGTGATGCCCAAACCTCGGGGAGCTTCCATAACAGGTGCTATTGTATAGCTCATACCAAGGACTACAGACAACTATCATCAGATTTGCATATTTTCGTGAATTTTTTTGAACATAGATACGTATAAAGAGCAGATCAATAATTCTATAATCCATGAAGTCGTGTTTGTATATTTGCCGACGTTAGGGTGGTTGAGCTATGATATTTCGGTGATTTTGATGCTTTTCGATGCGACAATATAACTATAATTAAGCGTAGTCCCCTTCCAAAGTTGAAGAAGGTCTGCGGCAGTGCGGCTATATATTCGGCTGATTCAGCTGTAATCGTCTTACAAGAATACGCCTAATCTATGCCTAATTCGGTCTATCTCGGGTCTCTACAACTAATAAATACGCGAGATTACTCTAGCCGGATTCGGCCACTTTTTTTTGACCGCTCTTGCCAGGACCCACACCTTACCGGAAGGGGTATGAGTAAAGTTCTTGTAAACTTTTGCATAAACCGCCCACTCTTCATGAATCGCTCTTCAATGCTAGCGGCTCGACCTAACTTAGTCACTCAGTATTGCTGTCCAACGAAGTCACGATGGGGAATTACACAAATTACAGATAGCTTGGTCTAATAAGGCTGGTAGATTTAATTTACAGTGCCACTGAGCTCAACGGCAGCAGACGTCGGAGCAGTCAAGATAGTGGAAAGCCTTAAGAGGCGAGGAGAGGAAGAAAGGCTTAGAGAGAAGAAAAGAGATATGAATATATCCAAGGAGAAGCAAATAACAGAATCGGGTAAGTCGTAAATTACAACAAACCCGGATGAAAAGGGGGTTATATCACAAGAACATTTCAAAATCACGCTCGAATCCACGTTGCTCGGGGCTGCATCACGACTGTCAACCCCCCTGGAGAGGGATGACGCACATCAATCAGCCAGTGACGGATTAGGTCATTTAAGCAAGGAAGAAAGCGGCAACAGCGGCAGCACCGGCGAAGCCGAGGGAGCCAGAGAGAGCACCGGCACCGTTGAAGGCGGGGGCGCTGGTGGTGGCAGCAGCAGGGACGGTGGGGGCAGCGGTGCTGTAGAAGTGATGCAAGGTCAGTGTTCTGCTGGTCAAACAGGAAGAGGACAGAGTCGACTCGAGGTCTAACTTACTGGACGGGGGCAACGCTGGAGGGCATGTGGGGAACAACGCTGCTGGGGACGCCGGGGTGACCAGAGACGGTGGGGACAGCGACGGTGGACCAGGAGGTCACAGCGGCGCAGGTGGTGTAGACAACGGGAACCACCGAAACGGAGGGAGCAGAGGGCATGGTGGTGGCGGAGGAAGCGGAGTGAGCATCAGCACCGCTAGGCATGCCGGGGGCGGTGGTAGCGGAGGAGACAGCGGAGACACCGCCGGCGGGGACGGAGGTGACAACGGCGGCGGTGGTCTGGACGGAGCTCACGGAAGCGACACCAGTCTGGCTGGCACGGCCGGGGCAGTTGGTGACGGTGGGAGCGCACGAGATGACGGTGACCTCCTCGGTCTGGTAGACGGTGGACTCAGCGCCGTTGGGGAGGGCGGCAGCCAGGCCGGCGAAAAGGGCAACGGTGACAGCGGTGAAACGCATTTTGATGGGTTTGAGGTGATATGGTAGAAAAAACCGTTCAAGTGATTAGAAAAGCGATTTGAAAAAAGCGAAGGCTTTTTAAATAGGCAAAGAGTGTAGTAGTAGTTGGAAAAGAGTGGATGACCGGAGTCGGAGAGAGTGACTGATGCGATTGCAACGAAGATTGGACTTGGGGAAGAAAGAAAGAGTGAAAGAGAGCACGGGGGGATCAGGGGCCCTTTGTATGAACGGGGAGATTGCCTGCTGGATCGGCGGGTCCAGCAGCCCTCTCCGCTCTCTTCCCCCCCCCTGAAACCAAAAAAGATTAAAAACAAAAAAACATAAAAACATCAAAAAAGGGGAGGGGGGAAATGAACATCGTGGATGGGGGTGTGACTCGAGGTGGGAAGTTCTGGAACGCCCACTGACCAGGGGCCACCGGCACGCTCTGGAGCCTTTCAAGCTAGCGGTCTGGTTGCATTGACTTTCAGCGTTCAGTGCAGAGTTGGGGGGGGGGGAGGTATCATGTACTCGCTGTCCGGATGCTGAACCCATGGACGCCGTGGTCATTGGTACTCGAAAGCATCCAGCTACGACTAACAGCCTAACAGGTCCTAAAGTTACAACCTTTGAACTGTAACTACCCCAAACCCCCATACCGTACCTGCATCGCCCGTCTAAACTAAACTATATTGAATGCGTCCCGTCTCTCTGTACCTGATTTTCTCCCTCAGTGGTCCCTCGTAGGTGCTGTGATTGATCCCCGTTCCGTGAGCCACAGGCACCACGGAGTCCTGATTGGTCTCATCAAGCATGCAACGGGCATCCGTCTTGCCCATGACAATTGAGCCCGTGGTGACTTGGAGAGCCGCTAGTATGTTTAGCGCCCACGTCTGTTCTCGTGGGGGAAACCCCCTATGCCGAGACTGCCATATGACTGGTGCTGTTCCGTGGGAGTCGCACAGGTCGGTGGAGGCTGGTGGAGTCACCTGAGGGTAGGAGCTGAGACTCAGACTCAGAGACACGACTGTACAAACAATACGTACTGTACTGTACCATTCACCCAGACTCCAGGACTGCAGCGACTCGTGATCGAAGTCGTGGACTCGTAACTTCGTCAGTCGTGACTCGTGAATATTTCAGTGCCAGAAGTATACGCCGTGCTTTCACAGCGCAGACTGCAGAGTGCAGACCCTCGGGGAATCTTTCTGTGCGGCTGTGCAGTGTGCAGAACTGCAGAGGCTCCAGTGCAGCTAGCCAGCTACGGTAGGTATGCACGTAGTCGTAGCGTACCAGAGTATGCGCGCTCCAGGCCCCTCGAAGATCACATCTACACTTCTGCAAGATGTCTTTGGCGGCACTCGAATAAGATCTCTGGTGATCTGATCACCTGATGAAATATACATATCACTAGAAACTAGAAAGAATTCCATTAAAATTACTTGCACTTGGAACCTTGATGCTGCGGTTCTTTGTATCCGATGTCTTGAAAGGTTCGAATGCGCGGCAGCTCAGGCTGAGTGAAAGGATTGCTTCTCATAGAGTTTACTTCATCTCACACGCCCAAAGCTTGGCCAAATCCTGAACGGGCATCGGTTCCAGGCAATGGTGCTTTGTAATTTATTTTGGAGTACATGACTACATGAAGAGAATCCTGTAACTTAAGTTACTTTGTGGAAGTTTGTATTGTCCAATCTCATGCGCAGTGACACCGGGCTGAGACCTTTAATTCCAGGAGCAGATTGCAGATTACACCACCCATCCATCGTCAACATGTCAAGAAGAGAAGGGAACCTGATCAAATTAGCGAGTTTCAGCCCGCGTCACTGTGCCGCTGTCCACCAATCTCCCATGCTCTCGAGACGATCCACTACCCGTTCCTGGCGACCGACCCCCGCGCCTGCACCATTCATGCCCCGATGGGCCCGTCACCATCTCCACTTTTGCCCCTGAACCGTCCATGCACTCACCACTCACCACTCACCATCCACCACCCGAGACCCCACCACAACACAGACAGATCCCTCGCCGTAAACACCACGGCGACTGAACATCGCCGCGCAAGGGTGACAGTGGCTAGACCAACAGCGACGTTCACCCGCAGACCTCGTCCACCTTCGTGTCAAGACTATTGACTGTCAGGTGCCGGGCCTCACTGGGGATCTGGTTGATTCAAAGAGAAATTGCCCCTTGTCCATCGCTACTACTGTACTGTACTTGTCCATCGCTAGTTACTACTTGTACCCCGTGCCTACTAACTGCCCAGTGCCCACTGTGCCCACTGCCCACTGTCCACTGGCCCAGTGGCCGGCGGCCGCCGAGTCGAGTACGGGACTATTAATAACGATCGATTATCACCAGAAAGATCATCGATCACCCTACGATTCTTGGAACATGTGTTCGTCATCTGCTGGAAATACCATCACACCCTGGCCCGTCCATGAATTCCATGAATTCCATGACTCCATACTTCCAGAGTCATACTACCAACGGGGACGATCAGCAAAGTGCATCGTGGCTCAATTTCATGGAGTAACGGGAGGGTACTCTCCAACTGTCCCACCATCGAGGGAAGTGGATGCGAGTCATATATTGATCTCGGTTACAACTCAGCCCACTTTCTGTCTTTCATTGACCCAAAAATGCCGCTCAGCAACAAGCGCCACAAAGCCACGGTCATTATTATATGAGGGTTCCACTGTTACTCGCCCGCTCGATGTACTAAGTACTCAGTACTGTACCTGAGCCTGTGCTTGACAAGGTGACACTAGCAAGGAAGCCGTTTCTATGTATCTGTGGAGTGTTCATCATTTACTATGCTCTAGGCTTTACCTATTCTGGTCTGAACTGGGCTAGTCAATGAAAGACCGTTCATGTTCATGGTGGTTGCTGAAGCTGAATAAGGGAGACTAGAGCCTGGACCAAAGAACCATGTGGATAGTAGTTAGTGATACAGCGGATGCTGTGGAAATCGATCGACTTTGATCCAGGTTCATTGACGGACTCGTGACTAGTAACTACTAACCACTGCCTCCATCGATGCTTCATCGGACAACAATTATACCACTGATTGCTACCTAATCGGCCCTCGCTTGTGCGCTTCAAAGTGACAGTGACTGCTTCTCCCATTACCGACCCCATTGACATTCTTTTCTGCTGTCCACTCTTCACAGTCTAAATAGACGAAGATCGCAATTGAAACGGATCTTGTGAGCCTTGGGATGGATACGTGACCTAACAATGCCGATGGAATCTTTGGTTGGGAGGTCTTCGGGCCCTGGGCTTGGCTGATACAAAAATATGAGCCTCGAACGTGCCGATCAAACTTGCCGATCAACATTCTTGCGCGGTGCACACTAAAGACGTTCCTGATCGTCTACGCATGAACTTGCTGCGGCAGCATTTCGTCAGTTTCTTGAACCACAAGTATTAGTGAATGGACCGCAATTCAGATTATCACACACATAATCATGATTCTGCTAGGTATTCTCCCTCCACGTGCTGTGCCGAGTCTGGCCGCTGGCCCCGGACCGGGCAGTTTATTATCATACTGTGGAGTGTAGACTGCGAGAGACTTTGTGGAATACCATAGTTCACCAAGGATAAAGTAAATTGGATTAGAAGGATCGGGGCCCATGGCCCAAGCATGTTCCATTGCCTGATCTATGAAAACGCGACCCATTTTTGCGTAGCTCCAGTAAATCTTCCCCACGGCTTACCATCGTGTCCCTGTCCAATGTATAATCGCGCGCTATTGAGTTCCAAATATAGCGAAACCTAACCTGATCGTTCTATCGTACGCCGCTGCCGGAAGACGAGTATGCTTGACTTACTCTTTCTCCACTGCTCCTGGACATGACCATGGAAGGATAGGGTGAAATTCCATATGGGGGACCTACTACAGTACATACTTCGACATACACATCTTATCAATTAATCTTACTCCCCACAAGCCTTTTCGAATGACACGGATGCTGATTCTGAGTATTGCAGAATTTCGCTCCATCTCATCTCCAGTATCGTTGTCGTGAGAACTATTTCTGATCTCCCGCACATCCCAGAGTTCGGCAAATGTAGTTTTTATCTTTAGTACTCTGAAAAATGTCAAATAGAGATCCATGCAGCCCATCAAGTCTCTAGGCACTTCCACCTCGACTTTTAAACGAGTGATTCATAGGCGAGTCAACAATCTTGGGCGATGATGAATCTTTCGTCGACTCATGAAGCCTCCTGATGCTCGACCAAGTACCTTCACCAGACCTGGAGAAGGTCGAAATCTCCGAGCGAAGAGGGTATCCGGCGGTACCTCGGCAGTGGCTGCACATTTGGCAAATCGATCACACTGCGGCGGCGAACCTAAGCACTCATAAACTACTAAAGCCAGGACACTGACATGGGTACTTCGTACTTACAACGATCGTAAATCAAGTCAGCGCTAACTTGCTAAGCCTTCTGGCCGTGTCAACGATGATGCACTGGACGGACTTGTCATCACGCACAGTCCCCATGTTCATGATCTCAGTAAACCTTGCCGCACCTCCATCTGTGACGCGTCAGCCAGCACCCTTAAACCGACCCGTCAAGGGTGGCCCACACTCTACAGGGTCCGGTGCACCCCCTCAGCCTCTCAGGGTCTGCTGTACGATGACTACATCGTGGTATGTTAGATCAGCTATCGAGGAGCCTGCAGTGCACTACAACTGGCCTTTACGTAGCTGACGACGGCGCGTCTGGACATTGATTTCGTGATCCGATCACGACTTCCAAGTCCCAGGCACCAAGATAAGTTCGCGTCTCACCTGACCTAGTGATTCCCGCCAATTGACTTTCGGACATTTTGGGCACGTCTCATGCCTGATCGGTCTGTGTCATTGCCACATTCTCCTCAGGACTCATACACAAAAGTCCGGTTCCAGCATTGACGGTCCATGGTGATGTCGACAAGGCGCCACTGATTTACTTCTAGAGCGTCGCCCGCTATAGTGGTTGGCCCTTATCGACGGTGCATCCAAGGCAGCCATGAATCTGATTGTAATCTGCATCGGGGATGAATGAGATATCGAAACCCGCCTAGTCAACGGGCGAAAGGAAGACACCAAAGTCTATGCATCACTGACTATGTGCAATTCTCAGCCCTGTCGACATCAACCCACTGGAGCTTTCGTAAGGCGATCCACTTCACCCTACGTGGCTAAATGCATGTCGTTTTGTGTACTTGTGTTATATGATTGTAGTGCTATACACTTGTACAGGGTGACTGTTCACTCCTGTTGACTGTACAGTGTACAGTTTACAGTTCGGAAGCATATTAGCCAGTACGATTCTCAATATCGCCGTAAGCTCACTTGACTCTCGGTAGAACGTACGTCTTGTGTTGGTTGTATACCTCACGAGGCCCAGAGAGGCAAGCATGTTTACGTCTGTCTTCATTGCTGATTTGTCAAAAGGTCACTTGCTGTGATCCATTCAGTGCAAGTTCGCAGCCAGGGAGGCAATAAATCGTCGTGGTGATGTCCAATAACACTTACACATCCCATACAAGAGCGGATAAGCGGCTTTTGCCTGTGACCTGAGGCGACGGAGCTAAGTTCATGACTGAAGCCAACTCCCCCCGTCTTTCATAGTGTAGAAGTCCTCACATCCGGATTACTAGTTAGGTCGATCTCCATGACAAATGCATTTTTGACCCATCGGATTGTCCTGTCTTTCTGACGAACAGCTTTCCATAGGCATATAGTCCTATGCTCAGGTGTTGTAACTTGTATGTGCTCTACTGTCAACCCTCACCAGCACAACTTCAGAGATGCGAAGACGCCGGATACAGTATGTGATCGCCGTGTTTCAGCGGAGGCGCCTAACTTCCGAAACACGCCCCACCGCCCGTACGCTCCGATCCTCAGAATGTTTTCACAAGTGCCCACGTCCCACTCGGCAGCTGAGTTAGTAAGGCTTGTGGTTGCTTTCCACGAAGAGGTGCGGTACTACTACTACTGTCAGTGTCGTGAGTGTCGTCAGTCGTGCTTGGTGGGACATGACGACAATGGATGCTCTTGGGCCGCTGCCCCAGGACCCGAGTAATGAAAGAGTCAGACGGAACTTCGATTGATCGAGGGAAAACCCGCCTCACCAAGGATCGCCTACCGCTGCTCGCCTCTCCTGTTGGACAGTACTACTCCCGTAATCGTGCATCTCAGTTGGACCTGGACCCGGTCGAAGAAAGGCTTTCCATCTTCCGTGATATATTTCTTCCCACCTAAATGGTTGCCAGGTAGAGGTGGAACCCCCGTGCCATCGTACAACTGGTCCTGGGTGGTCACCTGCTCTGCTCCTCTTCTCCTCCACCTTATCACCACCGACTCCTCCTTTCACAACATTTGAATCGGTCGTCCCACTGTCACTTCTCCCATCACCATCTTGTCAACAACCCATTCTTTCTTTTCCGCCTTTTTGTCGACCGTCCACTCGCTTTTTCATTCAAACATCGACCCCGATCGTATTCTGTGCGAATTCTCACTCACGCTGATAATACCGGGTCCACGACTCGCTGATACCCCTCACGATTTCCCCTCCCGCGGTAGACCCACGCCAACGACACTCTGGCGAAGTTGGCTGATCCAAACGAGTTGTTCTTGCCCGGTGATCGGCAAAACAATCTCAACATGTCAACCTCTTCAGTGCCTCTGCTGCGACCGCCCGTGCCAGGTAATCGTAGCAATACCAGCAGTCCTCGCGCCCCGAGACTCACCTTGGGTATCCCGCCATCACCGAATGCAAAACCTGTCAATGGCGGCGGCCAACCGGCCCTCTCTGTCCCCGCTCCCGGGACACAGACACCGCAGCCGCAATTGCAAAGACCCCAGGCGGGCTCTCGGCCATCGTTACCACGCCTTCAGTTGGCGACACCCATGGGAAGTAGCCAGAGTGTTCCCCAGGAGACAAGCTACAGAACAAACGGTCGGCCTGCTCCACCCTCGCTCACCACGAATCTGAATCCGCCGAATGGCATAGATAACAAGACCGGTGGCCCGACCTCGGCCAACTCCTCCTACTCGGCGCTTTCCTTTGCCATGGGCCTCCGTCAGCCGGCCGGCGGCAATTCAGATCCCTCCTCGGCAATCAGTTCGGTCTACTCGGATCGGGAGGGTGGTGTGCAGATGGAAGGGGAGAACAGTGTGAATGGCCTGTTACCGGACCTGGACAAGCTGAGCTTGGAAAAGGGTCGACCGCTCGACGTGGAGGATCTGGACGATGAAGGGTGGCATGCCGCAAGTGAGCAGAAAAAAATAGTGGAATTGGGAAGTCTCGGCGAGGGCGCTGGTGGCGCAGTCACACGATGCAAGCTGAGAGACGGAAAGACCGTGTTCGCATTGAAAGTGAGTTGTCTTCCTATCGCACACCGGCCTCGTTCCTCCGGGACTCTGTCACTGACTGTGTAAACCTGCGCAATAGATCATCACGACAGATCCGAACCCCGATGTGAAGAAGCAGATTGTTCGCGAACTCAATTTCAACAAAGACTGCGCATCGGATCATATCTGTCGATACTACGGTGCCTTTATGGACAAATCCACCGGCACAATCTCCATTGCCATGGAATTCTGCGAGGGAGGAAGCCTGGATAGTATCTACAGAGAGGTCAAGAAACTCGGAGGACGCACCGGGGAGAAGGTCCTCGGTAAAGTTGCAGAGGGAGTGCTGAATGGTTTGACTTATCTGCATGGCCGGAAAATCATTCACAGAGGTAGGCGACTTGCTGCATAATTGAGACACGGTACAACGACTAACATGATGTGGCGGCAGATATCAAACCTTCGAATATCCTTCTGTGTCGAAATGGTCAGGTCAAGCTTTGCGATTTTGGAGTTAGTGGCGAGTTCGGCACCAAAGGTGATGCCAACACCTTCATCGGAACCTCCTATTACATGGCCCCAGAGCGCATCACCGGACAGTCATACACCATCACCTCCGATGTCTGGTCGTTGGGTGTGACGCTGCTGGAAGTCGCGCAGCATCGATTCCCGTTCCCCGCGGATGGGACAGAGATGCAACCCCGCGCTGGTCTCATCGATCTTCTCACATACATCGTTCGACAACCGATTCCGAAGCTGAAGGATGAGCCTCAGAACAATATCCGCTGGTCAGATAATTTCAAGTACTTTATTGAATGCTGGTAAGTTCCCTTTACCCGTGGGGCGTTTAGCTCTGTTTCTTTCTTGCATTTTCTGATTCAACCTGCGACAGTCTTGAGAAAGAGCCTCCCAGACGTGCGACTCCATGGCGAATGCTCGAGCATCCCTGGATGTTGGACATGAAAACCAAGAAAGTCAACATGGCCAACTTTGTGAGACAAGTCTGGGATTGGAAAGATTGATCGGATGATGTGTCATACATGGCAAGATCAACATCATCGTCGACCCGCCCAGGCTTGGTCCTTCGCCTGACCTCAATAGGCGCAAGAATGGAGCTTGGACGTGTTTGAAGTTGCAAATGGCTGGCCCTCCCAAAGATTGACCTGGTTGTCAATGCGACTCAAATGGACAGACTTCGACGACTTTGCGTACTCTCGCGACACGTCCCTTTCGTCGATGTTGCTCCCGAAACTGAATGGCGCTACTTTCTTGTCGTGATGCTTGTCGTTCCTCCTGGGCCGGCACTCGGTTGAACGCAGCAGTGTCTTTTCCTTATCATACCCTCTCATTCGAAGTTCCATTTTTCTAGCGATCATGTCATGGACTCCGCACTGCGCTCAAGCCTACGATCTCTTACGGCCTTTGTTTTCACTCAAGAACCACGCGTTCCACGGCATACATGCATATTGTCTCTCATTCTCCACGACAAACTTCTTTGCGTAAATCCATTGACCTCTTGACATCTTTCGATTCTCCTGGGTCTCTTTTCGCGTCACTTGCTGTTCCTGCAGCCTGCGTACATTTGTAGCTAGCGCCTGAGCTGCGGGTTTTACCAACAGTGCGTGATTCTCATTGCCGAGTCTGGACCGCAACTGGCTTGGACATGGTATCTCTCAGCACTCTTTGGGCGAAATCAAAAATTTTACAATTCGAGAGAAAAGTATACCAATGTAGCAAAGTATTGCCAAGGCTATACCAGAGAGCCAGCCGAATGCAGAATACCCCTTGACTTGGCGTCGGGGACGACTAGAAGCATCATATACAGAAAGTGAAAGTAAGTCCGTATTATACTCAAGACAGCCAGCGCACACAGTGCGTAGTGCGTAGTTGCGTACTAGATCATTATTGTTGGTATCGTAATTTGTCATTAATAGAGCCATGTGAAGCAGAAAAACACAGGAGGTAGATATGAGCGCCAACCGGTCCCTTTCCTACCTCTTGACTGGATCCGCACCCAAAACCCATCCGATACCACTTGCCAATCCACCCGTGACCATATTGCTCACCATATCTCTCTTTCGGACCCGACCTTCGCCCTTATCAGGCGACATGGAGCGGTCGGCATCGTCGGAACTTGCGCTGGCAGACGGTCGGGATGCGTCAGCATTCCCGCGGAGAGGGAAAGCATTCTTATGCAGGGCCATTGCCGCACCACGCGCAACTTCGAATAATCCCATGGGGGCCTCGTGCGGGTGGCTGCGTGGCATTGCTGAGCGAGCTCGTGCTCGTCGAGCGGCGCGTTGCTGGGCTGTATCAAAGGCGTCGCGTTCGGAGTCGGAGGGGCCAAAGCCGCCTGGGACAGTGGACAGGTTGTCGCCTTTTGCGTCCCAGACGTCTTCTTCTTGTTGCTCTTGCGCGCGGAGCGAAGTCATTTCTTCGTCGCAGCGGCGCCAGGCACCGAGGATCTCGGGGAGAGGGTCTGGCAAAGGGACGAGAATCAGGGCAAGAGAGAGGAGCTCCATGCGTTGGGATAGATGAGTGATTTGGGACTGCAGAGAAGCGGATGGGTTTGGTGATGCGGAGCGGAAACGGCCTGCATTGTAGACTGCTCGCCAGGAGATATCGTCTGGAAGAGCGGGGCTAGAAAGTAGAGGAGAGGATGTTGGCAACATGGACGGTGGTGTTAGTCGGGTAAGAATATATGAATATGCTGTACCAAAGTCGCTGGAGGCGAGCGCGGACGATATTGCGAGAGAGGTGATGCGCCGCTCAGCTGTGACAAGTGCATCTTCCTCTGAAATCTGGGCTTGCTCAGAGTCTTGATCACTTGATGGTGTGCCTGTTGGAAGCCCGGCTTTGACGAGATTGCGACCAATTGACAGAAGGTCGTCCAGTTTAGTGTAACTGTTCTTGTTTTGTTCGAGGACCTTTTCAATCAGGCAAAGAGGGTCGGGATGTACGCGAATGCTGACGGGCTCGAAAGGGACCCCGTGCTGTAAAGTAAGAGAGTAATAAGATAGGGCATGTGTGGCGGCGATAAGCGCTTTGATTTGCGTGAGATGTGTGGATGCTGCGAAATGAGGCTCGAATGCATGTAGTCTGTGTAAAATATCAGTTATCTTCATTCAACTGGCCTCGAACATGCATTAGACGCACAGATCGTTCGCTTTCCTCATGCCACCTCTATTTCGGTTGCCGTTACTTGCGTTGTCATAAGCTGCAAATATGGACTGCACCACGGTCGCCTCCACTTGTTCGGCACTGAGAGGTGATCCTTGCTGAAGGTAGATGTCCATGACAAGTTGATATTCTGGTAGTAAGGTCAGCTTTCATGGACGTAGCTATTTGAAGTCAGTGTTGGTTGCGCTTACCCTTGGCTTCTAGCAGAGCCTTTAAGACTTCCACCTCGATCGTGTATCGTGAAATTTTCCAGAATAACCCATGGTGGGGAATATGCGGCTTTTCATCGCTTTCAGATTGGTGTGCTTGCCAATCCCGGAGCCAGAGAAGCTGCTGCCGGACAATTTCCCAGCTTTCTCTGTTCCGTGGTTGCTTGACAGCGGATGAAATGACACTTCTTATCTCTGCCATTTGAGCTTCTTCGCTGCCATGCAAACACATAGTCGCTGCAGTCCGGCACGGCACGAGATGACCGAGGTGTGTCATAATTCTCAGAGAAAGCAGCAAGGCAGACAAGAAAGCTATTGAGTGTTTGGATGGCTGGGTCAAGAAGTTGGTTCGCGTGAGAAGGGCATTTTGGAATAGCGAGGCCCGCGATGTCGAGGCTATAAGCTCGGCATCAAAGTGGATTGACGGAAGGGACGTATCACTGGCATTCAAGTAAGAGAACTGCTCGAGTCCTAAGAGGCTTGCGACTCGATCTACAACCTGGGTTGACCGATCCAATGCAAGTTGTGACGAGTCTGCATGCGCGTAGACTACAGATAGCCCAGCTTGAGCATAGCGGCTGAGAAGCTCTGTCTTCTTTTCGAGCGACAATTGAGCTTCTGGATCGTCGTAGCCCCCCAAGTCAACATCAGTAGGTCCCTTCCACCGGGTGAAGGCACCAACCACACTGCCGTAATCGGTGAGGCTTCTAGATAGCAACCACTCGTTCACGTACTCCCAGCCAGCCAAGTGATCCAGAGCAGGTTTGGAGGTTCCCTGAATGAAAGAAACAGAATTTTGAGACGCACTCTCGTTCAATCTGCGTCTCTTGGCTCGACTGCTCCCATACAGCCACGGGCCGATTAACCCTCTCAGATTGTTGACCAAGTCCATCTCGTTGCCTTTGGAGCTTGTAATAGATAATAGCACATTAACCGCAGTCTGATCATCCATCGACTCCAGAACTGCCAGTGATATAGTCTCGTCGCGATCTGGATAGAATTCGTAGTTCAGTCGCAAGGCTGGAAGAAGGCTTGAGATTAACCATGTTCGAAGGATGGGACGACTCTCATAAAACGGCAAAGCAAGGCTCAGAATGAGAGACTGAAGGGCAGTCTCAGTGTCGATCAAGTGCGCTCGATGGATAAGGAACTGTGTCAACTGATCTGCGGACTGAATCTCTTGTTCCTCGTCATCACGCAGCAACGGTGCAAGGCGGAGCTTTTGCACCCGTTTTCGCGCAGACTTCTCACTCAAATTTTGGACAGCAGAGATGTCAATGTCGAAAAGTCCAGTCTCAGCTGCGTTGGGCTCAGCCAATTGTTGTAGAAGGGGAGTGTATGCGTCGGGTTCTGTGCTCTCGGGGAGGTAGGTTAAGATAATGCGTAGGAAGCGCTCTAGTGGGAAGCAATGAGGAGAGGAGGCCTTCAGAGCAGAAAAGGCAGCTATGTCACCAGTCGCACAGAGATGTGTGGCCAGTAGAATGACATGGGCATCAGACAGCCCGTCTACAGGCGACATGACGATGTGTCGCAAGGAAGATAGGAAGATGAAGTGTCCTTATACTAACTGGCGACGTCAACCCGCAAGGTGCATCCGGCGGGGCGCACGGACCACCTTGCCATCTCGGAAACGAAAGGGAAAGCATCGCATCTTCCGGTTAACTCACTTGATCCTTGCCCGCGCCTCCGCCAACGAACGCTGCCAATCCTTCCAATTGATCCCCGAAAATGGCTTCCGGACACGGTCTTCACGGTGGTATGTGCCAGAAAACGTCTGATCCAGGGTTGAGTGCCCGAGCGTGGGTGGTTGCTGCCCGCAATCCCGCCTGGGACCCTTCTCTGGAAGACCCCCGATCTTCGGATTCTCACTGACTCGATTCTCTCATGATGCAGGTCCCTCCCGCTGCTACCCCTTCTGGCAAGAGGTCCTTGGATGCTATGTTGTGAACTCTGTGGACGGCGAGGCTGGCAAGAAGAAGTGCGCTCCCGCGCTCGACGATTACTACGAGTGCCTCCACCACCGGAAAGAGGCATGTCTTGTCGATTCCCTCTTCCCAGTCGTACTTGCTGTAGAGCCCAGCTGACAATGGACAATGATTTCAACCATAGGCTCTCCGCACGATGAAGATGCAGGCTGCTTACCGCAAGGCAGAGGCTGCTCACCCCCGTGAGAATGCACCCAAGGCTGAACAGATCCGCAGCCTTGGTCTACTAGGAAAGGAAGAAGAGGCCAAGTCTGTGCTTGCTGCTCAACGGTCATAGGGGAGTGCTGGTCAACTTTTTAACATGCAATGATTTTTTGCTTTCGAGGATATGCTTGGTCCTTGTTTTTGCCTACTGGGAAAAATCCCCAGGAGCTTGTGAATGTATAGAAAGGTCGCAGATCCAGTCGATCTTGTGTTTGAAATGATACTCTATTGTTCCATCATCATGCGCCCCTTTGGTTTTGGGGGCTGTGATTGCCCGCTAGCCCAGGAGTCGCAGGTAGCAGATTTCCAACGCCTTCAAAGCTCTCCACGTTGCTTGCATTGGATGAAGCACCTACTTGCAGGCTAGATGGACTGTGAGTGCCTCGCATAGGCTACTCTCAACTGACGGCCTTTATCGGATATACGCTTCTTCAAAGATGATGTTTTCCTTGATGGACTACTTGCGTACAGTGGCTTGGGTTAGGCCGGGTCGAAAATTGTCCCATAGAATTATATGTGATTCAGGACAGTCGTAACCTAGTGTACAGGATCATGACCTGTGCTCTCTCAGAAATTGTTTCACCGACGTGAGTAGCACTTATCCATGCCTGTCGCGACGGTGAGCGATGGAACCCTGCATATATACATGCAGCGAAATGACAAGCGTATGCCGATCTATGCTCAGGCCCGGTACCGAGATCTGCTCATTCTACCCCTCGCAGGTAAAGCCTGGTGGGCAGAGCGGCTTGCAGAATTACAGACAGCCTTGAAAAGAATGGAGGAGGAGCATGAGATCAATTTGATTTCAAACAGTCGTATTGATGGAAGTAGATATCCCCATGTCCTGAGGCATTCCAGTCGTGGACCAGGAACCTAACTTATGAGACCATAAAGCGTCCAAACTGCTCCATCGCAGCGCAATATGAAAACCGGCTAGAAACGAGACTACCTGCTGACTGAGGAGAGCTATTCATTTCCTTTCAAAATATCGCCTGTATCTGGAGCCTCACCGCGCAGGGACATCTTATCCATGTCAAGTATGTGTAGCATGATGCCTAAGCCCCATACGGCCATCTGGCATGTCTTGGCATTGTCCGGTGGAGAGCCAACCTTGCCTTACACGGGAGAACTACGCAGGCCTTATTCATCTACCCTATGGGCCTACATTTGTAATTTTGTGTGAGTTCGTCCCTCTGCTAGAGTAGCTTGTGACGAGATTGCGCAGGTACCATAGTGTGGATTGCGCTAGACAATGTGTGAAAAGTAACTGTGTAACTCAGAAGCTACTTATAAGTTACCACCGCACAGTTGCTAAAGGGTGAACCTAAACTAGTATCATGTCCACAGCGGTTTGATGTGGCGTTCCGATGATGACATAGGGTTGAAGTTGATGCTCCTCTAGTATATAGATGGAAGCTAAAGTCACTAGTTTACGTAACCCAACTCTGAAGAACAGGTAGAGATCTTAATGTACTTCCCAAAGTCAGATCAATGATGATGCGCAACTTGTCCAACGGACACGGAAGCGTCTCTCGGAGATCGTGGATCATCGAACGCGCTCTGCACGTGATCTGAAAAACCTGAGAGTGGAGGCCCAACCACCGCTAGGCTCAATATGGGCTAGCGCCGCACACTCAAACATGGACCAGCGCGCCGGGCAGAAGCCCCCAATGATATAAACCCAGCTGCGTGACCTCGAATCTGCTCGCTGTACTGAAATCTAATCCTCCCTGCTGACTCAGCCTTCGTGGGCCTTTCTGGTGTTCAGGCGTTGCTCTGCTTTCTATTGGTTCTTCGCGAGAGTCACGCAAGTCTTCTCATCTCATGCATCGCCTGGGCTCACTCGGTCACTCGTCTATCTGATGAATCGCTCTTTGGCCGTTTATTCTTGATCGAGAACATCTGATTCACTGGTGGTGTCGGTCACTCGGCGTCAGAGTGACGGGTCGCCATGACTTCCCGGTAAGTGCATCGCGCCCAATCATGACGCGTCAATCACATGATACTAACCGAACCGCAGCCTCGACCGATTAGTCACGTAAGTCACAAACGCTCCACGTCACATGACCGCTGATCGCAGGTGATCGCGGGTGTCTCGATGGAAACAAGTCCCCACTGTGGCTCACCAATGATTCTTCTAGGCTCCTGGAGACCGGTAGTACACAGTTGATCCGGAATACAGCTGCCCAACAACTGGCAGATGTTCAGAAGCAGCATCCAGATGAGCTGTTCAACCTCCTAGGCCGGATTTTACCATATCTACGGTCAAAATCCTGGGATACCCGCACTGCTGCTGCTCGGGCGATCGGCTTGATTGTCGCGAATGCGGACGTTTACGACCCGAACGAGGACGATGGCTTACAGATCAAATCAGGCATTGACAATGAGGACGATGTAGAGATTAAGTCGGAGGTCAAGTCAGAGACCGCCAATGTGGGGTCTATCGACTGCTTGAATCTCGAGACCCTCGACATTGCCTCGGTGTTAAAGTTTGGTAAACGCCTCCTGGGCAGTGGCAGCAAGGAGTATGAGTACTCCCTAGCAGCACTGGACCCAGCATCACGTCTCGCACAGCAGAAAAAGACACTTGCTGCGCGTTTGGGCTTTGAAGGTGAATGCTTGGACGAGGATCTCGATATCGGTGAATCCATCGTGTCCAAGCCAGTTACACCGGCCGCCAAGCATGAGTCTACCTTTCGAGAAAACATTCTCCAAGATGCTGCATCTCGCTGGCCTTCATCACCCAGTGAACCCATGAAAGGAGAGGAGTCCGGGCTCAGCAAGCGACAGTTGAACCAACTGAAGCGCAAGAATAAACACAGCGCAAAGATGGGGGCAAACAAGGTGCGGGTAGTAGACTTATCTACACGCCGTACCTCCGATACCGTCACCACGCCTATTGCAGCGACGCCGCATCCTATCAAAGCCGAGAATGGCGACGAACAGAATGGAGAAACTAAAGCCGATTACTTCTCCTTGGACCGGTCCGGTGGGGATGACGATTCGAAGATCGTATCCGAGTTCAAGGGAGAAGTTGCGCCCGAGAAACCCATCATTCAGCCAGCATTTGTCGACCAGGGCGCAGGCTGGCCTCTGGAGTGCATGTGTGAATTTTTATCGGTTGATATCTTCGATCCGAATTGGGAGGTTCGCCACGGGGCAGCAATGGCTCTCCGAGAGGTCATCAGGGTGCAAGGCGCCGGAGCCGGTCGCTTGGAAGGCAAAAGTCGCCAAGAGAACGACGCTCTCAATCGTCGGTGGTTGGATGATCTGGCATGCCGCTTGATCTGTGTCCTTATGTTGGATCGCTTTGGTGATTACATTTCAGACAATGTTGTGGCGCCAATTCGCGAGACTGTGGGCCAGACCCTCGGAGCGCTTCTTTCCCACCTGTCTCCCAAGTCGGTGCAACTGGTCTACAAGTGCCTGTATCGCATCATCATGCAGAAAGACCTGGACCTGGATCGCCCAGTGTGGGAGGTCTGTCACGGTGGTATGATTGGTCTGCGCTACTTGGTCGCAATTCGCAAAGACGTTCTCCTCAAGTATTCGACATTGATGGATGGTGTTCTGGAGGCCGTCATGAAAGGCTTAGCGGACTTTGACGACGACGTGCGAGCCGTTAGCGCTGCTACCCTGGTCCCTATCGCCGAGGAATTTGTCACCTCTCGGACTGGCACACTCGGGACACTCATGAACATTGTTTGGGAGTGCTTGTCCAACCTTCAAGATGACCTTAGCGCTAGTACAGGGTCCGTCATGGATCTTCTAGCCAAGCTCTGTACTTTCCCGGAGGTACTAGAAGCGATGAAGGCCAATGCAGCTGAAGATTCGGGAGCGTCATTTGGAAATCTCGTCCCGCGCTTGTACCCGTTCCTACGCCACACCATTACAAGTGTGCGATCCGCCGTCCTGCGTGCTCTCATGACTTTCCTAAAGCTCGAAGGAGAAGGCAGTACGGATTGGGTCGATGGCAAGGCGCTCCGGTTGGTCTTCCAAAATCTTCTTGTGGAGCGCAACGAGGGTGTTCTCAAGCTCTCTTTGCAAGTGTGGTCAGAGCTTCTCAAGGTTATCAACGCTCGCGGCTTGTTCACCCAAGCAAGCGAGCTGTCAGGATCAGTTGAGCCGCTCGTGGCTTTGACTCTGGGACCATTCGGCGTGCCTCGATACCCGATTCCTATCAATGCATGCCTATTCATTAAACCCTCCGGCATGCCGTTATCAATCGCGGCTCCTTTGCCAACGAAGGCTTCATCGCCAGGGAGCGCAACACCAGGTGGTGGTGAAGCCAAGCCAGGCCGCAGGCGGAAGTCGGAGAAGAAAGAAGCTCCTCCACCTTCGGCACACAACGTCGACGGGCATATGTTGTCGGGTGACATAGATCTCGTCGGCGCCGACACCATGCTCAGATCCAAGATTTACGCCGCCAGAGCTCTTGGCGAGCTGCTCTCGTTCTGGGATAGACATCAATTGCCATCCTTCTGGACAACCATACTCAGTGGCTTCAATCACCAAGCTTCAACGACACAACTCGCAAGCGCTATGGTTATTGAAGAATATGCACGATTTTCCGGAGCTCAAAGCAAATACACCGAGGCGTTGTGTGAGCGTCTTCGTCCAATCGTCGAAAGTGACCGCCCGCCCTGGTATTCTGACATCGCTTGCTATCTTCATGTCGCTCGCGCACAATGCCACTCCTTGCTCAATGCCTTCAGGGATCACGCCCACGTCTCTCCTTCTCGATTGCCGACGCTGGCAGTTGTTGTTCAAGGCGATCCTGAAGCTGGGCCGAATGCATTCTCTCTGGCTGACGCCGAAAAGATCATTGGGCCGGACTTTGACCGGCTGAAGAAGAATCTTACACCAGCTCAACGCATCACAGCCATTGTGGTGCTGAACGATACTCGTAGGACGGCACAAACTGCGGTTGAAGAGGCGCGGGCCATGAGAGAACAAAGGGACATGCGTGTGCTGGCAGCAGCGGCAGGTGCTTTGGTTGCCCTTCGTGATATCCCAAAGAAGCCCGGCCATATCATCAAAAGCATGATGGACAGCGTGAAAACCGAGGAGAACTTCGAACTTCAACAACGCTCCGCGAGAGCAGTTGCAAGTTTGATCGAGTACTACACCGCCGCCACCAAGCGCGGCCCTGTTGACAAAATCATTGGGAACCTGGTCAAGTACTGCTGCGTGGATACCTCGGAAACACCAGAGTTCCTTCACAACGCTCAACTCGAAACATCGATCTTGTCGCTTCGAAAGGAAGAAGATCGTCGTGATCACCCGGACGCTGCGAAGTTCGAGCGGGAAGCAAGGGAAGCTCGAATTATGCGACGAGGTGCCAAGGATGCTCTTGAGCAGCTGACTGTCAAATTTGGTGCACAGCTCATGGAGAAGATTCCCAATCTAGCATCCCTGGTAGAGCGTCCTTTGAAAGACGCGTTAGAGGGCGAGCTTCCAGAGTCTATCGTCGACACCGGAAATGAACTCGGCCAAGAGGTTGTGGACGGACTGTCGACGCTTCGCGCCCTCCTACCCAAGTTTGATACTGGTCTCTACCCATGGGTGATAGGCTTGATGCCGCTCATTGCCAAAGCTTTGCAGTGCCGCCTTTCTGTCATTCGTTATGCTGCTGCCAAATGCTTTGCGACAATTTGCAGTGTCATCACTGTCGAAGGAATGACAATGTTGGTTGAGAAGGTTCTTCCAACAATCAACAATGCCCTGGATGTGCACCATCGCCAAGGTGCCATTGAATGCATCTACCATCTCATCCATGTGATGGAGGATGGTATTCTGCCCTATGTGATCTTCCTCGTTGTCCCCGTCCTCGGTCGCATGAGTGACTCGGACAACGACACACGCTTGCTGGCGACAACCTCCTTTGCAACCTTGGTCAAGCTGGTTCCTCTGGAGGCAGGTATCCCTGACCCTCCTGGATTGTCCGAGGAACTGCTGAAAGGTCGCGACCGTGAACGAAAATTTATGTCTCAGATGCTGGACGCGAAGAAGGTCGAGCCGTTCCAGATCCCTGTCGCCATCAAAGCGGAGCTTCGATCGTATCAACAAGATGGTGTCAATTGGCTCGCTTTCCTCAACCGCTACAATCTTCACGGTATTCTTTGTGATGACATGGGTCTGGGCAAAACTCTCCAGACCATTTGTATCGTTGCGAGTGACCACCACATGCGGGCCGAAGAGTACGCCAAAAGCCAATCCTTAGACTCTCGCAAACTTCCCAGCTTGATTGTTTGCCCACCCTCTCTGTCCGGTCATTGGCAGCAGGAAGTGAGGCAATATGCTCCGTTCTTGAAGTGTATCGCCTACGTCGGACCTCCAGCGGAGCGCGCTAGAATTCAGCCCTCGCTTGCACAGGCAGACGTTGTGGTGACATCCTATGACGTGTGTCGCAATGACAACGAGTTGCTTGGGGCCATCAGCTGGAACTATTGTGTTCTTGACGAGGGTCATCTGATCAAGAACCCAAAGGCCAAGATTACCGTCTCAGTGAAAAAGCTGATGAGCAACCACCGCTTGATTCTCTCTGGTACACCAATTCAAAACAACGTGCTTGAGCTCTGGTCGCTGTTCGACTTTTTGATGCCCGGATTCCTGGGCACAGAGAAGGTCTTTTTGGATAGATTTGCCAAGCCTATCGCAGCCAGTCGTTTCAGCAAGTCTTCTTCCAAGGAACAGGAAGCCGGTGCTCTCGCAATCGAGGCCTTGCACAAGCAGGTTCTACCATTCCTTCTCCGTCGTCTGAAGGAAGAAGTACTCAATGATTTGCCTCCAAAGATTATTCAGAATTACTACTGTGACCCGAGTGAGCTGCAAAAGAAGCTCTTCGAGGATTTCTCCAAGAAAGAGCAGAAGGAGATTCAAGAGAAGGTTGGCAGTACCGATCGTTCTGACAAGGAGCACATCTTCCAGGCTCTTCAGTACATGCGTCGACTTTGCAATTCACCCGCTTTGGTGGTCAAGGAGGGCCACAAACAGTACAACGAAGTGCAGTCTTACCTATCCAACAAGCGCTCAAGCATTCGAGATGTCGCGCATGCACCGAAACTCTCCGCTTTGCGTGACCTGCTAGTTGACTGCGGCATTGGTCTTGATCATTCTGCCGAGGGAGAGTTGGACACTGGCGCAAGCTACGTTAGCCCACACCGTGCTTTGATCTTCTGCCAGATGAAGGAGATGCTTGACATTGTTCAAAACGATGTTCTGAAGAAGTTGCTCCCCTCGGTCCAGTACCTTCGTCTCGATGGAGGCGTTGAAGCCACGAAACGTCAAGACATAGTCAATCGCTTCAATACAGACCCCAGTTACGATGTCCTACTTCTGACTACCAGTGTCGGTGGTCTGGGACTCAACCTCACTGGAGCTGATACTGTCATCTTCGTTGAGCATGATTGGAACCCCCAGAAGGATATTCAGGCCATGGATCGTGCTCATCGTATCGGCCAGAAGAAGGTTGTCAATGTCTATCGATTGATCACCCGTGGTACACTGGAGGAGAAGATCTTGAAGTGAGTATTTCGACAGCGTTCCCCCATTTCAACCAGTAAGCCGTCTACTAACTGCTCGTTCATTTTAGTCTCCAACGTTTCAAGATTGACGTCGCCTCCACGGTGGTAAATCAACAAAACGCCGGCCTTGGCACAATGGACACGGATCAACTCCTGGATCTATTCAGTCTTGGCGAAACCGCCGAAACCGCCGAGAGACCAGTTGAACCATCCGGTAATGAAGTCGACATGGTCGATATCGACGGCGAAGTCAAAGAAAAGGGCAAGAAGGGTTGGCTCGACGATCTTGGAGAACTCTGGGATGATCGCCAGTACCAAGAAGAGTACAATCTGGATTCCTTCCTGGCTACGATGAAAAATTGATCCCGACCTCGAGTCATCTGAGATTCCATTCTTATGGATCCATAACCTGTCTTCCACGCACCCATCCTTTTATCAACCTTGCACCACGATCCTCATGTCCCCCCATTATCCCCCTAAAATTCTTAGCTTTGATGCATTCTAGCGCTTAATGTGTTCTTATTCTATTTATCAATCCATGATATCGGTGGTTTTCTTTTGCGGGGATAGTGCATTTATTCTCTTCCGGGCAGCTGCGATGATCACGGAACTTTTCTCTTTCATCCTTCTTTGTATTTCTACCGTCTTCAACAATTTTTTTCTTCCACCGCATGGGAAGTCTTCACATGTATGTATATAGAAACGGCGGAGAATGGCTCTTATCGATGGTTCTATATCTTCCTCAATGCAGCGGGCGCTCTTGTCTTCGCTGAATAGAAAGCTCATTGTAGCGAGGTAATTCACGTCGCTCATTTTGTGTGAGCCCCCATGAGGTCTACAATCTATAGGTAATCGGTCAAGTTGTAGTCCAAAAGAAAGCGACTTCATGATTCATCAATTGCATTATTAATAACAAAATTTGACAACCTTGGTCAAGGTAGCCTAGCGCTTGTTGACTGCGCAGCACGACCGTGTCCTGATCCTGGACCCTTGCAATCTACAAGGGAGTCATGTGCCCTGCGCACGACGGAACGAGGGAAGAAGAGATAGAAAAAAAACCACAGGCAATAAAAAGGCGGTTTGGGAAACCAGGAATGGATGTAGAAAAAAGTTAAATGACCGTGAACGCCAGGCCATGGATCTTTCTTGCCCGAAAGATATGATGTATGCCAGGTGTCGAATAATACTACCGGTACTCCACAGTAAGCCCAAGGGCATAAGATAAAAAACCAAGAGTACTGACAAGCCTTGAACAAATTGGCGTTGAAAAATATCACGCTTTTGAAACAAAACAGGCAGTTTCAAAAGAGACTAGGCCGAGGGCTGATGGCCTTAAAGCCTCGAAGAAGTTCGGAATTCTTTGTGCCTGAAGGTTTTCTGTAATCTGAAAGAAAAACCACGGCATTTCATGGTCTAGCCTTGGGCTTGGCCAACATATTCAGGCGGCTGAGACTGAGAGTCCCGCGCGACTTCTGCTTAGCACTGGCAGACACACTCCGCGGAGGTCCTGCACGTACACTTGAGACTCGAGAAGGTGTTTTGACCACCCGTGACTTGGTCGGGGTCGAGACAACGGGCGCTGACTTCTTGAGCCTCTTTGCACTACGACTGTCAGTCGCCAAATCGGACGGAGGCACGTTCTCGGAGTTTTCCATAGTCGGCACACCATCCTCGTCCATGTCATCCCGGTGTCTCTTCTTATTAGCAAGGCCGTGCGCAATTCCATGAGCGACGACCGGGAGCTCGGGATATCGGGATTCATCCTCCGCCACAGCCGACATGCGCACGTGGCGAACAGTAGGTGACAGTACGACGTCTGATTCTGCCTCTTCCTGAACCGCAGCAATCTGTTCGGGCGTGAGAGCGGGCAGAGAGGGGTAGCTGATATCCGAAGGATTCAGACGAGCCGGAGTGGTAGAAGTCTTGGACCGTAATGGCGATTCATGAATCAACACATGGCGCGATTTGACGCTTGGTGTGAACTCAACATGCTTCTTTGGAGATGGCGAGGGAACAGTGTCCGCCTCTTCCTTCTTGATACCGAGGAGCAGGTCCGATTTGAAATCGGGCGCAGCTACATGCGTTCCGGCGGCAATCTTTGCGGGATCACGGGAGAACAATGGCTGACGCTTGCGAAGAATTGACTTCAGGTTATTCAGGGTCGGAAGGCTACTCTTGAATCGAGGGTTGAACTCTGTGCGTGGGGTGCAAGGAGAGGCAAGACCTTTGGTCGATGGCGATCGTGCCAAGGAAGGGATCAAGGATGTTTTTGGGCCTTTGAGACTGATAGGTCCAGCACGCGCCATTGAAGCTCGGGTTGGAGTCATGATTGAGCTCGTCATTCGAGGTCGAGGGCGTGGGCCAGCAGGTTTTGGCGTTGGTGTGCCTTTGTCTTCTGGCTGATGGCGAGCCTCCGAAGATGATGGATTCGGTCTGGCTCGCTTGGCGATAGGAGTTGTAATGTTGGATATGTCTTCACTGGGGGCCGTGGCTGGGGCTTTGGAAGGAGACCCGTCCTCTAGGCCGCTTTCGTTCAGCTCTGCCTTTGATTTGGTACGTTTGAGGGACTTTGTCACAGGCTGGAAGCGACCTTGCGCGGTTCGGAATGCGGAAGGATGTCCTGCGATGGAGTCCATCTTTTTGAACTCCGCCATGTGAACGTCGCTGAAACGACTCGTCTTGCTTTTGGGCTTCGCGATCTTTCTCTGGCCATGCATGGTATCCGCTTCATGCTCTCGGCGTGCCTGATTGGTCTTGTCCTGGATCATCTGTCCTTTAATTCGAGCAACCTCTTCACGAACACTGTCCATCAGCTGCTTGGCCTCCTCGCTGAGCTGAGATTCTTCTCCGCGTTTGAATTCATAGCCGGGAGTACCGAACAAGGTGGGTGCGGGTGAAGCCGTTGATTTCGAGGGGGTATTCTGGATGGCGGTGTTCCTGATAATCTTCCCATCGGCGTCTTTCTGAATAGGATTGAATCCGAGGATCATCCCAGTGTCGACACGTTTTGTAGTGCTTTTCTGTGCTTTGCTAGGGTGCATCTCCTCGAGGGATGGCCGAGCGGCGGGGACTGAAGTCGGAGTTCTGGTTTCCACCTTCTTGCTGTGCGAATGCACATTTGGCGTTCTTTGGTGTGGTCGTTTAGTCAACGGAGTACTGACTGCAGCGTGATCGACTTCCTGAATCTCAGCGCGTTCTTCGACGGCGGCCAATTGCTGCTGGACTTGACGTCCATTTGTCGCATCGTGAGACTGCTGGGATAACATTGAATCAGTTTGGCTCCATTTGGCTCCACTTTGTTCTGTTTGACAGCTTTTATGTGTCAAATAGCGGGCGTTGCCAGGGCACACTGACCTCGGGAGCGGGAGAGGGCTGGGCGCTAACACTGCGCAATCGCGCGGAGCGGCGCACCGCCATGATCTGCACTGAAAGAAATTTTATCGAGCTGTAAGCTGTTGGAGATATTGATCTTCAGTGCAATGAGTTATGCCAGCGAGGTAGGGGAATGTGGAATCGTAGGGCGAAGGGGTTGCGTCGATGGAAAGGGTGGTTTGAGATTCAAGGAGGAGAATCCAACATGTTTCGAACGTAAACAGAGCGCGTCGAATTTGACGTCACATGACTAATCACAGCGGTCAGCGACCCGGACAGTCTGTGCCTCTGTGGTACCTGACAGCTTGGTTGTTGTTTCCTGGTTATTCAGGCGCCTCACAATCATCCCCATCGAGTCAATGGGATTCCACTATGTATATTCAATATGTAACTATAGCATGGTTCTGTATCACGGACAATGGATGAGCATCTTGATTATTAGCAGCCTGTAAGATGCAGTATTTTATGAGTTTTGAGCTACTCATGCATCGATTCCTCTGCATCATGGGACCGTGACTAGCTCTGTGTTTCTGGGGCTCAAGTTCTGGCGTGATATCAAAGTTCTAAATCAATAAATTTTCTTCAAGAGAGAGAGAGAGGGAGGGAGGGAGGGATAGAGAAAGGGCTCATATGTCAAGCGCGTGTGAGATGCACAGACAACCTGAAGCACTCAGCGGTCAAGCGCTGCTGCCGTCACGATCAAAACTCCTCCAGCAACAGTCTCCTCGTCAATAGGACCTCAAAAAACTCTCAAAAATCACAGTTGTGTTTTCTTTCGCCAGCTCTTTGTTTCAGTTGTGATTTTTTGTGAAACCATACTTGGCTTATGCTATATAATGCAGGTTTGATCTCGACCTTGAAAATACAGAGAGAATGGACTTCCCTTCACCACTTGTCCATAATCCGAGAGAGGAACACACCCACACAGCCATCTTTCTGCATGGACGTGGAAGCACTGGGTCAGAATTCTGTGAGGACCTGTTCTTATCAGTCACTTCAGACCTGAAATCTTTGCCGGACGCCCTGCCAAGTTGGCGCTGGGTCTTTCCCACCTCGAAGATCCGATACTCTTCGAGGTTTCAGGAGAATGAATCCGCGTGGTTCGAAGTTTGGTCCCTCGAGAATCCCGACGAGCAGCCCGAGCTTGCTCTCGAAGGCCTGCGAGAATCTGTGTCCCATATTCTGACTATCCTGATGAATGAGATTGAATGGGTGGGTGGGAATGCAAGTCGGGTCTTTCTTTGTGGAATAAGCCAGGGCATGGCGACTGCTTTGTGGACATTCTTCTACGCGATCGGACAGATCAATCAACCTCTTGGGGGTCTGATAGGCTTCTGTGGTTGGCTTCCCTTTGCTCAGCGAGCGGAGGATTTGATGCGCAAGCAACAAGCCATGGCATTGCTTCCAGCAGGGATGAGGGGTCCCTCATTCTCTGGATCAGATCGGCTTGACGATACTCGCGCCATTCTGCAGTTGTTTCGCGATGTTCTTGGTCTCTCCGGTCTAGCGAAGCTTGATCCGTCCACGGATATCTCTTTGCTCTCCACACCGGCGATTCTGAGTCATGGATCAGACGATCCAGTGGTACCCATCCGATTAGGTCGTCAAGCGGCCAGAGTCTTACAATCTCTCACGGTGCCGACGGAGTGGACCTACTTCAGCGGCGCCGAGGCGAATGGGCACTGGATCAAGGAGCCCCAGGGCTTTGACCAGATTGTCAGCTTCATGCAAAGGCAGCTGGATCCTCCGCCTTAGAAATGTCACAATTCATGTCAAATTCGAGCGTCATGGGCCTGGTCCGAAAGTGATTCCTCTCAATGTTGGACGGGATAGTTTGAGTAACCTCTTCATTCGGTCGTTCCTACTGAAAACTTCGCGAAAGGTGTTCAGCCATCGCGAGACGTCTGACTTGGTTGACGATGCGCTATTGCAATGACAGCTTATCACATCGGCAAAAATCCGCCGGGTTGTTGAGCGAAGGGCTAACGCTATGATCCTTGTACTTTGCAACTTCTACTTGTAGAATATGGTGGCAATTACCCTGGGCATACACGCGCACTTACTTGGTCATGTGAACAATAGTAGGTACTGAGGTACTACTAGCCTACTAGTAGGTAGTAGGTACTAGGTACTAGGTAATGGGTATGCACCGGGTCTGACGGGGAAGGTGTGTCTGAGATCTGGTCAGCAAGTACGACGATAAGAAGGTATGCAAAGGCAAGCTAATTCCGACTAGATCGAACTTTCCCTGCGCACTTTCTGGTGCTTCGTATTGACAATGACTTGCTTCGTTAAAGAGCTTGGAAACTGGAATGCTGGCCATGAAAGAGCCATCCACCAAGGTGACTCTGGACACCGCCGCTGGACTAGTCACTGTCACTGCAGAGTGCAAGGCGGGAAAATGTCACAGCGTGGAGTTCGAAAATTTCCCTGCGTTTGTCTTAGAACTCGACTACCTTGTCAATGTGCCAGGGATCGGTCAAATCTCGGTGGACATTGCATACGGGGGGATGATGTATGTCCTAGTCGACGCCGCGTCTCTCGGATTGAAGATTGATAACCAACATGCTCGTCAACTTGTGGAGATTGGAGAGAAGATCAAACGCGCGACGGAAGCCGTCTATACACCCGTGCACCCCGAGAATCCCGGCATCAAGGGATTCAGCGTGTTGGAGTTCACTGAGCCCGTCACGGAAGAGAAAGGTGCTAAAGTAGCCACTAATGTTGTGGTTGTCTCGCCTGGGCGCTTCGACCGCAGTCCTTGTGGCTCAGGGACCTGTGCCCGGCTGGCAGTGATGCACTGCAAGGGAAAAATCGGGGTGGGCGAAGACTTCACGCATCGCAGCATTCTCGGAACTGAATTCCACAGTCAGATTCGAGGCACTACGACCGTTGGAAAACATTCGGCGATCCTGCCGACTGTGAAAGGTCGTGCGTGGATAACAAGCTTTAAACAGATCGTTCTGGACCCAAATGATCCGTTTCCAGAGGGCTTTCGAGTCGCGGATCAGTGGCAAATGCCGCAGAACTAATAGAGTATGATCGGCTGTACAATAACTACAATTACACCGTGCTCCTGGTCGAATCCTCCCCAGGTTCATTTTTGCTCGTTCACAACGAAAATTGTCCGCTTCCCGTATCACATAGAAATCACATGGTGCGACTCTGATGAGATTCTTTGAAGCTATAAGGTTGACTTCGGGTCCAAGACACTTGTGCTGTACCAGGATTCATCACCCGTTCACCAAGGAGACTCGGCATCAGCAGGACTTGTAAATTGACCTCTTTCTCCCACACTAGCCAAGGGGGGCAGCATTCCACTTCTCGAGATAAAGCATTAGCTAGCTGAGAATCACACGTCTTACAAGGCGTCATGCCCACATCCCTATCCATTTCTGATCCCTGTCCATTTCTGGGTCTCGCAGTCTCACGAGGCACGTAGGTAGCTATTGTTTTTTCCATTGCCGTTATCCACGCTGGCACGTGATGAACATGTGGTGGACGGGAAGCCAAGATCTCTGAAAGCCAAGGTTCCCTCACATGGAAGGACAGAAAATCTCGGAGTGGATCGCCGATCTCGGATCAGATAATTCATCATGTGCAAATTGCACAAATGCACAGAGCCCCGGCACTTAAGTTACCACTTCCAACCTACCCAGGAAGGAGTGGCTCTGGTATGGACTCATCGCATTGGAAGTACATATGAGCTTGAGCTCGGGCACGACTCATCTGTCCAACTACACGAATGCACGACTGGGGCAGCTTCTAGAAAGTAGTTCGTCATACGGACCTGCCCGCGCTCGGCACAGACTTACTTAGTCTTCAATTCTTCTGGCGCGTCGGCGTTGCAGGATGCCAATCGGCCCGATAGTCCTCCAAATGATCGACTTGGCAGCATTCAAAGAGGCAAGTTGTGACTCAGGGCCACTTGGAGAATCGCCATAGTTGGATCCCCCCAATTAATGCCCAGCCAATGGACCCGGTCTTGTCAGTGGAACAGGAGCCTCATGACGCCAATCACGGGCACTGACGTCGGACTGTGGGTCTATACAAATCCGCGGCGCGGATCATGCAAATTTCAGTTTCGTGATCGAAATCCAGGGACCCGCCACGATGCACAAGACAGGGACCGAAAGCGCTCCTCGAGTCCTTCGGGGCTGCAAAAGTTCTAGAAGTTCACTGATCGGGGATTCCATTTTGCTTTACAGACACAGAGACCATTCTCCCGCCCTGTATCCCTAGAGATTCGTTTCATACCACTTTTCCTCGGTCGCATTTCATTGGCTGTTTGCGGGCTGGAAATAGACTTCCCGCCGTTCGATCATACTTCCGAAAAGAACGTCGGAGTCGAAAAAGCTTATTGAAGTCCGGATTTGGATCGCGATAGAGGCGAGTTGAATCACAACCACTGTCGACCACTGTCAAGTGTCAACACTCTCAGCGTTCATCCTCGATCTCAGACCACAAGACTTGATCTGTGTCAGTCGGCCATCACCGCTACTGGATGGTGACTGGGGCTATCGCGCGCATCATGAGTGGCCTTACGAATGCAACAGCACATGTTGCGGTGGATGAGTCAGTAGCGGGAGCAAGATCGAAAAAGTCTCTTGAGACAAGCGATGGACCACCGCCGCCGTTGCCAGCCTCTGATTTTGACATGAAAGAGTACGACCTTGACGAGGCAGAGCAACGAATTGCTGCTGCTGGTGAAGCCAAGTACAATCGTCTGTCCTGGAAGCAGCTCACGCTACTATTGATCGTGGACGCTGTCGCACTGGGTGCTTTGTCAATTCCCCATGCGTTTGCGACTCTGGGTATGATCGCAGGTGTCGTGTGCTGTGTCGGTATTGGGATGATCGCCGTGTACACCTCGTGGATCATCGGCAAGGTGAAACTGGCCTTCCCATCCGTGCAACACTATGGAGATGCCGGTGGTCTCCTCATGGGCCGATTTGGTTACGAATTTGTGTCTGCTGTTTTCGTGATCCAGCTCGTCTTCGTGGTAGGCTCCCATTGCCTCACTGGCACAATTTCCTTTGCGAACATTACCGAAAGCACCATCTGTTCACTGGTCTTTGGTGTTGTCTCGATGATCATCCTCTTTTTGTTTGCAATCCCCTCATCCTTTGCCGATATTACTTTTCTTGGGTACATCGATTTTATCTCCATTCTCGGAGCGATCGGTATCACCATGATTGCCACGGGTATCCAGAGTAGTAATGCTCCAGGGGGTCTGTCGGCCGTTCCTTGGTCGGCTTATCCCAAAGAGAACATCACCTTCACAGAGGCTTATGTGGCTATTGGCGATATAGTCTTTGCGTATTCATTCGCCGCCTGTCAATTCTCTTTCATGGGAGAGATGCACACCCCAGAGGATTATACTAAATCAATCACGGTACTCGGGTTGATCGAAATTATGATTTATACCCTCACCGGTGCCATCATCTACGCCTTCGTTGGGCCAACCGTTCAATCTCCAGCCCTTCTGTCGGCCGGCACGACTGTTAGTCGAATCGCCTTTGGCGTGTCCCTACCTGTGATTTTCATCTCAGGCTCAATCAATTGTATCGTGGTTGGGCGTATGGTTCATGCTCGCGTCTATAAGAACAGCATGATTCGATACATTAACACGGCGCAGGGCTGGATGACATGGATTCTCTTCGTCGCCATCATCACCGTCATTGCCTGGGTCATTGCAGAGGCCATTCCATTCTTCACAGACTTATTGTCGATCATCTCGGCACTTTTCACGTCGGGATTCTCCTTTTACCTTCCCCCCGTTATGTGGTTCTTCTTACTTTGCAAAGGGAAATGGTACTCGAGAGAGAATCTGCCCACTGCCATCATCAATTTCTTGGTTTTCCTCATGGGAGTCGCAGTCTTGGTCTGTGGTCTCTATTCGAGTATCGATGATATTGTAAGTCTTTCATATAATAGAGCCGTTCTTGAGCCATCTGCTAATTCAACATGCAGCGCAACTCCTACCGCACAGGGAAGGTCAGAAGTCCTTTCACCTGCGCGCAGACCTGAGCTTCTGAAGCCGTTGAGGGAGCGCAGACAAAGGTTCCCTCGGCGTCAATCGTACAATTGGGCCACCGAGAAAATGTATAGTAGACCGCAAAACTTTCATGGCCTCCCATTGTCGAGCATTATTTCTGGCGTTAGGAAGTTTTTGCTTCTGTGCACGCTTCCCTGAGTGTGCGTGCTTTTTGCATGTGTTTTAATCGTACAACAGTCTTTGACGGGTAGCCATTAACGATCAGCTTCAATATCAGTATTTCAGAACAAACGTTCTAAACACATGTTCTAGAGAATAAGGGCTGCAGAGGTACATGTGGTTTTACCTTTTCATGGAAGAGGTACCAACTACGTGATCGTCCGGCAACACGCCCAACGGTAAGTCAAGTTCACATTAGACCCGGACTCACAAACGCACAGAAAGTCGAATTCTAGGTTAATTCAACTAACACCAAAACTTCTCTGACCCCTGCGAGCTCTTCAGAGGTTCTGGAGTAGGCACGTAAGAAGGAAAGCCCACAAGAATTCTCAGAGACCGAAGGGATAAGTCTCCTCCTTTCCAAGCGGCGTAACGGGCTGAATGACCTCGAGAGGCTGCACAGCTTTAGTGCGATCAAACCAGATATACCCGTCAAACTGCTTGTGGATCTGGGCCTTGGAATAGTGCGACAACTTTTCGGTTTCAGGCCGGTAGATCACACCGATGAATCTTTGCAGACGATGTTCTCGGGCGATCGCAGCTCTCAGGTTGGGGTCGATATGCTCACGTCTCAGGTCCAAGACGAAGCTCGGTATTCCAGTATTATGGGCAATGATCTCCCAGCTATCATCTCTCGACGGATTCACGGTCATCACTTCCATGTCATCGTCCCACTCGTGCGCCGCCGCCACAGTGCCTGTATGGGTCCCACAGCCAAGAATAGCTATGTTCTCACGGCCAAAGCGCTCTCGGCACAGCTGGCCGATGTTGACTTCGTTGCGCCGGGTCCCCATACTGGTGAATCGTGCATCACCGACGTGTGAGTTGTGGGCCCATACAACGGCCTTGTTCTCGGGTGGTGGACGATGCTGCAGAATCCGTTGCAGAGTGTCGACCATGTGGGTATCTCGAAGGGTCCACGAGGTCGCAGAGCTCCAGTACATCGCTTTGTAGTACTGTTCTGCGTCCCGGACCAAGAACGCGTTTTGCGAAGAACTATGGAATTCTTCGCCGTCATAAGGGTCGGTCTCGAGGTATTTCAACCGGTTAGCCAGGAGATCCTGCAGAATCCGCAGGACTTGGGGCTCGCAGTCCTCCAATCCTCGAATAGCGGCCAATCCATAGGCCGAGGGATCCTCGATCCAACGGTCCAGACAGCCGTAGCGTTTTCTCGCGGCCTTGCCTGCGTGGGGGTCCACGCGGTCAAGATATTCGATGACGGCACGAATCGAAGATCCCATACTGTACAGATCCAGACCATACAAGCCTGCTCGCTTTTCGGGTGGCTGTGTGCTGTTCCAGTCACGCATCCATTCGACGAATTCTTGCATTTCCCGGTTGCGCCACATCCAGGTCGGAAATCTCTTGAAGGGTTCGAACCCCTTCGCCTTGCCGCCAATTTGGGCTTTGGGCCCGGTTCTAAGACGAACATATCTGTCGATGGCTTCGACATCTGGCCAGTCTGCTTCGATGGCAACGATCGTGAAGCCATGCTCTTTGATCATCCGCTTCGTGATTTCCGCGCGCGCACGATAGAACTCAGATGTACCATGGCTGCCATCGCCAAGGAGCATCATTTGTTTGTCTGCAAAGCCGTCAAAGTACGACGCAAATGACGGATTGTCAATCTCCGGGAGAGGCTTTACGGCCTGGTTGAAAAGTTCCTGAAATTGTGTCATGGCGGTTGAGAGAGATCGGGTGGAAACAATTCGCGTAAGTAGAGACATTCGAGAAGCGTGAAACATTTACTGTAAATTCCCACTCGTTTTGTCCTGTCAAGTGTCAATCATTGCTCCCCCTGTTGAATGAGTTCCGTGAAGACAGCAAAATGAGATCATATTCGTGTAAATGCACAGTCAGGATTACTTCATGGCCCGGCGCCGGTCGCGAACACTCTCCGTGTGGAACTTCCATCGCTTGAGATTCGGAGCTGGACAAGCACGAGCACGAGCACTCAATCACTTCCATGTTCGAAAATAAGATCGGGCTTACCACATTCGCCCTCACAGTGCATCCAATATCATTGACAAGAAGACCCTCTTCGTATCGATTCAGCCAAAGAGTCTTGTTCACGATGGCCCTACCCTATTGCAGTCCGTCTCCCAAAGTTGGCCGATTCCAACAAGCAATGGAGTCAGTGTACGGTGACTTCTGCGACATAAAGAGTCCGAAGGACTGGACTCCACCTCCGGCATCAGGAGGTCATCGAGGACGGTACCTATGGACGGATGCGTTTGGGGTCATCAATCTGCTCACCATGCACAAAGAGTACAATCGCACAGGAGGTGTCCACATGCAAGATGATCAGTACTTGACACTGGCACGAAGACTAATCGAAACCGTCCATCAGGTGCTGGGACGGACTCGAGATGGCCGCTCTCCGCTCCCTGGGGCTACAGAGCACAATCCTCTAGGGGGAGGATTACGCATTGGAAAGACTGACGAAGACGGGCCAGATTGCGACGGACAGTATCATCACTATCTCACGATATGGATGTTCGCACTTAACCGCATGGCAGTTGCATCGGGCAATATGCACTACAATGACCAAGCCATACAGCTGGCTCGAGCCATTCATCCAAGGTTTTTCGTCGATCGCAAGACGGCGCGACCGCGTATGGTCTGGAAGATGTCAATGGACTTGTCGAGGCCCTTGGTTAGCTCAGAGGGTAACTTGGATCCGATTGATGGGTTCGTCATCTTTCGTTTGCTCCAGGCAACGGCAGCAACGACGGGAGATGCGCACGTCTTGGACGAAGAGATTGCCGATTATAGACGAGTGATGGACCGTAAGGGACAACATTTTGTCTCCAAGGATCCATTGGATCTGGGTATGACTCTGTGGACAGCTCACTGGTTCGCTGAGACCGAAAAGTGGGCTTCAAGCCTTGTAGCCAGATGTTTCGAGCAACTGTGTAAGTAGAGCCCAAGTTTGTCTACAGGTTACTAAGAAATAGGCATCCACCTGCAGCGGTGATGATGTCTTGATCAAGCGCTGATTCCAGGACTCACAGATGACCTCTTCGAAATCCAGAGATACCTTGAACGCGGAATCCGTTCTCGCTTGGCATTTCGAGAATTCGGAACAAGCCTGGGACTTCAATGCGAATCCGAGCAGTCCGGAGACAGGGAACGAGCTACGGACTTCAAAAATTGGGCGGATGCCATCATTGTCGCCTGGGATCCATACATGGAATTATCAGCTCCTGCAGCAGTAACGCCGGCAGACCTTCGGCCAATTACTCGCGTGATGTACGCCTCGGCTCTGATACCGGGAGGTAAGTTTCTTCCTGCTTGGATTTTTCCATTGGGGTTCGCGATCGTGTTCTATCACATCCTCAACCAGATGGCTGACATCGCGTCACTGCAGCATTCTGCTCCGGGTATTTTGGCCCGGAGTCAACATTAAAGAAGGGCTCCGGAGTTGTATAGTGACAAGCTTGAAAGACAGGGCAGAAACTGGCAAAATTGTCGGGTCTAAAGCGACCTTGACTACGGTGAAGGGTGCCTTTGCTGGTTGTCTACTTCAGCGTCTCATTTGAGGTGGACATTCTGAATGGAGAACTTATCAAACATTGAACATTATTTCCAGCGCTACTTGTGCTCAGTGGCGAGGTCTTGTTATGTACAGGGGCTCGAGCGCGTGGTCTTTCTTTCATCTACAGACCCGGAACTCCAACAATCTCCCTCCACGCTGGCAGCCTCCTTGGCATTATGTAGAGCGCATAGATTGCGCTGAGTGCGATTGCCAGACCGGACCACTATCGACGCAAATTTGAGTTAGTGACTTGCAGGAGCGGTGTGTTCTCGTTTCAAAGACACCGTGTAGAGTCGATCCTCGCGAAAGGTTGGTTTTTGACTTACTTTCTCCAGCCAGGTGTGGAACCAAATGGCAGTCATAAACAACATCCACCAGCCCAGAATAATGACGCCCCAGACGAGGCGAAGCGAGAATTTCCTTGCAAGGCCATCGCCGTCCTGGTCTCCGGTCGTTCCGGGCACTGCGGCGTCACTGGTCTTGCGTTCCCGCGACGCCTCTCCGTTAGCGCGAGAGACTGAGGGTGCAGAGAACGCTTTCACGCCCACAGCCTCGTAGGCGAGCGACGCAGTTGCCAATACAAGCATGAAGACATGTCCACTGATGTCATGACCGCCTTTCCATGCCCCACCCGCGGCTTTACAGGCAGCTGCAGAGAAGAGGTCCAATTGAGCGGACGGGCTGTCATCGGAGTCGACCCTGCTTGCGCGATCGATCAATTCCTCGCATTTTCCGCCCGTAAAGATAAAGCTGCGGTCAATGATTGCCGGCCCAAAGAACCATTGTGTCATCAGATACCATATTGTGGTAGCGATCGCATATCGGAGACAGGCTTGCATCACACGTCGGGTGCGTATTTGTTGTTGGGCCGGAGAAGACGAGGAGGAGACGCGGTAGGCAGGTTGGAAGAAGAGAATCGATGCAAAGGCTGCTGTCGTCCATAGCCATCCGATCTTCACAAAGTATATATTGAAGATGTTGTTTTTGCGGGCAAAATAGTTGACAGGGCTCTCTGCAAGATGGAGATCGGCGGCGATAGATGGTGCCAAGGGGGAGGATGGTTGAGGCAGGTGCGAGGTTAATTTCCTCGTAGCGTGAGCGACTGGTGATATGACAGAGAACAGTGACCCCAGGAGCAACGTAGCGGGGTATATAAGAAGGGCTGTTGGGGACGGCGCTGGATGATTTGACACGGCCATGATTGATGGTAGTATGGAGTGTTCAATGCAAGTTGTGATTAGCAGGGCAAATTGTATAAATTGAGTATCTTCAGCCTAGACTCTGTGTCAAAGTAAAGGTCATGAGCACATGTCTCTCGTGAAGTCGAGTTGAAGGTGAAAGGTTGGTAGCAAAGACATCATTCCTACAGCTGGGCAGTTCCAAGGATGACATCAATTTCGCCGGCCGAGGCATCCAGATCTATGCCTTGATATTAAGGCATCCTAGATAGCAACTGAAGATCGCATTCGGCACCGTCAAACAAAACAGACTATGTCAATACTCAATAACTAGTACATTCTGAGCCATAACCTTCACAGTGGAACTGGCCATACTTTACTTCCTTTGTAGTTATCTCACTGAGCATTGTTCATTGATTAGCAGACCTTCCGATATGTGTCTACGTGACTGCATTTACAGCCACGCCTTGGAGAGCTTCCAGTTACATCTGTTCCGCTCAACGAAACAATAGCAAAATTGACATTATGTCTTTGTTACCATTCGTCCATTATGCTAGCGGGTTACATAGGCTGTTTCTTTCGAGGCAGCGTTTGGCAAAATTGTAATGTTCCATGGCAGTCTTGGAGGCTCAATCTTGCCCAGAGGTAACTGAGGCGGATCCTTTGCCTTTCGGTTGGAATAGATGCGTCACTGATGTGCAGCATCGACTTGGTTTGAGTTCAGCCGCTGATGTACATATACCCGCGATCCACAGGGCACAGAGGCCTTGGCCGGGCAACAACATTATGTATGGAGATTATTGCCAAATTTTTCAGTTGAGGATAGATTCATGGCAGTCAATAAAGCGATGAACTCCCAACGGTCGCAGACTTTAGGTGGTTTTCCAAGTATGCGCTTGTTTGGTGACTGGATTCAAGTACCACTCGAAGCTCATTACAAGATGACCAAGAATGACAATTGCAGCGCGGCCGCGTACTGTACTCTCATAGCAAGCACTGCTTTCGAAAGATGAGTCTCTTCTCCAATGTGAACCTCGCGGCGCTCTATCTGTAATTGACGTTTTACGGATGATCAGCGTGGGATCTACCCGTTGCAATAAAGAGGATATCAAATTTCCTCCCTCAGTTTGTCTGTTTTCAATCGACGGCTACCAAGAGTTCCTTCTCACCAGTTCATAGAGAGCATGGTCAAAGGAGTCATGTAAGGTACAATCAGATGTTCACACGAAAACCGCTGTCACAAAGCTCCCCAATGTGATCGACGCAGGATCAGCGCCGCCGCCCGCACGGTCTCAGACAGCGGGCTGTTGCTTGTGGCTCCATGGTCTGGTAATTTCTAGTTCTGGTAAGCTTTCAAGGTCTTTCAAGATACAATAGCCTGGGAGCCGAGACAACATCAAGCAAGTGTTGTATGGACGGACGCCAAAAGCCTTCACTGTCTCCGCGAGAAGCGAGGACCAATTTCCCCGGAGGACTTGATTCTGGACAGTCTGCCTTCATGTTATGGAACCACGGAGCTTGTTGCCTTGACCCTGGTGGTCACCTGCTGGGGCGACATAAGTCACAGAACTCAAATCTGTTTTTGACAAGTAGATTGCTCGATCATGATCTCAGAATCCCGGGCTTTTTTGGGGATTGGGTCAACCGGTTCATTGTGCGACTCTCAAGAATCGCTGGATCTCATGGCGGAGGTACAGTTGTGAGCGTCCGTGATAGATATTTCTGGAAGCGGCTGCACATTTCGCATTTAAACGTCAGCAACTCCGCATGGCAGCTCAGCAATGATCGGCAAAGCCTTTCTAGGAATCCTCGGCGCGGTGGAGGAACGCCCAGACGACAGTGTTACTTTGTCCGGCGAGGGACTCGCTGCTGACTGGGTGGTAGCAGCGCATTCTTGATCCACGTCAGGAAGCTCCGCCACAAGGCTTGTTGCCCCAAAATCCGCTGGCATCTCAACGGCGCCTGTTGGTATTGGCGGCTGCGCTGGAGAAGCCGGCGGCATCTCTGGCATCTCGGACACCCCAGAGATCTCCGTGGCAGTAAGACTTTGCGGCTCTGAAGGGAGCTCCCAGACGGTGCTTTCTACTTTCGCTACCGCTGGCATCTCAGCAGCGTCGGGTAGAACCACGTCTGTGATTGGGATCACCTGTGGCAACTTGAGTTTCGTCAGGTGCTGGTAGACTTGGTCGAGTCGGCAATGATAGCGGATCAAGCGAGCCTGTCGTTCTTCTGCGCGCTCACGGTTGCGAACCTTCCACTGCTTTCGATTGGCAGAGCTAATCTTCCCTTTTCCTTTGCGCTTCGCCATGTCTTGTTTGCAAGGTTCAAGGATCTCGGCTAGCTCCTGCGCTGAGTCGACAGCATCGGTCATAGTCGAATGAATCCAATTGTGTTCAACCTGGCCCAGGAGCGCCGACTTTGTATCCCGCAATTGTCGCGTGATTTGAGCTTGAGCAAGAACGTGGTCGGTGTAATTGAGTAGGTCGCGCACTTGCTCGTCTGGTCGTCGTTTCTCGACAGAGAGATCTACTGCGAGTGGCGAGAATGCTTTGGCATCGATACCGGTCCCCCTCGGGGACGTTTTGGAAGATATTGACGGTGAGGACATGGAAGAAACGGTGGATAGGTCTGTCAATGGCGATGATAAGGAGGAAATCGTTCGTCCGGGTTGGGATGGTTTCGGACGGTCCGGGATGCTTTTCGTATCCGGACTGGTCCCGTGTGTTTGTGTCGACATCGTCTTGCTTTCCGTAGCAGATTCCTTGCCGGATTTTACGGGTTGCTCGCTGGGAGGTCTTGTCCCTGATGCTTCTCTGGGTGTGATGGCATCATCTTCCTTCGCGAGATGCATCGAGCTTTGATTATTTGACTCCGAGGAGACCACGTGGTTCTTATGTTGTTGATCGAGGGCCACCTTTGGTTTCTCCCTAGAGCCTGATGACTTTTGCCATGTTTCTACAGTGGCCTGGTGGAATAGATCCTTTGAGCCGAACCATGAAGAGACCGACCGACGCCATAGTCTCGATGTTGATTGCTGCCATCTCACAGTGGATGACTGTAAGCTGACAGAAGAGCTATTGGGCTGACCGGTGCCGTCGAAGAACCTCATTCTGGATGTCTGATTACTGGCGAGCTTGCGCAGAAGGTCGTGTCAACCGAAACGAGGAGGGAGGATGTGCGGAACACAAAGTCGAGAAGTTGACCGTCTGTTTTGCATCTGCACCAGGGTGCGTGCCGTGAAAGGAATAACACACTGGGCTTCTCGGGACTAGGGGCCAAGCACCTACAACAGGACTGTCGATACGATGTAGAGACGGACTGAAAGTCGGAGTCTGGAGTAGCAGTCTTCCTAGATTTCAAGCTATCCTCCGGGAGTGTCCCCCTTAGGCTGTCCATCTGAGCGGGGTTGGCATGGTTCTTTGGCCAGCCTGGGCACAGTTCGGCCCCAACCTTGGTGACATGGAATGTTGATCCCAGACAGGAGTAGTGAGCGACGTGCTTGACACTCGGACTGGCCGAATGAGATCGATCACCGACTGGGGGTGAACTGGGATGGTGCAGCTCCTAAAACCCTAGTGCTGACGCAACGTCAGCTTGGGTCTCGCCCTAGCGGCTGATCCCCGCTCAAGGAGGCATCGTTTACACGGGGCAACTGGATCGAGCAAGCCACCAGCTCAGGTTCTGGGCCTTTTCAGGAATGCCAGCAATGCTAGAGGGTCTGGGGATTGCTCCAACCGAGTTGATGCTATGGGCATCAGTTCCGCAGTTTCGAGCCAACTGTGAGTCATGACTTATGAGCAGTTGCCGCTGAAACGGCGGTCGGTGATGAGACCTTGTCTGCCAACTGGTCAGCTTTTGTGTCTTGACTGTCTTCGCCCGAACAATTGGCCAGATCAATGATCATCTCATCTGCTGAGAAGTGATGTCTCAGTATAGCTATCTGAGGTCCGCACAGCACATGGGATTGTTCTCTCTGTACGCCGCCTGTACAAAAGAGCCACCCATCCATCTTGAAGACAGGGTTTAAAGTTGCCCCGTGAGATTGAGCCGTCGGCCGCCAGGCAATGGACCAGGATGTCTGAGAATCGATGGACCTGGTTAGTTGAACAAGGTTCCTAGAATGGCGTCCAAAGTCGGTCCGTGCTATTTTGGCTTGGGCGAGCTATACCCGAATCTGCGATTCCATATCCAAGCATCGCACGCTGTTGCGATCTCTTTTTCAGAACTGTGCAATGCAAATCCTGGGCTGGAAATTCAGTCTCGCCTGCCTCTTTCAACTAAGCGTTCCTTGATCTTCATCCTGCTCAGCACGAAGATCTGACGACAAGCCTGGCAGATGCCTCTTCGCCCCCTGATTTAATAATTGAGCTGGCACTGGCACAATCAGTGCCTTGACGAAGTGTGTCTTGCTATACTTATATCATGCGGATACTTACAACGCTGACTCAACATGCTATGCCAAGGTTCCATGGACATGGCCGCACGTGAGAACATCTCATCTGTTCTCATTCCACGTGCATGATATGTTCATTTTGGGCGCGAAGGATGTCATAATGCAGTAATTGATCAACTGCAAGGGCTGCTTCGGAATCTCTCTATGCCGGTTTTCGTACGGGTCTTGCATTACTCTCCATCATGCCCGCATGTCCCATATCCTGACTTTTCGGGCGGCCAAAGAGCCTGATACAGATATATTGCATCGTATGGCCATGCTTGGGCTGTGTCGCTCCTCTTGATAGTCTTCTGATATTTCATGCGACCATCGAATCAAGCACAATGATATCAGGTGACCCAATATGTAAGAGATCGCCCACCAAACCTTAATCGAAAGCCAGCTACCGTTGATCCGCCGTGAATTCACTACTGTAATTCCGGGATACCAATCCAGGTACAAGTGTAATCCATTAGTTAGGGTCCTCTTTGCGCCAGAGAAATTCACCAATAATACCTCGTCGAAAACTCAGGCTTTTATATGGGATGGCCATTTCTAGACGATGCCTTGAAATGGTCAGAGACTCTCTACGTCGGCTACCGCCTCGCGTTCCAGAAGAAGGACTTTCGCACATGGACCGATCACCCTGACAACTGGGTATGATGACTGATGTGACTCCGAATGAGCCTATGTCATCCAAAAGACCATCCAAATGCGCATCAACAACACGAGTCGGACAATCTCAGTGCCGAATGCTAACCTTTACATCACTTACTGACTCGCTGGACCACTCACACCCTTTAATTAAAATGTCCAAGGGAGCCGAGACTGTCGTCGACATCCTCCGAATAGTCGTACAACGTCGCTCGTGGACCAGCACCAGGCATGACCAGGGCGTATATCGTGCTCGCTGCGACAGGATCTGCTTGACCCGCGCATGGGCCCCAGCGGTTCTCAACGGTGGGCCTGAAATCCGGAACCTGGCACAACAATCTGAGAATGGAAGTCGCCGACCGTAAATATAGCACGGAAAAGCTCTGCGACTTGCGTCATTTGTGCTACGAGTAATAGCTGTTGACATGGCTTTCTTCTGTGCTCTTGTCTTGATCCAGTGGTCGATCGTACCTGAGCGTTCGAGGATAATCAAACGTCATCCTTCTCCTAGGCGATCTATATCTATCAGAAAACCAACGAAACATCATAGAACGCATGAAATTTTGATCTTTTGCGAGTCTATGGCAATAGCAGCTTCGAGGCGGTTCCCCAACATTCGTTGGTGGATGGAAGGCCACGAGTCAAGCGTTCTCGCCATTATCGATTGGACTGTGGACAAAAGCCTCAGTCTCACGGTTGATCAACAGCACAACGAAAGCGACCCGATCGCACTCCCATTGTCGGCTTACTTCCTTGGCACACGGAAATTCGACAAATTCGTCTGAATGAGCGAGCCCTCCATCAGCTTCCGCATCAGCAGAGAGACCATGGTGATTTTCCTCGCTTCGGTCACTCACGGTTCCTGCAATATCGACTGGTTGTGTATGATGCAGTTGGTGTATAAAGGCAGTGGAAAATTAAGGTTATTAACTCGAACGTTAGCAGCGCGGATTTTTGATCCTCTTTGTCGATACACGCAATGTGCCAGAAATGCCTCGTCAGCCACCAAAGTCTAATCGAGATTCATAATGTGTAGCCTTCAAAAGCAGAATCCACAGAGATTCCATTTCATGTATCGTGGTACGCACCGACCGCCCACTTCCAGAACCTTTTCAGAGACCAGCACTGTTGACTTACGTCTCCCGGTCTGTCCAGCATGATGCTCATGCTTCGTTCTTGAGCTCACCCTGAAATAATTGTGTGGCGCATGTCAGAAGAGGACTTGGGCGTTAAGCCGTCATGCAACGCACGGCTTTCCCAATCGAGCTGTCTTTCCCCAGGTTGTGCATGAATCAGAACAATGAGATCATCCGCTAGCCCAACAATGGAACGCAAAGTGACCCTGGTATTCACCGGTGGTCGACAGTTCGATAATGCAAGGAGCTGCGGCGGCCGAGTCATTACGAGGAGTGAATTGACAGCCGTGCGGAAAGAGCTTGGCCTCCGTGACAACTAACTTCGGTTGCTCTTCCCCTTTACATCAGCAACTTCGTGCTACCTGACATCAATCTGTCCTTTCTGAACCCTTCTTTCGCTGCAAAAATGCTCCATCGCTGTTGACCGAGCAGCTTCATCTCAAGATGAGATGACCCGGGAGAACAATCCAAGAACAACTGACAATGCCTGTCCGCAATGACCAGTCGCTGTTGTGCCCAGTCGCAGATGATGACCGCTTCGGCCCATTTGTCGCCCGCGGTTGCGGAGATGAGACGGATTTTACAATGCTCTTTGAGGAGACCATTTTCACCCTGCTTCTCATCCTGATGTTCGGAATCCTGAGTGCATTGCGGATATGCTACCTACTGCGAGCCTCGCAAAAAGTAAAACGGTCATGGTTGTATACGGCGAAAGAAGTATGTATTCTGTTCGCTTACTCTCAACATGGGTGAACATGCAAGCCAATTCAAAGAACAGACAGCCTGGGCAATCTACATAGCCTTAAATTTCGCTCTCCTTATTCTATCGAGCAACCCTTCAATCCCCAGGACAAGAATGACGCTCCCCACAGCTCTCGTGGGATTTGCGATCTCACTTTCAATGCCATGTTTGTCGCATTTGGAACATACGCGGTCGCTTCGGCCATCTACGATCATCTGCCTGTTCATGAGCATGACGCTGGTGCTTGATATTTTCCGCCTGCGGACTTTCTGCCTTCTGCCCGATAATCGGTTGGTCACATGCTTATTTGCCTCGGTGTATATGAGCAAGACAGCTATTTTGATCGTGGAGTCCATTGAGAAACAGCAACTGCTCGGACCAGGAAGCCAGTCACTTCCCCCAGAGGCTACGGCAAATGTTTTCAACCGCTACCTCTTCTGGTGGACTAATGGGGTGCTGTTGCTTGGTCTCAAGAGAGCACTGACTGCGGATAGCCTTCCTTGCATTGATGATGCCATCGGAGCAGCTTACGTGCCAAAGACGCTGACAGAGGCGTTGGAAAAGGGTAAATTTCCCGAGTTTATCATCAGGATTAGAGGACAAGACTAACGGGGTGGAACAGCCGATCGCTACCGATCAAATGCTCTCATCTGGGCATTTGCCTTCCTGGATAAATGGGAGCTCATAAGCGGGAGCTTAGCTCGCCTGATCTGCACTGGATTGACCTTCATTCAGCCTATGTTGATCCAGCAGCTTCTGGAGTTGGTCGACGGGTCGGACCGCACGCACGCGAAAACTCGAAGTGCTGCCTTGCTTGCAGCCTACGTAGTGGTTTATGTTGGTCTGGCAGTGAGTTCGTCGTGTCCGGTGGACGTGTCAGTAGGAGATTCCGTATTGGCGTACTGCTTGCTGATGGTACTATCTTTGACAGATCTCGTTTGCTGCGTATGAGCATAGAATGTGTCGCTTTGCGATCACCTCTAGACAAAAGTTCGCAGCGGTAGTCCTCAATAGGACCATGAACTGCAGGCAAGATTCGTCAGATGATCTCAAGATCGCCTGTGAGATCCATCGTGACATTGAGCGCACTTGCAATGCATTTCAACATATCCATGACTTGCCATTCACTTTCATGGAGGCTTTGGTAGCCGTGTGGCTCTTGGCACGGCTACTGGGTCTTGCCAGTATTGCGTCCGTTGTGGTTATCGTGGGTATGTTCTCAGTCGTCTTATCCAGTCCCTCGAATATTTTGGAACTGACGCAGAACCGTAGCCTGTCTGATTACTGGGAGCACACTGGCATTTGTATCGGACCGTGCTCGAGATAGATGGCTCAAAGCTACGGAGCTACGTCTGGCAATGACATCGAGAATTCTTACCGTCATGAAAGCTATCAAAATGACTGGCCTAGGGAAGCACATGCTGACTGATCTGCGAGAAGCAAGATTGGAGGAAAACAAAGCCTCCTTTCCAGTTCGGGTCTACACGGTCTTCCTTCTTACATGCTGTCAGTCCCCCTGGTATGCGATACTGCTGTCCTTCGTTTCTAAAATGAAATAGCCTATGTGTCAACGGCACTCACTCCGGTCCTTGGGCTTGGCTTATATGTCATCCTGGCCAGACTTCACGACTCAGGCACCCTCACAAGTAGCACCGCTTTCCCGGCATTGACTCTTTACTTCCTACTGGACCAACGCATTGTCACTTTGATTGATGGAACGGATGATATCAAGGCGGTGACCCAATCATTGCAGCGACTCCAAAGACACACATTGATCACTGAACATGCCGACAACCGTGAGATTGTTAACGCAAGTTTTACAACATTCGGCGAGCTCACATCATCAACACACCAACAGACACATCGAACTTCTTACTGTGCGATCGCTGAGGGTTTGACTGCGGGCTGGTCCCTGGACACCGAGGCGGCTCTGAAGAGTGCAACATTCGGAATAAGGACCGGCGTGTTCACGATGATCGTGGGGCCCCGCGGTTGCGGAAAGTCGACAATGCTGAAGGCTTTGCTTGGTGAGATGCCAATCATCTCGGGAAGGGTTCTGACTATCTTCAAAAATGCTGCGTTCTGCAGTCAAGTCCCGTGGCTTGGTTATGGCACAGTTCGTCAAAGTATCGTAGTTGGCTCAGCCTGGGACAGCGACTGGTATAGCACCGTCGTTCGAGCATGTTGTCTGCAAGCAGATTTTGACCAACTCCCACTAGGTGATCAGACATTACTTGGTTTGAACACGAAATGTTTGAGTGAAAGCCAACAAAAGCGAGTGGTGAGTGACCCTTAAAATTTCAGGGTGTTGAATGAATGTGTGCTGATGCAATCAATACTCGCAGGCATTGGCGCGAGCACTTTATGCACGGGAGTCTGTTCACGTTTTCGATGATCCACTCCAGGGCCTTGATGAAACAATTGAAAGAGAGATCCTCGATCAAGTGTTCTCAACGAGTGGGCTTCTCAAAAGAGCCGGCCAGACTGTCATTATGGCAACCAATTCAGGTTTGAGCACATACATCCCGATCAAGTCGACTCATGTTGCTAACAATCTCAAAGCTCACCATCTTCTTTACGCTGACAGTGTAATCTATTTGGATGAACATGGACAAACTATTCAGCAGGACTCGTACGAAGCTCCAGCAATCAGACATTGCCAAAACAGTCCTGGCATGAAACCCAAAGATCATCAAGCCACGAATAGTGTGACTAGCGCATCACTTCAGAGACCTACAGTATCTCCGGACGTTCAATGGGAAAGAGGACACAAGCCTGAGACAAGTGGCCTTGAGGCGTGCCTTCTTTACATAAGAAGTGTGGGAATGCCAGTTTTGCTTTTGCTGCTTGTGTGCACAATCTCTTTCGTGCTTTCATTTATTCTTCAACGTGGGTATTCGCTTACCTAGTTGTCTTATTAGTACGATGCTAACTTTCTCTGAAGAGGTCTGGCTCAATTGGTGGACTTTATCAAACAAAGCTCGACCGAATCAAGATATTGGATTTTGGCTCGGGATTTACGGGGCGCTGGGCTGCCTCGCCCTATTTTTGACCTTTTTGGTGCACTGGTATGTCATGACAAATGTTGCAGTCGCTCAGTCCCTAACACATTGCAGGCTTTTCAGCGTCATTCTCGCTCCCAGAACAGCTCATAAGTTTTATGAGAATCTTCTAGAGGCATTGCTAAGGTATGCACATTGCGGGCTCAATCCCCGTGAGATTTCAAGTTCTGAACAGGACGATCGCAGCACTACTCCTGGGCTTACAGGTCCTCTTCAAAGAGAAAATGCCATGAACAGGTGGGACTCTCTTCACACTCACAGGTGGAGCAGCAGGCTAACTTTCTTCCTTTGCCCTTATGACCTCACAGGCTGAACCAGGACTTGGGACTGATTGATGGCGCGCTTCCCGAAACTTTCGAGCTCACCCTCTATACGATATTGAGTGTCCTGGGAGAGTCAATTTTGATTTTTATCGGCTCCTCGTTCATACTCGCAACGGTGGTACCAGTGGTCCTGCTATACGTCTTTTACATTGGCAAATGTTATGTCAGGACAGCGCGTCAGCTCAGGATCCTTGACAGCAAGGCAAAGGCGGATCTTCTCTCACGCCACGAAGATCTAGTGAGCGGTAGTATGACCATTCGCGCCTATGGGTGGCTTAGACATTATCGATGTCAGAGTACTCTTGCTCTGGATGCATCCCAGCGTGTTCTCTACACGCTCGGCTGTACACAGCGCTGGTTGAGTGTCACCCTTGACTTGACTGTTGCAGGCATTGCAACTCTTATTGTTGCCGTCGCACTTCTAAGTACAGACGGTCAAGGTTCAAAAATGCTAGGTGTTTCGTTATTCAATCTGGTCGGCTTCAGCGGTACTCTTCACGTCTTCATCAAACAGTGGAACACTCTTGATGCCAACATTGGAGCTGTGTCCCGAATCTGGACTTACGTGCGCGATACGAAGACCGAGAACTCAGGTGTGGACGCGCAGACTATCTCACCACTCTGGCCAAGCAGAGGAGTTATACATGTCAACAGCGTTACAGCTTCATGGGTGTGAGTCTTCATTTGCACTAGATGCCCGAGATCTCGCAGGCTCTAACCTTCTAAGTCATTCGATAAATCCCGTCCTCCACGATATAAGTCTTACGATCTGCGCTGGTGAAAAGGTGGCTCTATGCGGTGAAGCGGGCAGGTGTGTTGCAAATTAAATGAGCATTTTTGGCCAGTACTGAGACCCCTTCTAGCGGTAAATCGTCGCTTCTTTCGGCGATACTACAAGTCCTGGATCTCAACCAAGGCTTCATTGAGATTGACGGTATCGACAGCTCCAGACTCTCTCGCGAAGTATTGAGGTCTCGGCTTAATACAATCCCTTGTGACACTGTCTGGCTTCGTGGGACCTGGCGTCGAAATACGAATCCTGAAGGCAATGCCCCAGACGAGACAATCGTTGCTGCGCTGAATGCCGTGGGACTCTGGTCAATTATCACGTCTCAAGGCGGCCTGGATGCCTGTGTAGAGGAAAATATCCTCTCGGTCGGTCAGCAGCACTTATTCCGTGTAGCACGGGCTTTGTGTCATCCAAGTAACATCATTCTGATCGACGAGTCTCCAAGCGGGTAAGATAGGGAACTCGTGGATCCGGCCCCAATCCTTAACCTAGATAACTTGAACACCTACTAACAAACCCTCAGCACGGACATCGAAACCGACGCCATCGTTCTGGACACTATTCGCACCTATTTCGAAGGACGAACTGTGCTCGCGGTCGCGTACAACGTCGACAATATTCTGGACTTTGACAAGATTGCTTTCATGGCTCACGGACGCATTATAGAGTTTGATACTCCAAAGGCACTCTTGTCGAGAGAGGGTGGCGCTTTCAGAAGCATGTTCGAGACGATCCGCCGTCGGCCGTTGTGAAGTAAATCGAGACAACGTCAGCGAGAATGATCCTTTCAAGAACGGAAATGGCGAGAGTCGCCTTGCGACAGGAAAAGTTCTGTATTGTCGTTCTTTTTGTCTTACTTAGCGTGTTTAGTGAATATGTTGTTTGTGTCTTTACCGCAAATCGCCGTGCAGTGTTTGAAAGTTAACAGGTCGACTACGCTCGTACACTGACTCGAAAGCCCGCGTAACCTGGCGCTTCAGGGTTAATTCGTATTCACACCTAGCAATTAATTCTCTCAAGACACTACCTGATCAGGATCATTGATTTTATTTGATTGGCAAGCGAGTCAATCAACGATGCGAAACTGTGAATTGCTGATACTGTCCCTGTCGGCGAGAATACTCAGAGAAATCTCTTCAGGGTTGTTCAAAATAGATTCACAGGCTTGGATTACCCTTCATCTGCATTACTGGATAGACCTGAGAGAGAATGTTCGTTCTACGTACTCAGGTCAGGTATACCTGATTGGAAGAAGAAATCATCAAGAGAATGGTCATGATTCAGATCATCATAAAGAGGCCAAACTATGTGCAATATGCAATGCGCAAAAGAAGCGGCTTCCCAAGGCTCAGACGCTTGAATGCTCAAACGCTCAGGACTAAGTCCTTGCGTGTTGGCAGCAGAAAAAAATCCCCCTAAGGGATCGACAACGAAGAAGAACAAAAGATAGAAATCCTCCCTTTATTTCCGCATCTACTGCACCTTGGGCAAGTCGGCCGAAAGAGGCAGCTTGCGCGAGGAGTTGCCAACGTACACCTTCTTCTGGGCGTCGGAAATGACCCAGTTCTGAGATGGAACGTCCCAGTTGGACAGGTCACGGCGAGTCAAGGTTGCGGTCCAGAGGAGCTTCTGGCCGGGGGCAATGCTGACTCGGTCGAAGGCACGGAGAACCTTGACGGGGTCGTCGGCGCCGCCGAGAGAGACGTACTGTAGAAATTAAGGTCAGCACGAGGGTTCGTCGGCAGGCTTTTTTGGGGAAGGGAGTGGGAAAGCGGCTTGGGTCGGTAAAAAAACTTACAAGCTGGGGAACTTCATCACCGGCGACGGAGCCGGTGTTAGTGATTGTGGCGGTCACCTCAATGAGGTCCTCGAACAAGCCAGGGTTGCCGCCTGAAGGACCACTGGCGGGGAGAAGCTCTTGTGGGCAGCTGTCGGTGGCATGAGGAGGGATGTAATCCGTGGCGTTCATACCATAGTCGGGGTCATTGGCAGATGCCTTCAGATCGGTCGAGTTAAGGTAAGGGTAGAGATACTGGCGGACACGCTTGATGTCGTTGGGGAAAACGTATTCAGAAGCATTGCCAGGCGTGCCCAGCGAGGGAGCGGGCTTGGTCTGGCCTGTTGTAGCAGTGTAATTGCCAGCGTTCAGAGTCTTGACCTGAATGTCGGAGAACTCAAACTTGGTGTAACTCAGACCGAAGCCGAACTCGAAGATTGGCTCCGTGCCATCCTTGTCGAATCGGCGGTAATCAATCAGACCATCGGTAAAGTCATCCTGCGGAGCACCGTGACCGTTGTTGGGCTCAGTCAGGATAGGAGGTCCCCACTCCTTGCGCTCCTTGCCCCAGGTGAAGGGGGTCTTGCCACCAGGGTTGACACGGCCGTAGAGAACGTCGACCAAGCTGCGACCACTCTCCTGGCCAGGCATACCAGCCCAAAGAATGGCAGTGATGTTCTCGTTGTCATACCATGAGTCGACCAGGACTGCGTTGGGGGTGTGCATGATCACAATGGTGTTGTTGCAGTTGGCGGAGGCGGTCTTGATCAGCTCCTCGCCATTCTTCCACAAAGTCATGTTCTTGCGGTCACCCTCGTTGCCGTCGACGCTGATGTAGCCCTCGCCAGAGTCGGCGTTCACAAACACCAAGGCAACACTGGCGGTGGAGGCAACAGCAGCCATCTGGGAGAGGGCGCCGTTGTCTGTAACCGCGAAAACGTTGGCATCGCCGTTGCCGTAGTTAAGGACTTCGTTCTGAATAGCCTGCTCGGGAGTGATCAGGTAGGGGAAATTGGCCGTTCCACTGCCCCAGCCCATAGCCAAGGTTCCATTGTCACAGCCTCGGTCACTGCAGCCGTTGGCGCCGTAGGGATTGGATCCAGCATCCTCGCCGAGGATAGCCACCAGTTGTTCCCTGTGAGTCAAAGGAAGACCGCCCTTGTTCTTAAGCAGCACGATACTATCGGAGCCAATCCGGCGGATGATATTGGCATGGTCACGTTGAACGTTAACTCGATCGTTTAGCTTGATCTGGTTCTCCTGGACGATGAAGTGCTCATAGCCATACTCATCGCGAGTCCAGGAGCTGAAGTTGGGAGGTGTACGGTGACGATCTCTGCCGACTTTGTAGTACGCGGCCATGATACGGACGGCCATGTCATCAAGACGCCATTCCGGGATAGTGCTGTTCAAAACAGAGACAGTCAAGTTGGTGCCCCAGAAGGAGTAAGGGCTACCCAGAATCACGTCACCAGGCATAGACATATCGAGGCCGGCCAAAGCATCACCGACACCGCTGTGGTGCGCACCCCAGTCGCTCATAATGAAACCCTGGAAGCCGAGCTCTCCCTTGAGCAGCTTGTTGAGGGTATAGCTATTGGAGCAACCGTAGCTGTTGTTGATCTGGTTGTACGAACACATGACGGAGCCCACACCGGCTCGCACAGAGTCAACGAATGGCCACAGGTACAGCTCGTGCATGGTCTTATCGTCAATATTAGAGCTGATACTCTGGGAGATGTTGTATCCGTATCCCTGAGCCTCGCCAGCTTGGCGGAAGTGCTCCTGCTCGTTGAGGATGAAGTGCTTGGCGCAAGCAATGACACCAGCATCTTGAATACCCTTGATAGTCTCAGCCATCATGACACCAGTCAAGACTGGGTCAGGGGCGAATCCTTCCCAAACACGACCGCCATCGGGGTTCTTGCCCAAAGGACCAGCGACTGGACCGAGCTGAACATCGACACCCTTGTCGCGATGCTCCTCACCCATTGCCTGTCCACGCTGGTAGGCGAGTCTTCGGTCCCAGGTGGCCGCCACATTGACACCCGCGGGGAAAGCAGAGTTGTAGTCGGCTACAGTTGTGAGTGATCAGTCCTTGTCCATGAGGAATATTTCATCAAAGGTACTGAGTTGCTCTTACCGTCACGAATACCAAGAGGAGAATCTTGCATGCACATTCCCCACATTCCAAGTCTATTTCAATGCTTCCGCGTTAGTATGGCTCCCGCCATGTGCTTCGTCTTTCAAAATTGTAGAGGCCAGAACTGAATCGTACCTGGGCACACCACCTGTCTCACCAACACATCGCTCTTGCTCCCATCTAGACAGATCGTCAGTGAATCATCCCGTACAGATTATTATTGCATTGAGCGGGTTCACTCACCCGGCACCAGTAGTGATGTTGACCTTCTCGGCCAGAGTCAACCCAGAAACAAAGTCCACGGCTTTCTTGTAGGCCTCGGCCCAGTCGCCCTCACCGGTTGCCCATGGAGAAGGATAGAATGGGGGAGAGTAAGCGAGTTCCTATGCGTTGAGGTACTTTCTGTTAGATCCCATCGATGGACAAAGCTCAAGTTTCTTGCTCATTGAAAGTCAAATCCTCAATCACGAGTCAACGCACCTTTGCGCTGGCAACCGTAGCGGCCGCAAGCACTGTGGCTTCCAACCACTCGAGCTTCATGATTGCAGGTCAATGGCGGGGATTCGAAGGCGAGTTCAGAAACTCTCAACAAGGCTGAATCGGCCGAACCCGTCCACAATCTCTATTTGGCTGAAGGGTGAAGCTGAGATTCAACTTTGCACTTGGAGAAACACAGAAAAAGAAAAGTTTGGAGGGGAAGAGGAGAGATTGAATTGTATTTAAAGTGATGAAAGGGGTATCGATCATCAAGTCCGAGTCAGTGGAGGAGGATTGGCGTTGCACGTAATTTCCCTTTTTTGAACTCAGGAACTGAACTCTGACCATCGGACTCCTCACCTCTTCCTTTTCCCTGCGGGGAAGAGAGAGAGAGAGAGACCAGCAGCAGAAGATGTGGGGAACAAACAAGAGAAACGGCAAGGATCGTCAACGTCCCGAATACTGGGCCGGACTGGACGAGGATTAGGAGAATCGACAGATCGAGGATCGAGGTGGCTGGGCGCCTCAGTCTCAGAACAGTTTGCGTGGTAACTTGGTTCCGATGAACTACTCTGCTGGAGCTTCGTGCTGGAGCTGTGTCGGATTCGATTCTTGTGGATTCAGGAGTAGAAGTGGGTGGGCTGCTGCTGCTACCGTCGTAGTATGGCAGGCACATGATGTACTGCATCAGCTAACATGCCTTATACTACGCTACCTGGCAGGCTGCTTCATGCACAGTGACACCATCCCTGCTTCCTATTCTCCTGCAGACAGTACGACTGCCAGTCCGGTTGGCAGACCTGACTATGGGCCTTAAGAGAGCAACCATCCGAGTCGGTTTCAAGAGGTAGCCCTCTTCCCCCATCTCTCTTGTTGACATTGATCCATGTTGACACTGGATGCCGAGGCCCCTCTCTTCCATCTCTCCACTCACTCCGCAATGAATCAAAGTACAATCTTGGTCCTGGTCCTTCCCGGGGCCGCAGACACCACCCTCATCGAAGGCCGAGATGGGCAGGACCTTCCTCTGTTGAGGCGAGCGAGAGGCCGAGTGTCCACTGCCGAGAGCTGAGATTCCAGAATCATTCTACCGATTCGACAGAAGCAGCGTGGGCAAACCCCATCGCGGCACAATCATCCTACAGTGCTAGGCCAGATCGATTGGGGTAAACTTCGGCACTACACCTCTCAACCGTGACTTGCCGTGATTGTTCTTCGCTTTCGTTCTTCAATCCCGTTAATTCCCCGGCCGGCTGCCTAAAGAACCAGGATTGACTGCGACACCGTTGCATAGTTTGCACACCGTGGGATCAGATGGCAGGTCTGACCAACTGCACGTCAGGCCGATAATAATGAGGGGACTAAACTCCACATTATTATCAGTGAATGCGATCCCCACACTGCTACTCGCAAACACTCTCTCGCTGGGGCCTCCCAGTGAATTGGTCGAGCTGCGAGACATACTCCCTGTGCTGCCAACCTTCGCGACGCCCCTTGTTGCAGGACAATTGACGTGAACATGGCGATCGCGACGAAAGATGTTGCGAGCAGTCATAATCTACAGTGCAAGCAAGTCGAGACTCATGCGAAGGACCCAGGAACAACACTGGACACTGGACAGTGGACACAGTAAAACTAAACACTCAACGAGTCAACAGACTCAGCACAGTCACACTACTTAGTACGTACAACACTGGCCATGGTCAAAGCTCGTCCACAAGCCACGACAACCCCACACACTATGCCCGATGGAGAAACTCCTCGAAGACTGCCATTGTTGCTTCGAATCTGCTGTACCCATCGCCAGTGACGACCTATAGGCTTGCATTCCGGTGCTTCCGTTAGGCTTCCAGGACACCGACTCACTTGCCATCTAGGCACAGTGACCTTCCCGGTGTGGTACCTGGCGAATCCTCTGCCGCGTCTGAACTCTGGCTCATGGTCCGTGGGGGAGCGAAGAAGACGGGGGGAAGTCGGTAGATGAGACCTTCAGACCGTGGAAGCTACCCGATGGACCCAGTTTCTGCACCAAGGATCGTCTGATTTGTTGACACGCACCCACATGGCTTAGGCTTAGTATGGGCTTTGCGCAATGCAGCTGAGAGACAGTCCTGTTCCACCGCTGAGAAGTCGTCATGGGCCGTTGACTACTGGAACAACTTCAGCAGAGCTGCCAAGATGGGGATTTTCGGCATGCGTTTTGTCAGCAAAACACTATCGTGACCGACTCCACAGTTAATATGAAGACTCGGCCCGGCTTGATCCCACACCATGACCACCGGGATTTTCAAAATATCTACCCCCTTAGCGTGGCTAGGGGAGTACTCTTGTTGTTGTGAGTGTCAATGTTCGCCAACAAGATTGTTATGATATGAGACATCCGATCGGCAGATGATCAGGTCCGCCTGGATCGTCAGCATGAAAACAAATAGACCATGCTGCATTCACACAACTCACCATCTACTGTAGCCGTGAGCCGGTCTTCTTTCGACTAACGACGAGCAGCATGATGTAATGGGCTGTGCTCTGGCGCCTCTCCAGAATGGCGCCTCTCCGCTCCAGCGCCGGCTGCCGTGGAGACGCTCAGTCGGGGAATCGCCCCCAGAGTGCGGGGCTCCAGGCTTTGGAAAAACTTTACAGAAGCCGATTGCAGCAGGGATCTCCCAGGGAATTCTCTCGGGACAAGACATGCGGCCTGATGGACACGGCATGCTGCCAGTGCACCCTTGAGAAGCCAAGGTCATCGGGCATGATGACCTGTTTTCCCTGTCTGTCTCGGCTGTCCTCTGTTTACATGCAGTATATACGTCGGGCCCTCGCTAGTGCAGACTCTTACCCCGTCCCAGGCTTAGCTTGCGAGCGATCCAAATAGTAGCTCATATGGAGGCGCTCCTCTCTGCCGACTATGGAGTAGGGCATGACGCTATGAAATCTTCATGCTATCTCGAAGATAGAGAAAGCATCAGACACGACCAGTTTCAATCTACTGAAATCTCACCGGTCGACTACTCGAGGATGTAGTATGGAAGCAGTATCGACTCGGGGTCTAGACATGCCATGGCATGATGGTGAGCTGCACACCCTGCAGGGACAGATCGATCGCTCCTTTTTACCCCATCAATGAACCCAACAGTGTGCTCCCTCACTTTCTCTAAAGTTCTACAAACACTGTTAGTGGAGACCCCAGAAAAGTAAATAATCCCGCCCTGGGGTCTCCACCGCTGCAGCTCGCGTACCGGCTGATCTTGGGAAGACACCGCGCAATCGCATGCCCTCTTCTCGGCGTTTCCATATCGGCAAGACCACTGCCATCTTCTTCTCGGCTTTGATCCTTGGCTCCTGGATCATCGGACGCAAGCCGGCTTCACAGAGTAACCGACTGCACACCGTAGGTCGGCATCGGTGCTCCACATCGGGATTTCTTCCGTGTCCGAAAGAGGTGGGATGATGTCGCTGCGCCGGGACGGTAGATGAACCATAACAACTCTTGCCCTGAAGACCATTTAACCGAGGATGTGACAAACATGCGATACGAATTCAGCAGGTATAGTTCAGCTGGAGAGGAGAGGAACCAAGGAATAGACGCGCTACTAACGTGAGTATCCGCGGCCAATCTCCGGGCTTTACGCAAGCGGGAAGCTGCCCCCGGCCCTCGGGCTGCAGCGGCAGGCTGAGTTTTCCGTAGGCGGGGAGAACCATAACAGAGTCACCTTTTTTTTCCCTTAGCATTCTTCCTGGTCAAACCTCTCTCTGTGGTTTCTGTGTCCTTGTCATGCAATCTATTTCACACTCTATCTAAATTCGACAGACATTGTCGCTGTCGGAGACTCCAGGTCATACTGCTACCCACAGTGACATGAAATCTCGAATCTTTGGCACTGGAGGTCTTCCTACCTCTGAGAGTTACGCATGTCTGAAGAACAAGTTCAGAAGATAGGCTCTGAATGGGCAGAATCTGAAAACCAATGACGACTCGCGCGCTGCCAGGGTATCACGGTTATTCACATACTTCTAAGGATGCTTTTTATTTCTCACAAGGCATGTGCACTGTTGCTATCAATGTCAACCTCAAGTTCTCAACCGAGGTTCGACGCCGTCTTAAGGCATACAAATGTTCAAGTCCGTTGTCATGTCCTACACACGGTCGATACACTCTCCAAAAATTAGTCTAACTATAGGTCTTCATCACTTCCTTCAAAAACACCTACTCACGTTACAATTGATGAAACCATCTCCTCCATGTTTAAAGTCTCTTATCGATGCTTGCATCGGATCAGATAAGAAGCCGTACTATTGTAGTGGCGATCACGTGTCCCGGCATCCCTGCCAAAATGTCACACCGAGTCTTTGATTGGTCCAGAAGACTCCTCCAAAAAGTCATTCAGAATGGATCAAGGGACGATGACAAAGAGGAGGCAAACGAACGCATACTTGTCGATTCAACTCCTAGATTCCTGAACATCCAACCCTATCCTGAATTGAATCTTCGACAATGGCAGATCTGGAGGCCAACAAGGAGACAGTGAATGTACACAATCACAATCGTCCAGACGTGAAACTCCGCGAACAGGATGGTCCAGTCTCGGACCCAGATCGCTGCATCGATACCAGCGGCTCCACACAAGAGAATAAGCAACTATCCATCTTCCACCAGCTCGGTCTTCTAGATCGCTTTTTGGCAGTATGGATTTTTCTCGCCATGCTGATCGGCATTCTACTGGGGAACTTTGTTCCTAGCACGGGGCCGGCATTACAGAAGGGAAAGTTTGTAGGAGTATCGGTGCCTATTGGTATAGTCTCCTATTATATTCTTTTTTTCAAGTTTCAGATTTTGGAGAGGCGTCTGGTTTTGAAAAGCTGTCAGTGGCAAGATGCAGAAGATGCTAACACTTCGATTGTAGCTGTCGGCCTTTTAGTCATGATGTATCCCATTCTATGCAAAGTGCGCTATGAGTCGCTACATCGCACGCTTCGCCAAAAGGCGCTTTGGGTCCAAATTGGGTTCAGTTTGATCGTCAATTGGATCATCGCCCCTCTCTTCATGGTATGTTCAATTCTCATCGGTATTGAATATTCTCTGTGCGTTCCAATTCGATAAGCTGACACTCTTACTCAATAGTTGGCCCTCGCGTGGGCGTTTCTGCCCGATGAGAAAGGTCTGAGAGAGGGATTAATCCTGGTTGGAATTGCAAGATGTATTGCGATGGTGCGTCTTGATTCAAATCTTGAAGATCGTCGGATGACTCTGAAACTGACCTTCCATTATTTAAGGTGCTCATTTGGACCGGTCTCGCGGGGGGTGACAATGAATATTGCGCTATTCTTGTGGCCATCAACTCGGTTCTGCAGATGGTTCTGTTTGCGCCTTTGGCCATCTTTTTCATTCGGGTAATGAGCGGCGACGAAATTCACTTGCAGTACTCCCTGGCGGCGAGAAGCGTGGGCGTGTTCCTCGGCATTCCCCTTGGTGCTGCAATTGTGACGCGGTTCGGACTGCGCAGCCTCGTCGGAGAGCAATGGTACGAGAGAAAGTTTCTCAACTGGATCAGTCCCCTATCGCTCATCGGGCTGCTCTTCACAATCATTGTTCTGTTCGCCTCTCAGGGCCGGCATGTGGTACATCAGATCGTGTCAGTTGTCAGGGTGGCTGCGCCTTTGGTCGTATACTTTGCTGTCATCTTTCTGGCCACTCTGCTTGTAACGAGGCGTTGTGGCTTTGGATATGAGTTGTCGTGCACCCAAAGCTTCACAGCTGCGAGCAACAACTTCGAGTTGGCCATCGCGGTGGCAATTGCCACCTTCGGGGTTGACAGCGACCAAGCATTGGCAGCGACTGTCGGTCCTCTTGTTGAGGTCCCGGTCTTGTTGGGGTTGGTATATATCGTCAGGTGGTATGGCAAGCGCAACAAATGGTAACTCGGGCTCTTTGACCACGATTGTACATAGTAATCCTTCAATCTGTTTCTCCTGTCCAGACTATGATCATATGCCGTTGCTGATTTCGTCCAAAACCTGAAAGAGCACTTGATTTTCTACACGGCAGCCATCTCCTGTTGCTCCAGCTTTGAACCCAGCCCAGAGCCTCTTGCGAATCTCGTCAATGTCAATACCAACTGTATTGTACTGGTTGATGAGTTCCTCGGCCATACCGCACAGAGTCGTATTGAGCAAGTCACCCTCGCCCGCGGGCAAATCATCTCCGGGGCCGCACTGGCAGAAAGATGGATTGTTTTCCTTCGGCTGCTGCTCTGCGGGATGTGACAGGCCCTCGGGCTGCTTTTGCAGAAGCAGAGGTCGCAATCGCGTCTCTTGCTGTGACTGCTGCTCTTGTTGCGAAAGCGGCTCTAGTTGTGATTCGACTGCTTGCGGGTAGGGATATGGCTGCTGCTGCTGCTGCTGTTGTTGTTGTTGCGGTTGTAAATGCTGTGTCTGCTGTAAAACTACTGGGCCCTGGAACGGCTCTTGCGAGCGCAGAGTTTGTTGATAATCAGATCTCGTAGGCTCGCAACTGCTAGAAGCGCAGCTTGTAGGCGCGCAGCTTGCAGGGCCACATTTCGCAGTAGCGTAACTCGTAGGGGCGCAGCTTGAGGGCGCGCAGCTTGAAGGCGCGCAAGCAGTAGAGTCGGGAGTCATGCAACCGGATTTTGGCTGGTCATCAGGTACAGGCGTATATATCGTGGTAGAATAAGAGCTGTGCCTTGGGGTACTTGATGTACTGGAGACATTTGACACACTGGTGTGCTTGGAATCAATTCGTCGATCGGTCTCTGACAACCCGGACGGTGAAAGAGCTCTCGGTTCTGTCGGTCTTTGCATCGCGGGAATGGCAACTTTCTGATTGAAAGCCGTACCTTGGTGCGCAAGCTGAAGGTATTGCTGAATCGATTCAGCTGAGATTCCGAGGGATCCGAGCAGCGCCTTCAGTTGGCGGTTTTCTGCCTCCAATTTCTGGGTAGCCAGGCGATGCTGGATGTCCTTCTGTTGCGCATCATTCTTGTACGATGACAGGCGCTGTTCCAACTCTCGCACGTATTCCTGCTTTCGTGCCCGACTTTTACGTTGGTTTTCACGGATTCGCGCTAGGCGGTCGACATTCTTCAGCAATAATTAGACTCTAAGCCTTGAGCATCGCCTAGGCGAATGAATAACGGTGAGTAGGCGACGCACCTTTTGGCTGCTTTCAAGGTCCATGGCGGCTCCGTTCTGCAGGTATGAGCCTGGACTGTCAACTTCGAGCTTTTGGGACTCAGTGATGCCGAGTCATAGCGTTTTCAGTACTGAGATCTTCTTCAACGATCGGAACTGGGAAGCCTGTTCCAGGTGGCTGAAGAATCATGTGACCATGGCCCCCACGCCTGAAATTTTTGGTGTCTAGACGTTCACGTGCAAGGGAGCTAACTTCATTCAGGCTTAGCTCGTCCAGACAATTATGAGAGACTTCCTGACAAAACAATAGTCCTCTTGCTTCCATGCATTTTTAAAGCCGGCCCACCAAGTACAAAGCTGTGGAGAGAAGAGCCTTGTGCAAGGGGCCTTGGGTTTGTCGGCGGCCTCATCGTTCCTGGTGGGTCCATCCGTCCTCGCTGGAATCCCGGCTATAAATATTCTCTTCAGTAACATTGTTCTAGTTGGGGCTAGGTCACATCTACTCCCCGCCACGGAAGGCGATGATTCTACTCACTTAGTACGTACTACGAGTACGTAGATGTACCATGTGAAAGACCGAGAGACGGTGTAAGAAGCATGGCGAGTCTCGGAACAAGATTGTATGAAGTAGACCTGGCATGTATAACAACCTTATCTAGGAGCTCTGCGAATTTCCCGACAGACTGTTCTCGGGTGCTGTAATGCAGCAACGATGGAAAGGCGGGAAATCAACTTCGAGCTTACAGTCTTAGTAACGTTACTATAAAGCGGTAATATCGTCAGACGAAGCTAATGTAGGCGAGAAGAACTTTAAACCCAGTCTTAACAGGGAGGTGAGTTCTCATGCAGTAATAAGGTTGATGTCCAGCCAATCAAGATGAGGGTTCTTTCTCGATCTGAGATTTGAAGTTCCCCGCATATTAGCAAGCACCAACGTCATAAATAAGTTGCCTGTTGCACTGGCTTCATACTTCTCCAACCACAAGAAGCTGTTATCACGAGTTAAGACAACATAGCCTTTCTTTTGGGCAGGCCAGGTAAGTTGTTTTGTTCCATTTCTCACAAAGTGTGCGCCTCAACTAGGTCGCGCAGTTTCTTACACCCACCTTTAGAAGAATAACCTACTTGGGACTTGCCGCAACAGCACCGTTGGCATTTTGCGATCTGTCATCTCCAGCCGCTCTTCACCGACTACGATCGCGTGTCTCTGCCCCAGACTCTACGACTCAGATAATTTTCAAGTCCTGTCAGGAGCCCCCTAAGCCATCATGGTCTCAACCCGACAGCATTCCAGCGAATTTCCTTCTCCGGAGGACGCTGCCAAACAAATTGCCAAGTCGTCGCCGGCGCCAACCACCAACGGAACGGCTCGAAAATGGGTCCATACACCATCGGTCGCGCTGACCACCTGGCTTGTCATATCAGTTCCTTTGGTGATCTGGGATACTGGCTATATTCTGTTGCGACCGCATAGCATGCCGGGAGGAAGCCTGCACTCACCCTTCTGGAAGCCATACGCACTCTATGGATCAGTGGACTACGTTTATGGCTGGCCTGCGTGGAACGCGCAAAATGGCTTTACGGCTGCACAAGGCATGATGAATGTGATAGAGACCTTGGGCTATCTCTACTATCTTTCGGTTGTCTACCGCCATGGTGCAACGGTCGCGGCCAGCCGAGGAAACAAGCAAACCACCAAGGGTCTACTCTGGCTCTTGACTGGAGAGAAGGTCGTCGCTGGAAGGACTGGTGCCGTGGCACTTCTCGTTGCTTTCGTGGCGTCGGTCATGACTTTGAGCAAGACCATGCTTTACTGTGGGCTTATAACACTTGACCTCGGAGGAATGTGATGCTGACTTTGGTATAGGGCTCAATGAGTATTTCTCAGACTTTGCCAATATCGGACATAACACGGCATGGGACACCATTTTCTTGTGGATCATTCCAAAGTATGACTATCGCTGGTTTCAATCACTTTCACAACTGCTATCCTCTTCGGGACTCTCTTTTTCTGACCAGGTTCTATATTCTAGTGGTCTTTGGATTGTCTTCCCAGCCTATAGCGTCGTTGTTCTTGGCGAAGAGATACTAAATGCCCTTGAACAGGCTCAACCACAATGGCCAGGGCGAACCAAGTCTTCCTAAAAACAACTTTTGTCGGTTCTTATTCGACGTGGATGTCAACGGCCGGAAGCCTTTACCATTTATATGTCTTGGCTACGAGTGACATTGCCTCGATATCTCGATTGCTAATTCCTTGGGCTTTCTACTGACTCGAGGAATTTGTAAGCCCTGGTGCAAAGCTTCACGAGGTATGCAGTTCACTTGATGATCTGCCTGAGGGGCGTAAATCCGACTAGTGACCTCGAAGCTGATACTGTTAGTTGTAAGGCCTAAAAATTGTATGAATACATGGCAGCAGGCAACATATGGTCGTTTCCCCACTGTAATTGGTGGCCTGGAAGATTCCATCCTGCCTGGAATGAAATGTAACCCTGCACTTTATTTCACTTGAAGCAATGGCTACTCAAACACTTTATCAGCAAAGCCCATGTTTCTTGAAGTTGACTGAAACGGAGAGGCTCGTAGTGCGAAAGTGACGTGCGACCGGTAGATAGAATGCCAAGCCGCCATCCGCCGTTTCCCCATACTGGACTCTCAACGTTCTCGGTTCTCCTCACTTCTCCTCCGCGCTAGCTTCCAATTGTCCGTGCCAATTTCCTTCTGCGCGGGCAATCGCTCACAACCTCACCTTGGTAGCGAGCTCAGAATCAAAGTGAAATTGGTAGTATAGCACGCGCCTAGTTTCGCGACCGTGTTACAAGCAACCGAGTCACGTCGACAGCACCGAATGATGCTCCAGGGCCGGGTCCTGCGGTATCCGCACCCGTCATGATTCCTCCCGAGTCCGCTGACTCGCCGTTGAGAGCCGCGGTTTCAAGGCCTAGCTTAGGCAGAGAGGATTCTATTCTTGGTCCAGACGATTTCGAAACACAGAGCCATGCAAGCTCCCGCGGCCATGGTAGTACACAGTTGCACGACCCCCCCACGGCGGCTGATCACGACGGACTCGACCCCCACGGCGAGGCAAATGCACGAGAAGGAGCAGGTGATGGCCACGACCCGGCGCTTCTTGATAAGGATGGAAGGCCAGCATGGAGCGAAATGAAAACAAAGGCGGGCAAGGAGAGAAAACGATTACCGTTAGCCTGTATAGCCTGTCGTCGAAAAAAGATCCGATGCTCAGGCGAAAAGCCGGCATGCAAGCACTGCACTCGCTCCCGGATACCATGCGTTTATAAAGTGACAACGAGAAAGGCGGCTCCGCGCACAGACTATATGGCGATGCTGGACAAACGTTTGAAACGAATGGAAGACCGCGTGATCAAGACGATCCCAAAGGATGAGACAAGAGACATGCATTCAATTGGGCGGTCGATTGTCAAGCCCTCTGCGCAAGCCCCGGTCTCCAAAACTCAGAAGAAAAGAAGTGCGGATGAGGCTTTTGCAGCTGAAATCGAGAGCTGGGCGCAAGGAGACCGCCGCCCGTTGCATGAGACGTTCCCAATGAACCGAGAACCGAAATCCAACGATGGCACCGGGCTGTTGACGGAAGGGGCCGAGTTCCTACCTTCTTTGGAGATCCAGGAACATTTGGCAGAGGTCTTCTTCGACTGCGTCTATGGACAATCATATCTTCTTCTTCACAAACCAAGCTTCATGCGCCGTCTGAAGGCTGGCTCAGTCCCTCCTGTCCTCATTTTGGCAGTTTGCGCTGTCTCAGCGCGGTTTTCCACGCATCCGCAGCTGAACTCCGATCCGCCTTTCCTTCGTGGTGAAAACTGGGCCAATCCCGCTGCTGCCATTGCTTTGAGCAGACACGACGAGCCGAACATCACCATCCTCACTGTTTTCCTTCTTCTCGGGCTCCATGAGTTCGGCACGTGCCATGGTGGACGAAGCTGGTCCTTCGGAGGTCAGGCATTGAGGATGGCATACGCACTTCAGCTACATCAAGAGCTCGAGAGTGATCCACTCTTGGGTAAAGGCAACGGTGCCGGCTCGCAATTGAGTTTCACGGATCGCGAGATTCGACGGCGTACCATGTGGGCTTGCTATTTGATGGATCGATACAATTCTTCAGGCAGCCAGCGGCCGCCGATCGGCAATGACAGATTTCTGCAGATTCAGCTGCCCATAAAGGAGTCACATTTCCAGATGGAGATTCCAGGTCCGACAGAAGATTTGGATGGGGAGGTGCTGAATCCAGTTCCCGACGATTCTGGGCAAATATCCAACGCCAGGGAGAACATGGGCGTATCGGCCTATATCATCCGAGCCATCGTCATCTGGGGTCGCATCGTCGATTATCTGAATCTTGGCGGGAAAAGGAAAGATCCTCATCCCTTGTGGCATCCGAGTTCGGTATATATGCAATTGAAACGGCAAATCGAAGACTTTTCGACTTCGCTTCCCGGCGTCCTGTCATTCAACTACGAGAATCTTCAGATTCATGCCGCTGAAAAGATCGCAAACCAATTCATCTTCCTTCATATCATTATTCACCAGAATATGCTGTTCTTGAACCAATTCGCTATCCCTCTGGCTCCCGGTGGTCGTCCGCCCCGCGATATGCCCAAAGCATTCCTGAGCAACGCTGGTCGAGCTGCTGTGGAAGCGGCCCATCACATCTCAGTGCTCTTCGATCGGGCATCTGCCTATCCACTCACTGTGCCTTTTGCTGGGTACTGCGCCTATACGGCCAGCACGGTGCATATCTGGGGAATCTTCTCGAAAAATGCGCAATTAGAGGCTCGATCCAAGGAGAATTTGCGCCATACGTATCGCTATCTCAACAAAATGAAGAAGTACTGGGGCATGTTCCACTACATGGTGGAAAGTGCAAAAGATCGGTATCGGCAATTCGCCGACGCTGCTATAAGAGGATCTGGGTCGGCTCAAGACGGTAGCTCCCTGGCTCCCATGTTTCAGTACGGAGACTGGTTTGACAAATATCCTCACGGCGTGTCGAGAGTACACTGGGAAGATCCCGGTACACGGCAAAAGGAGTCGGGTGAGGATGCAGTCATGGGTCAGAAGCCCGATCTTCAGAGTGTGGAGGATTTCTTTGCCAGCCTTTCCCCGACACCGCGACCCAGTATTCCTCGTCGTTCTCGTCCACGCAAGAATAGCAGATTTTCCGATGGCACCTCGAACTCGAATATGGAGCAGTCGCCATCCCAATCTCTGGATCTACCCCTGGGCAGCAACACGGCTAGCATACCAGCAAGCACTTTCCCTCAGCCCTCTCTTTTCCCGCCTGATGCCACTATGTCCTTTGGTCAACCACCCTTTGACTTTAGCATTCCGCCAGACCAGCTGCCGCAGTTGGATCGGCAATTCGTCTACGGCTCCTTTGCCGATTTCGATCCAGCCAATTTTGTCACTTCGAGCAACCCGGCGATACCACCACCACCACCAATGGGTAAATTCGAGACTCAGGCGCCTGATCAAAACCTTTTCACGGGCCACCTTGATCCCGGTGCACCTTCGGGGACGGGCGAGTACTATCAGCCCAGTGCATGGTTCTTGCCTTTCAACCTTGATCCTCTGGGTGGTGGTCCACCACAATCTGTGGGGGACACTGCCGCCGCCGCTGGGCTTGGCAGCGATATTCCGGGGTTGGGGAGCGTAGACGTTTCAATGGATGGGTTTGGTCTGGGTTTAGGAAGGTCCACAAGATCGGATTCACGACGATGATTCCCGGGGCTGTCGCTTCTAGATATGCTCACCACTGCGAGTTCCTATTGCCGAAACTAAATGTCTTATTATGTTGTCATCGCAGGGAATATACCCTACAAAAGAGTTGCCACGAAGAGCCTCTTTTTATTTTACAAATTCATTTCTTCAACTTCAAATGCCCAACAGTGGAACTTTTCCGCGCGCTCGAACTTCTGCTGAGGCCCTTCCCCGTACAGTGTACACTAATTGCGTGGCGTTAGTAGCAACATGAGAATCTTCTGGAGCTGGTGGCTACCTACATACCTAACAATTGCTGCGTCAAAAAGGAAAATACACCCCTAATAATTCTGAACAAGCCAAGAAACGAGTCGTCATACCCACCCTTCGTGCCTTATCATGCAACACGGCGGCCTTGTGGATTTTATACCAGTCTCTCCCCGACTTGGGTTAGGTTTCTCTGCGTCTTCCGCCTGTTCCTGGAACCTCATGCTCCGCACACAAATATATGCTAAGCAAAAAGTTTATGAACACAGCGGCTCTCCTCGGTTGCACTTTGTCTCCGCGAATCCGACCGACCTTTCATTCTGTATGGTAGGAAATCTAGGAAGCAAAAAGAATGTTGTTTGCATCATCCGTGAATCGAACACGGGCCTCGTCGATGGCAACGACGAATTCTACCACTAGACCAATGATGCTAGTTCATGTTCAATAGACTTCGTTTCGACACTATGTACATTTTTTCTCAAGTTCGCTCGGCGCTTTGGCCGGCACACACCCTGGCGGGTCATCATCGCTATGGAGTGACCTTGAGCGCTACCTTGGGGGTCAATTTGTCATTGACCGAGTCCATGGGCTGAGTATGATTATGTATCTCTTGTGACGTCTTTCGAGTCTTTGTGTTACGGGGTAATTTTTGTAGCTTGACGACGGGACCTGTCCGACTTGGGTTAGCTTTCGAGGCTGATCGATGGGTATTGCGGATATATATCTTCAACGTTTCTGAATAACATCACGACGGGAGGTGGACGGGACCACCGGGCTCCCCGGCCAGCTCGTGGATGCTCGTCGAAAACCAGGGCAGGCGAGTACCTAATATGGGGGCGTTTAGCTTCCAATGGCATTATTGACGATGGATGGACATCAGGACCGACAGGAATATATCATCCGGTAGGTCCCTTCAAATTAGTACTGTGGTGTGCAAGTTGGAGTAGAAACTACTTTGCTTGTCTAATGTCCCTCGGGCTTGCCGCCTGACCTCCCTACCAAGTGACCTGCGAGAACATTTCAAGACATGACGATCACCTGTAGCGAAGAATTATATAATAGCCACCAGTCTATTCAAGCACGTAAGAACACCAGACGCAAAGAGAAATACAACATCATGACACTAATCGTCCCACTCTTCATCGAGTTGGTCTATAAGTCGATTCTCGGCATCAACGTCACGACGACTACCAGAGCCAGCAGACCCTCGCCCACCGAATGCGCCCATGATTCCGCTGCGGCCGTCACCGCTTGCACGGGAGTAGTCGCCGCTGGAGGAAGATCGGTTGAGTCGCAGACATCTGCCAAGGGAGGAGAAGAGGATGACAAACATATCCTAACATGCCACACATTAGCGCGACTGTTACGATTCACGAAGCTGAGTGATTGTGTACGAGCGAAGCTCACGGCGCCAACAAAAATGACGGGAACATCGAAGTGGCCGGGGACAAACATGCAGTCAACAATGGCCGTGAAAAAACGAGGGCAAATACATGACACCAAGAGATAGTAGGAGAGCTCGCAAGCTCATCGCAATACAGAACTTTAGTGCAGGAACGGAGAGGCCGCCGGCGAGTCAATCGCACCGTGGCCTACTCCCATCGGACCGAGGTCCAACGTGGGTTGAATACAGATGAGAAAGGCGACAGGAATCGACATGAAAGACCATGGGAAGACGATGTAGAAATGAAGGTCGACAAGTGCAGATGCCAAGTGTACTTCAGACCAGCTGAAGCCACCCTAATCCAATCGCGATGTAGGCAATCCAGATGCGCTCGAGTCTCCGTATACGTGCGAAGCCGCACCGCCATTACGGCACCCCCGACGAGACCGGCATGGTACCAAAGCCAAGAGACATACCTTGATGAACTCAACCATCCCCGCCCAAAGGCTGAAATTCGGACACTGACGCCATCCGCGCTGGTGCATGACAGTCCGCTGGTATGCACAGCCACCGATCATATATGCCGCCACGGCAATGAGCACACTGGGGACAACATTATCAGTAAATACACAGAGGAGTCCGGTTCCCCTCCGCCAACACACTCGCTGACTGGAAGGACAAGGTTTTGATGGTCACTTACATGACACCGAAAACACCGCCCGGTCCAAGCCCGCCAGCGCTCGGGTCCGCAGCAACTCCACCACAGGCGGCCGAGCTGCGCACCTCGAAGAAGTATGTGCAAGAGTCCATAGTGCCCACAAAGGACGGCGTGGCCTGATTCGCGGGCGCATCGCGATCACAGAGGAAGGACATAATGGTAGACTTGGTGCGCACCGATGCATTCTTGCCGGCCGATGTTACGTCATCGGAACAAGGGGAGCCATTGGTGTAATTGAGGACAAGTTTGCGACCGCGGAAGAAGGGCTCAGATGCTTGTTCACTGTCAAAAATACAACAACAGGAGATCAGTGATCCAATTGCGCGCGAAGGGAAGCGCAAGCCGCGACACGGAGAGGGAAAGGTGTAAGTGATCACCACAGCACCATGGCTTACCCTATTGAATAGATCTTGCCGGCTTGCTCATAGAACGCGCTAACATTCTCCCATCGCGCCGAGTCGACTCCGACGACGTCCTTGACCTTCTCCACGACAGGCGCGCAGATATTGATGGTGAAATTCGCGGGGTAGTCGTGCCCGCGGGCGTGCCAGCTTTCCTCCCGCGCATCCTTGACGGTCTTCTGGCCGTTCTTGGACTCCGGGGGTGTAAGAGAGATGGCATTGAGGTCGAAGAAGAGACCGCTCGTTGGCGACCGAGCCACACATGGTTTGGTCTCGCTGTGATGGGCGCCTTTGTCCGAGGCAGCGGCCGCGAAAGCCGATGCGGCAGATCCGGCGAGGAGAAGGAGTGAGCCGGTAGCGGAAGTGAACCACTTCATCACGAAAGGAGGGTTATGGAAGTCCAGTGAATTGAAGAAATGCAAGTCTGGAAAAGAGAAGAAGGAGTGACTGAGATACTATTTTGTTGAAGACGAGGTGGGTTGGGGGATGGATGACGTGAATTCGTCCAAGAGGCCAGCTCTCCTCGGGATGATGCCTGTAGGAGGTTTGGTAAAGCCGACGTTGGACCGGTTCGACGTGGGCACTGCACAGACACGTTTCTCCACGTCAGTCACGAGTTCGGTGAAGCAGACAGCCTTACGGGAGGGGCCGCACACCCCCCAGCTGGCGCCGCAGCCCCGAGATGGTTAAAGGTGGAGCCCCCCAGTGGGCTGCCAGGTCACCCAGCCTCCAGGTGTAATTGACACGGACCTCGACCCGAGGACGATTGACTACTTCGAGAATGGAATAGTTCGATGCCAATAGCAGGCTACTAGATGGTGATATGGCGTCTTCTGACAACTGGGTGGTGCATACTTACCTCTCTGGTCTCTCAGAGCTTCCGTCGCAATCGCGGCGCCAAACCTGCAAGCCAACACGATCAATGTCCGGTAGTAGATAATCTGATGCATGCTTTTGCTCGACGACTAAAAGATTGCGATAGGTAAGGTATCACCTCGTCTTTTAAACCTACACAATCTGAGAGACGTACAAAATATACACCTTGAATGGTTTCTCCCTCCCTGATGCTCCAAAATGAAAGTGAAGGAACCTTCCAACTTCAACATGTCGTACCTTCTAGACAAGTAAAATCGTTAACCCCCATTCTTACCAAAGCGCGGTTTTGCCTACAAATTTTGTATTCTGGCACTGCTCTTACGCCGACTTCATGACTTCAGGATCACAAGATATTTCTGATTCATCTATAATGTACTTGCAACTCTGGAGCATCGAGCAGATGATTTTAGGTCATGGACCACGATATGGCTCATTTTATTCGACAATCATGTCAACATATAGTACATAAGCACACCCATAGATGGATGGAGTATCGAGAGGCCAAATTTGGGAGAACATCTTTGAATAGAGCCTTAAAGCCCGGTCAAAAGGGACAGGCAGTAGGGTTAGGGGGTTAAGGTTGGATCCAAGCTGAGTGTCATCAGTGTGTACTTGACTGAAACAAGCCTCTCCGCCACGGCGTGGTACATTACACGATGGATGCCATAAATTACACTATTCTGAATGCTTGTCTAGTAACTCTACAGGAAAGACTATGAGATTGATGTGCAATTTGTGGACTCTGTAGGACGCATGTCAGTCCATCGGGCAGGAGACGAAGCGATGTTGGTCGTTTTGTTGCCCTCCAGGTTGGCTACAGTCTAGTTCTACAGAGACCGTGGACGGGTCCTGAGGATGACAGGGTTGATGGCATGTATTCCTTTACACGCAAGATGATTCTGTGCCTGTCAGGGTAGGGACAATTGATGGACGGCTCAAAAAAAGACCAGAGCCGACGGAGGAGGCCGTCACCAGTAGAGGCAAAAAGGTCGTGCCCGGGATCGAACCGGGATTGCCAGAATCAGAATCTGGAGTGATGACCATTACACTACACAACCAATTTATGAGAAGTCCAGCAAATTTTGACAATATGAATCAACACATTTTCTATGATCGAGACAATGACTCAAGAAGTCCAGAGACGCTAGTCGCTCCTAGGAGCCATGGCTATCAGCCCCAAGCCGAACCCGAGCCCGAGCCCGAAACTACCATACGGCACGTGGCATTGCCGGCGCGTCATCTCGGCAAATCTCAGGTTATTGCTGTACTCGATGGTGTAACAAAAAGATTCTCGTTCAATTTTCCGCCGAGGGACATACCAGCTAAATCTCGAACAGAAGTGAAGTCAAAACACAGAGACACCCTGGGAAAAAAAGAAAAAGAAAAAGGAAGAGGTCGTACCCGGGATCGAACCGGGATTGCCAGAATCAGAATCTGGAGTGATGACCATTACACTATACAACCGAAGTTGATATAAGATATCCACAGTTTTGACTATATGACCCATAGTATTTTGTCAGCGCTTCGATCTCTCATACGATTCTTCAAATTGATGCCCACAGGAAATGTTAACCATTAGTTACATGATGCGGCCACATTGTTTAGACTTGCCTGCTTCACTTCGGCCTCACGAAGCCCGTTATCAAGTATCTGAAAGGAGGGGTATGCACTGCTCGAACGGGAAGGTAGGGCTTAGGGTGTGGGGTGTAGGGCATCGGTCGGTGCTGGAGTCCCGCATCTCCAACTTTTGTGTAGGCAGCATGCGACTGGCGAAACTGGCATCACCCACGTCTTCGAAGCATTTCCACTATCGCCCAAATTATGCGCTGAAGTGAAGATCTGCGCATGCGCCTTTTGTGCGATTTCTAAGCATTGCGATTCCGCCCGCTCAGAGCGACCGAGCGCGCGTCATTCGCCATGCACGCCGCGGAGATTATCAAGGCGATCGAGCCTCTTAAAGGCAGCGTGGTGGCGATCAAAACCGTACAAGAGACTCGACCTCTAGAAGACTTTGGTGAGACTTGCAAAGTCGCATTCTGTTCATTCGCAAGACGTCACTGTGCTAATTTCTCGTGCCAGCTGATGCGTTCATTGCGGAGATCAATGTCAAGTCCGCCTCAAAAGTCATCAAGTCAGTCCAAACAAAGCAATGACAACTGCCGCGAGATTGTCTGACACGCAACAGAGCTCTCGACTCCGCTTTTCCCCGCGATGAGAGCCTTCCGATGAGCCATCTGCGCCGATTCGCAAAGCGCAACATGATACCGCAGGAACTGCTTGCCGCTATCGAGGCTGTGAGCCCTCCAGACTTGCATGATGGCCAGACTTTGTTCGTCATGCTCCCACCTCCTTTACCTGACGCAGAAGCTCTGCGAAAGCTGCTCGCGCAATTTGCTCCGCAACCTCGCCGCCGTAACTCTACAACGCCCCCTCGTCCTGATCCGGCTACTTCACAACCCGAAGCTGCACCGTCTGATTCGCCCTCGGCAGCTCAAGCTTCCACAAGCTCGACCTCCCCCGAACCTCAGATTCCTCAAATCAGTCTTGTTACGACGCGAGTTCCTATTTATCCGCCTTTCAACATCTCACAAGCCGACCAATGGACGAAGACAATGTGGCCCGTGGTGTTCAATCCTGCCGCACCCCGCTCGAATGTCGCGCCTCCCCCCCAGATATTGAGTCGCACCCGCGAAGCCATCGAGCCAAGAGCAGGTCACTTCTTGGCACTTGCGCGCAAAGTCGCCGAAGAAGCTCACACGTCCGGCCGCGGTCGGGCTGTAGGCGCCGTTGTCGTGGATCCGGCTATCGAAAGCGAGCTTGAGAGCATAGCATGGGACAAAGACAGTGACCCAACCGAGCACTGGATGGACGCTGTGGTTGCTGTTGCTGGCGATGTCCGGTATGCTCGCTTAGAAGCCGCCCACAAATTCAATGAAACAAACCAAACCCTAGGAGACGAGACCTCCCAAACAACATCCGGCTACAACCCTGACATTGAAGGAGGACCGGATTTGCATGCCTTGATGCGCGCAGCGGAGTTTATTGCCCGCCGGCGCCGGCAAGAAGACGAGGAATTAGCTGAGACACCGGAACCAGCACTTCCTGTGGTGCTGACAGACCCGCAGCTGTCTAATCAGCTCAGCCCACTTGAGTCCTACTTCCTCAACGAAACCAGCAGACTCACCCTGGGTCCAGAGCCAGATCAATGGCCAACCTCAAACTTGTCGCCCAAGAAGCGTAAGCACGGCGATTCAGGCGCAGGATGGGCAGACGAGCCACAGGTTTCATCTTGCTCAACTGCACCTTCCACCGCCCCCTCTGGCGAGAAAAATCCCTCGGCCCGCACCGAAGACGGCTCATGCTCAGCTGTCGACTGCAACGGAGACGGACCTTCATCCCCCGGCTCGCGCATCCGCACGCGCTCCGAGGGCGGATATCTGTGCACAGGGCTAGATATTTATCTTACCCACGAGCCGTGCGTGTGCTGCTCAATGGGCATACTTCTCTCTCGCTTCCGTGCCGTGATTTATCCTCGTACTGGCCGTCTCCCGAGCGGCGGCATTGCCTCAGAGCCCATCGTCAGGCCCACTCGTGATGAGCATGCTCCTAAAGAAGGAGAGCACCAGGGTGAGCACCGCGAGTACTATGGGCTTCATTGGCGCAAAGAGCTCAATTGGCGTGCGCTGGGCTACGAATTCGTCGAGACTGAGCTTAACGAGGCGGGCGAAGGAGCCACGGCTTTGACCAAAGATGGCAGCCAGGAGGATGTTATTTTCCATGCTTGAGGAGGCGACGAAATTCTCATGCCTATCATGGAAAAAGACCACAACATCATACAGGTACAGAGTACCCCTGTATTATTAGTTCCTATTATTGACGAGCAGATGTATCAAGCGACGAGCATATTTACCGCTTATCCGCCTACTCAAAATAAATGAATCTCATGCTTTAGCTCGAACTCCTGTGTAAATTCGAGGGACTCCAGTTTCCGAAGACATGCTTTTATTGGGCCATGCGCTCAATGCGTTTTCACAACTATACTAGAACTAACATTATAGTTCGAACGCATTGTCGCTGATCAAATGCAAACCACATTCTGTTCGCTTCGATTTCAAAAACAGGCTCCACCTTGGTTGCAATTGAAGAAGCTTCACCGTTGTGACTGTATCGATTTCAAATCCATGAAAGGCAAAGACTCCGAACCATATCGCAGAAGCTACCACGGCTTTTCCTCCAATATCGAGCCAGACCAGGGAACCCTGGTTCAACTTCTGTAATAAAGCAGCAAGGATAGGTAAGAAAAAGGCAACTTCTGCCGTCATCACAAACGCTCTCTTGCACACTGCACCTCGTGACACTCCAAGAGATATATGAACAACAGGTGAAGAATCCAAACCAGCTTTTGGAAGAGTGGTTTCGTGGATCGGAAAGAAAGGCCGGCTTCTGATGCACCTCGTAAATGCAAGAACCGTTAGAGTCGCTAAGTCGTGGGTCGATCCATCATTGAACAAGAAAAGGCATGAACCGAGCCCCAGGCCCAAAAACGCAGTCCAAGAAACGGAGTACCCAAGATTACAATGTAGGCGAACGTGAACTGACCCCTCGGAGGCCTTTTGAAGGATATTTTGTACGAGAAATTGAATGCGAAAAATGACAAGACGAGCGCATGATGCATGTGAAGGCAGTCGTGGATAGAGGCACCCCGTGAGAAGGGGAGTTGTTGAAGAATTCACATGGGCGGGAGCTGGGACAAGGACCCCTTTCCATGTTCAATGACGCGGCCTGAATTCATTCAGGACCCGTCTTCATCGCGCCGCGCGCATGACTGGGACGTTTGAACGCCCAACAAGTGACTAATGCCCACACAGATATGTGTGAGCCACCGGGCCATAGGTTGTGTGAGGCCAGTGGACTCAACCGATTGCGGCAGGGCTCATCAATACCCCGCGGACAATAAGCAGGGTTTTCAACGTGTTGCGCGATGGTTCAGTGATGAAAGAACATAGCGCCACCGGGGTACTAATGAGAGGTGGACGAGCTGGTGCATCAGAGCAGACATGGAGACAGTGCAATGCACGTCCGTGCTGTCCGAAATCTCTTTTGCTCAATGACATTTCAGCGAAGTCCACAGTTGGTTTCACCGTCGTAGTGCCGAGCTACTTAGGCGACACGCTGATAGAACAAGAGGTAGGCAACACGATTGTCACGCGAGCCATATCGACCAAGCGGAGTCCGCACCCCGGAAGATGGGTTGGAGGCGGGTGCGATGCCATTGATCGACTTCTTGCTAGAATGCCCAGAAGACCCGTTGACCTGGCTCCAGCCTTTGTCACTTTCAGCAGATTCTATATCGTCCTGATCGATGTTCTCGAAGATATTGGAGCGAGGGACCTTATCGTTGCGGTGTTGCTCAAGAGCAGCCGCAAGCACCTTCGGGTCTTCTTCACCTCCCGCCTCTGCGACATCCTCGCTTCGCACACGACGGATCACCGTGTCATCCATACGAATCCATTCACGGCCGTCTTGGCGTCGCACGTCAACAGTATAGTGACCACCGCTCGCGTTCTTTCCGTGATGATAGATGACTCCCATGAGACGGTACTTGGGCAATCCGCCCTGGGCTGCGAGGGCATTGCGCCTGTGGGCTGGGAATACTTCACGAGGAATTTCCAGGTCCAGGGGATAGCCAACCTTCTTCCATATTTTCTGCGTGGCGCCGGTGACGCTGTCATACTGGAACCGCTTGAGATGGAGAATGAGAACAGGAGGTAGCGTTTCAATGAACATCTGCTTGGTAGCGGTGACATTCGGGCCCCGGGATGAGTTGAAATCACCTTGGATGCTTTCAGGCTTGGTGAGCCCCTTCAACGCATCAATGATGTTGTGGACATCAGGGGCTCCAATATCAAGCTGCAGAGGCTGATAGGGCTCCATTGTGACAGATGTCTTGTTTCCTGGTACCTTGAACTCTGAACGTAGTTTTCCACCGAAGATTCGTGTGATCGGAGACTCTGCAGCAATCGCGCCTGACAGCTGAGTCACGGCTGCTTTCTGTTTGTGACCAACCTCAAGCCACTCACCATCACCAGCCGCTTCACGGAATGACTCACGGCCATCTACCCCCAAGGCATTCTGTGACTTAGAGATGTGCTTGGAAGCACGGTCACATTCCTCATGCAGTTCCTCAAGAAGGAAGCCGAGGAACTCCTGAGCGTCCTGCTGATGACCCCGCCGCATATCACGGAAACGGGGAAGCTGACGGATCATCTCATAGACGAATTCTGGAACAAAGGCTTCCCCATATTGTTCAAGCTCGTTCGGTTTCAGGCGAAGCCGAAGCTGCTCCTCAGATGACGCAGCGTCGATGACGTTGAACTCGCGCATGAACATTATCATTGCATCAATCAACGGCATATCACTATGAAAGCTATGGGCCGCACGCCGGCCAACAAGGTCGAGGAATTGGTGAAATGGAACGCATGACACCAGTATTTGAAGGACAGAATTCATGTAGCACATGTTGCCAGTATTCACCAAGCCTCGGGGCTCCAGGAAAGCAATCTTATCACTGTACTGGGAGACATCTTCGCTCAAGCTGCTCAGGACATCGGCAAGGGACTCGTTCTTCTGGATGGCCAACTGATTTGCCTCTGGCGCAGCACTGCCCGCGGAACGAGCAGCATTCTTGTTCCGAACCAGGTCAGCCCACGACTTCGGCGCGGACTGAACAGGTGAAATGGGAACAGTCGTATTCTCGGTAGCGGATGTTGAGGGAATTGACCCCGTTGCGTCCGATACCTCGGGACTGGGTTTAGAGCTGTCCTTGGGATCACGGCGTGGCGCGACAGGAGTGGTTGGGACCACTGGGACAATAGGAACTGCGGGCTTAGCTTCCTTTCTCTTAACCTGCTGACTGGGAGTAGATGAAGGATCAGCAGACGATGGTGTAGTTGCTTGAGTAGATGGGCCATCTGAGAAAGGAACCGATGTGGTCGGCGTCTGAGGCTCTGATGGGACTATAGCTGTTGCTTGGGCTTGCTTGGGCTTCACATATTTGCCTTTAAAGGGACCGATGATCCAGCGTCCATCCTTGGGGGGGAACTGGACCTCTTCTGGCATAGGCCGAACATTTCTGCGGGAGAACGAGGCCGTTGGAAAGTCGACGTCAGTTGTTGACACCCACGGTACCTGAGCCAGCGTTAGTTACGGCCGTGACCAAGGTATATCATGACTTTATTTGGATTGACTTACCGGCGGAGTGAAGACGGGCTCAGGCTGTGACACGACTGGCTTTGGCTCCCAGTGTGGTGGCGAGGAGACCAGCGGGTACATTTGCTGGGAATGAATAGGCATCATGCTATGAGGCTCGTGCATTTCTGCTTGGAGCGGGGGCGGGGCTGACAGCGAAGGTGACATGGTGGACTGCATAGGAGTCGCCGCTCGTGGTTGCATGGGGAGTGAGTGATGGGGCATGTGGCTTGGCGCCATGATCGGCTGAGCTTGTGGGTATGAGGACACGATCATCGGCCCATATGGGGGTTGATATGGACGGGGAGGCATTTGCTGCATGTGGCCGTAAGGAGGATACCATGGAGGAAACTGCTGCGGCGAGTAGGCAGGAGGCAAATGACCATTCATGTGGGGTGGATAGCCCATGTACGCCGGAGCGCGCATGTTAGGAGGAGCCGGGTTGTAGTAGTCTTGCTGTCTGCGCGGGGGCCCCATGGGTGGCTGCCCATGGGGCATTGCTGGCAGATGGGGATTCATCTCGACAAGGCGTAAAGGGACGTGTTGCCTCTGTGGTATATCCACACGCGCTGCCTCAAAGGGAGCCACCCGGTGGATCAGGGTTTCACTGTCGTCGAGGCACTGAGAGAAGGACCTGAAGCATCAGATGACCTTTATGCAGCCATTATTGCCAGGTGGGAAAAATCGAGATTTCAGTTGGAATCACAGAGAAAGTAGCGGAAATCGGTTAACAGTGAAAGTACTAAAAGCAGACAAATGATAAGTAATTTGGAACCTAAAGAAATTGGACGCGGGGGCAAGGAAAGCTTTACCTTGTGGGCGCTACCCGACTACGATCAAGGGACGTAGCAGATTGATTGCTGATATGGTATGTGTAGCTGGAGTTAAGGACGGGGGGAAAAGAAGGTGGTGGTTCACTACGTTTCGTCGAAGCGAAGCTGGGCTCCCGCAAGTTGCTGGCTTGGGTTCCAGTGGGCAGCCCGAGCCCGGACCGTCGCTGATTCAGCATAGGCTGAGTCATCGAGCACGTGCCAACGATGTCATGCCTGGCGCCCCTCCTCGACTACAGTTCCAGATATCTTATCAGCGTGCCTCTCTGGACGCTCTGTCTATCACTAGATGGCCTTTCGAGGCAAATTCTTTGATTTTCTCTCACTGATTGATCTCGACTGTGGCCTGACGGTCGCTGGGTAGTCAAATAGTGGTGAGCCTGATCCGGATCGAGGGCATATCTTATCCACGCCAACTCATTGCTGAGCCGGACGAGCATCTATCCTATCAAGCTGAGCTGGACTTTTCGTCTGAGTGTCTGCCCATCAAGAAGACCGTCCATCGCTTGTTTGTGCTTGAGCTTGGTCATGTCGGCTGCTGGATCAAGCCAGACTGCCTCCAAAGCAGTGAACACCCCAAACACGTCGACACCGTCGTCAAGCTTCCATTCCACCGGCTCAGCCGAGCATAGCGGCCACCGCCGCTCCGGGGGGCCGGCTGCATTTGGGAGCAACTCATCGTCGAAAGCACTCGGCACCGCAAGGAACAATCAGGCACGGAAGGGTCAGCATAAGCGACAAAGAAAGCCCCGGTTGCTGGACGATGATGAGTTCAGTGAATCAGTAGGTGATTCAGATCGGGTTGCAGGCCACTATGATGTCTAATCATGCTCCTCGGAAAAATTTAGGCCGTCATGAGATCAGCAAACAGCCGAAAAGGACAAACGTCCATTACCCATTTGATGAACTTTTCTTTGCCACCTCGACCGCAATATCAGCCGCCTCCTCGTAATGCCCGACGATATCAGTCGTGGGGAGCAGGATCGGGATACCATGCCGCCGACAAAGCCCGTTATGTACATGCCAATTACAGATTCATTGTGTCGCCAGACCAGAATTACCATGCTCAAGCGGCCAATGCCGATGTGCACTTGGATTGGGCTTCGGTGCTCCAGGTCTTAGTATCTGCTCAAACCCAGGCCGCCAGCTGCCCCATTTGTCTCTCGACACCGGTTGCACCACGCATGGCGCGTTGTGGTCATATTTTCTGTCTGCCTTGTCTGATACGTTACATGCATTCGTCTGACGATGAAACACATCATGTTCCCGAAAGAAAACCGCGCTGGAAGAAGTGTCCCATCTGCTGGGATTCGATTTATGCATCTGACGCTCGACCAGTCCGGTGGTTCCGTGGTCAAGAAGGAGATCTTCCTGTTGAGGGCGGTGATGTGATTCTGCGTCTGGTAAAGCGAGAGCCTGGTAGCACACTCGCTCTTCCTCGGGATGGCGCAGAGACACTGACTGCTGGAGATGATATTCCGTGGTTTCATGTGGCAGAGGTTGCCGATTACTCTAGGATCATGAAGGGTGGACAGGATTACATGGTGTCCCAGTATGATACTGAGATTGAAGATCTTCGCCAACAGGAGATTGAGGACGAACTGATGTTCGGAGATGAGAACACGTGGACGCGCAAGGCTATCGGCGCCATCAACGAGGCCAAAGAGAAAGTCCGTGGAATCGGAAATCCTCCGGATATTTCTCGCCAGCCTCCCGCAACTAAAGGAGGAAAAATCTCAGTCAGTGAGCCTCACAATTTCGATACTACGGTATCAAATAATGTGGAACGCTCTGGCGCCATTCTTCCCGACGAACAAGACACTTCGTCCACCGTGAATGACACACCGTCAGCGCTCGCGGAAGCTGAAGGCGCATCATCTGCTCCCAATGGCCCGACAGAACTTACGGAGGCGATGAATGAGATCCACCTCTCCTCGAAGCTGCGTCCTGAAACGCAGAACAAGCAAGCCAAGGACTCACATGGCGCCCAACCCGCTGACCAGCCTTACTATTTTTACCAGGCGTTGCCTCAGTTCTACCTGTCGCCGCTCGATATTCGTATTCTCAAGGCGGCTTTCGGCGATTACGCTTCATTCCCCGCAACGATTCTGCCTCGTGTCGAGCATATCTCCACGGGACACATTGTTGACGATGAATTGCGCAAACGCGTGAAATACTTGGGTCATTTGCCTCATGGCTGTGAAGTGAACTTTTTGGAATGCGACTGGAGAGACGTGGTGGTGCCGGAAGTCTTGAGCCGGTTCCGAACCGAGACTGAAAAGCGTCGCAAGCGGAACCGGGACAAAGAGGCCCGTGAAGAGAAAGATCGTATCAGGGCGGAAAAGAAGGAGGAGGAGGAACGGTGGGCTGCCGCTCGTCGCAAGCGACCAAGCTTCGGGAGCGCCAGTGAGGCTCCATTCTCCACGGATGACTTTCAACCCCTTACAAGTCATGGTCTCACCCCTCCGTTTGACCCCGATTCGGCTTCAGCCTCGCCTCCCCGAGCTGCCACTCAATTCGGCGCACTTGCGTCTCCCTCTTCCAGTCCTCCGGGTTCTCGCACTGTCTGGGGCACCACGGCCATTGCCCCCACTACTCCACTCGACGACCTTCACCGTGCGATGCCTCATGACGGATGGCTCCAGGGTTGGGAAGATGAGCTCTTTGCACGGCAAGAATCTGAGATCATGGCCCAGAGTGCTCAAGAAAGCCAGACGACCGCTGGACCTTCATCGTCTCACGGCGGCCCCGGTAACGGTGCTGGTGGCAAGAAGAAAAAGAAGAATAAGATTACGTTGATGTCGACCAACAGTCACAGAGCAGCATGAATATAGTAGCACGGTTGTCAGAATGGAGACCTGTCAGTCTACTCGACGACAACCCTCTCCGTCGATTGTCTATTTACGCGCATTTTCGTTTTGTTCGTTCTACCAGACTTTTCCCATCAAATCAATACAACATGCCGCTTTTCTGAGCATGCGAGCTTGTCCTTGACCATCATTCTTGGGGATCACGATTGACTGTGTTATGGTCTTGATGTCACATAAATAAGCCAATCACAGAATCTGACCAGACCCTAGTGATTTGAAAGCATCAACCACGCATGAGATGGATGTGAACTTTAGGGCGAACGACCGTGTCAAACTTGCTTGATGGTAGTGTGACCAAGGTATATCTCGAACGAGGGCCAAAATAAAGCAAAACAGCGTTAGTGGATCGCGAGAACCCTTTGGCGCAACCGGATAGTTGATGGTGTGCCTCACTGCCTGGGAGGCTGGGAGTACCCAACAGCCTCGCTTTGGCATATTGACACATTGAGAGATCTGGGGCTCTTTGCCAGTTCACGCAGGGCAAGAGAGAGCGAGGATACCCACTCAGCCCAGAGCGATTGGTCTCCGTTGCCGCCACATGGCTCCATGAAGGGTGACCAAGCAGCGCGGGAGTGAAGACGAGAACTCCAGATCTGCTGGAAAGATCGCAAGTAGTTTCGCGGTCAACTGCCAAGTCTGGTGTTGTAGTAACGGCATACTGAGGATAGACGTGCGACCAGGTCCATCGGAAGGCGATTGCCGATGAAGTATTGAAATCATGTGGGGGAGCCCGACGGGCGGAACAAGCATGCGCCGGGTGTATGCCGGTGGTAAGGGACGGCCAGGGTACGTGAGCAGCGTCTCCATGATTGGAGGGTGTGGAAAAAGGGGGGGCCGCTCACGTACATGCTTGGCAGTACCGTACGCGCCGTACGCTGGCGCATGCAAGGTACGGCGGTCGTGGTACGGCCCTTCGAACCACTCGGGCTGTTTTTCTTCCCTGCTACTGCGACGTCGTGGCCCCTTCTCTTCTTCGCCTTCGTGTGCTTGCCGGCCCCGTTGCCTTCTCTTTGTGCTCTTGATCTTCGGATATCGGGACATCCGTCCAGGCAATCATGACTTTGACCCGCTCTCAAACGGGGAAGACCCCCAAGTAAGTGCTTGTCCTCTCGAACAACATGGTTCCCTTCGATGGTGGTGGGCACTGGGCACTGGACAGTGACACTGGGCAGAGACCCTCCCCTGCGGAGAAGCACTGCCTTTAAAGGCAATGAAGTCCTCCGCCGCGCCGCGCACACTTCTCCTTCTTATTCTGCCCGTGCTGACAACTGTCTGGACCTGTCAGAAAAATGGAGCGTCCTGGTTACATCGAAACCCCCGGTCGTCGGTCCACTAGAAGGACCCCGGCTCTGGACATGAGCGAACGAGAGGACTCCGCAACGCCCTCGGAGACGGCATCAACCAAATCCTCTGCGCGCCGCCGCACGACGACCAAGGTGGCCTCGGAGGATGAGCGGGAGGAGAGCCCGGTCGTGAAGATTGAGAGCAAGGACGAAACCACAACCGGTGCGGTCAAGCCTGAATCGCGCATCGTCGACGGCTGGGTGGAGGGGTTGGACCCCAAAGTCGACTACAGCGGGCATTACGAGTTCGGGGGCTCACCTGGAGTCCTCGCCATGATGATTGGTTTCCCCATTCTGATGTACTACATGTGGATTGGCGCGACATACTACGATGGCAAATTCCCCCGCCGGGCGGAGGGGCAGACTTATAGCGAGTTCTTCTCTCACATGGTGAATCTCATCTACACTGGCGCATACCCTTCACTGAAGGCTTGGACGATCTACTGGGTGTTTTTCATCTTCGAGGGTGCCTGCTACGTTCTCCTGCCTGGTGTCACTGTCTCTGGACGCCCGCTGCCCCACGCGGGAGGAAAGCAACTTCCGTACTATTGCTCCGGCGTCTGGTCATTCTACACGAGCATTGCGATGGCGCTTTTCCTTCACTTCACTGGACTGTTCAAGCTCTACACCATCATTGATGAGTTCGGTCCCCTGTTGAGTGTCGCCATTCTGTCGGGCTACCTGGTGTCTTTTGCGGCCTACTTCTCGGCCCTTTACCGTGGAGCGCAACACCGCATGACTGGTTCGCCAATCTACGATTTCTTCATGGGAGCTGAGCTCAACCCTCGTATGTTTGGTATCCTGGATTTCAAGATGTTTTTCGAGGTTCGTCTGCCTTGGTACATTCTGCTGGGTCTGTCGATGGGTGCCGCGGCTCGTCAATATGAGAACTACGGCTATGTCTCTGGAGAGGTCATGTTCCTCGTGATGGCCCACTTCCTCTACGCCAACGCCTGTTCCAAGGGCGAGGAGTGCATCGTGTCTACCTGGTAAGAGCCCCATGGCTGGAGCGACGCGTTGAGCGGAAGTGACTAACGGCGTGTACGATAGGGATATGTACTATGAGAAGTGGGGTTTCATGCTCATCTTCTGGAATTTGGCTGGTGTTCCCTTGAGCTACTGCCATTGCACCATCTACTTGGCGAACCACGACCCTTCTGAATATCACTGGAACCGATTCTTCCTCGCCTTTTTGTATATTGCCTACCTTTTCGTCTACTGGGTTTGGGACACCACCAACAGCCAGAAGAACCGATTCCGCCAGCAGGAGCGTGGCACCATGGTAAACCGGAAGTCTTTCCCTCAGCTTCCCTGGCAGACTGTGGAGAACCCCAAGACTCTGACTGCCGCCGATGGCTCGAAGATTCTCATTGACGGGTGGTGTAAGTTGCAATTGTCTGCGCCAAGACTTACCAGAAGCTGATACCGATTCGATTGATAGATGGCAAGGCCCGCAAGATCCACTACACGTGCGACCTCTACTTCGCGCTCAACTGGGGTTTGATTACCGGTTTCTCCAGCCCCTTCCCTTGGTTCTACCCCGTCTTCTTTGCTTGCATGATCTCTCATCGTGCTTTGCGAGACATCCAGCGTTGCCGGATCAAGTACGGTGAGACTTGGACTGAGTACGAGAAGCGCGTGCCTTACCTCTTCGTTCCTGTAAGTTTCGCTATGCCCTCTCTATGTGCTTGTTAACCTCTGCTGACGGAATTCACCAACAGTATGTCTTTTGAGTGACATTCCACGACATGAGTTTCTGTTGCCCTAGTAGGCCGAGTGTATGATGGATCGGCCGTGTGTGAGTGAGCCCAAGGTTCTCTTTGGTCCTTGGATTCCGTTCCCAAAATTTCTACATGATCTGTTCTAGGCCCTTGGGGACGTTGGCTTGATATATATTCTTCTATAATTCCTTCCGCTGGCCGTCTTGCCTCGGTTCATTTGATCGTGGTCTTCCAGCGGTACGCTTCATGTACATTATTCACCATTTGGTTTCGAATGCTTCTTCTTGCTCTTCCGCATGTTGTACAGCCTCAGAGACATTCGTGTACTACTACTCAGTATATGAAAAATACGCCCAACATTTCAACCCGACACATTGTGCAAGTATTTAGATTCCGGCATACTTCATTCATGGTTCTGCGGCCCCAACCCTGGAACAGCTGCCCACGACGTTGTCCAATATTACTAGGTAGTCACTGGGTAGCTCCACTTCGACGTAAGCGCCCCGCGCTCTTATCGATAAATTCGGTCTGGCGAGCTGCGGGCATCGACTCCCGACGAGCCTGTCATCCATACATCTTCAATCTGCCCGCCCAAAAGCTTGAAGAAGTTTCAAAATAAAGACAAGATAATTCTCATCATGCTTATTCAAGAGTCTCATGTGGATGTTCCCACAACGGCCGATGGCCAGGGAAAAATGCGTCAGTACCCATATCCCAAGAACTTTATGACCTAGCGTCGCGCCGAAGCTCCCCCACTACGCGAAGGCATGAATTGATGCCGCTCAATGCTGTCGCTTTAGAGCTGAAACAATAATCTTTCATGCCGTTCCTGAGACGGTGAGTGCTTACCAAATTCTCAGGCATTTACATCTTCCACCCCACAATTCCGGGCTATCCAAATGCCCGATTCCCCGGAGTAGTTGTCTTCAGTGAAATCTACCAAGGTTAGAATGACCATGCCGAGAGATAGGCAGTGAGAGCGAGCAGATGGGGTGTAAATCCTCGCTTAACACGAGATTTGTACTAATCTGGGCTTCGTTCGTTGCGCGTGGCAGTCACCGGCCCTGTGGCCCGATTTGCCCGCCAGATTGCTGGACAGGGCTACATCTGCGCCGCTCCATCAAGCTACCATGAATTCACGGGCCCGGAGCCGCTCAAGTACGATGTTGAGGACACGGACAATGGAAACAGATGGAAGATTACCAAGGTCTGTATCACTTTCTGGGTTCTTCTCCTTCGATGATTTGAATTGTTTCAACATTACCTCAATGTTGTTGCTGACAGCCATCTGGATTGACTCTTGGTTATTACCACGCTAACAAGCAACGCGCCACAGAAATTGGCAGCCTATGACGAGGACGCTCGTCTCTCGGTTGACTATCTGCTCTCACTGTCAACCTGCAATGGCCGCGTCGGTGCCACGGGAATGTGTCTGGGAGGCCATCTAGCCTATCGCTGCGCCCTGGACAGCCGTGTCAAGGCTGCCGTGTGCTACTTTGCTACTGATATCCACAGCAAGACGCTTGCTCAAGGCAAGAATGACGACAGTCTGGAGCGAGCAGGAGACATCCAAGGAGAATTGCTGATGGTTCGTTATTCTTCTTTTGTTCACCGCGAGCATCTGTATCCGGTGGAGCTCACATGCTCTCGATGATGGCTCCAAATTCACGATTGGGCATTGTGGGCTCACTGGTGCACAAGATGGTCAGCTGACGGCTCAATGTTCAACCAGATCTTTGGTAAGAACGACAACCACGTCCCTCCCGAGGGTCGTGACTTGATCCGCAAGACGCTGCACGACAAGGGTGTTCTATTCGGGTTCTACGAAGTTGCTTGGGCCCAGCGTAAGTCGTTCTGCTTGCACTATTCATTCAACCTTTCCAAAATCGTTGAGCTTGAGGGTTGAATGCGACGTTGGTGGAAGTGCCAGACTGACACTCAATTAGACGCTTTCATTCGAGACGAGCTCAGCAAGGGCCGATACGACCCTGCTATCACCAAGGTCTGCTTCGAAATGCTGTTGGAGCTGTTCGGACGCACATTGAAGCTTGACCTTGGCGAGCATGATGGGAAGAAGCAGGTGATTGAGGATGTGTGCTAGACAGGTGGATGTGATGTGGCACACTCTTCGGTGAAATGATTATCACGGAGTGAAATGTGTTAGTATAGTCGCTCCTCGGTCTTTGACTATGGCCTGAGAAAACCAAGATGATCTCCAAAAATGCAAGTTGTTATGAGACAATCAAAGTTGGAAACGATTAGATTTACGAATTTGCGATGTCCAGCACAGCAATAAGACAAGGTAGGTACCTTGCACGTAGGGTTCATGCCCGTGGCCATAGTCTCGATGTGATAAACACTAATGTGAGTATACGGAAATGAAGGCATGGAGTAGTCTCAAAACCTAGCCTCACACCGGCCCTGCGGGTCCTGAGATTGCAAATGTTTCGTCTGACTGATCGGGCCGGGCTCATTATGACATCCACGCAGAATTGAACACCAGTGGAAGAAGGAATCCGTCTTCCGGACGCGAGTCCACGAAGGATGAGAAATGACGAAAGTGAGATTCCTCTTCCGTTCATCGAAGTGGCGCCAAGACTGACGCTACGAACGTATGTTGCATGGTCGCCAGGCCGACGCGATCGGGTACCACTTTCATGGGTGAGTCGAGATCCTGCTCAATCCTGGCGTCTTCAGCCACGAACTCATGTAGCTTGGTTACTAGCAGTAGCACACTACCTAATACCTACTACTAAGTACATACTAGGCAAGTATGCAGCAGTGCTAGTATTGCTTGGAAGCCTTCATGTGATGACTGAGGAGAGGAACTCAGGAAACAACATGGCCGCTCATAGAGCGGACAAGCGGGGGTGGCTGCTCGGAACCGTGGAAGAGGTAAACATTTAGAATCGATGGACTCGTTGAATTGTCTATATTGGCATAGTGCTTGTGCTTGATGACTGCTAGGGAGAAGTCAGTAGAGAAAGAAAGCAGTGCTATCATGCTATAAGTGTTGTGACGAAGACATACTGACGATTTTCTGCTTTCAAAGGTGTCCGACAGACAGTTGAGAGCGACACCATCGTCGGATTTGTGTTTGGTGGAGTCATCACTCCGAGACATTCATTATTTCAGACGGACTGAATTCTGGGCAATGGTTTGTTTCACCTATGCTCGAGTATGGTCGGTCGCACTATTCTGCCTTGAAAGCTCGCTCTTTATCTGAAAAGGTTCCTCAGTTATACATATGCTTCTACTTTGTACTATCTGCTGTGATCGCAAGGCCAACGATCTTCAGTAGTACACTACATGTCGAGGCCATGCGACGATGACCTCGAAAGGCTTGTACTATTCTTAGTCGACCAGGCCAGGCTCACCCACGGACAGGTACCCGCCGTGTCTACGGGTACAAGTGTGGAACCTGACGAGCCGGTCCCTGGCCGAACGATGATTGCGCAGGACTGGCGTATTTATGGATTGTACTGTACTGCCGCATGGGACTCTTTTGCCACATTCAAGTGCATAGTTTTAGGGTGCTTTCAGTAGAATGAAGAAGGGGAGAGGGGAGGAAGAATCAATAAGTCCACACCACCACATGCAGACCCGGCCAACCCTCACAGACGACAGTCACGGCACACATATTGAGCCTGATAGGCCCAAGATTTAATTAAAAGCTTCAGGTCCGAGTGCTGGACCAGCGACGAAAGAGGCTAGCAGCTGTCAGCTAGCGTGGTTGATTCCCTGCTCGACCTTCCTTCCTCTTGCTCTTTCCCCCGTTGGCCTGAGAACTGAGGTGTGGTCAAGGTACCACCACTTCACGAGAGCGCCAGCACGGTCTCCAAGACTACCAGAGCCAAAAGCCAAACGTCAAGCCAGTGTTCCACGCTTCCCTCGTCTCCACCCCCAGCGACCCGTTGCAACTTCCTTCATCTTCTCGCCCAAGTCGCTACCCTGACGATTTTGTTACGGTCGCGCTCTCTCCACGCCGAATTCGACCCTCTTCATTGTCATACACCCACCCGATCATCCTTGCGGTCACGGCCGCTACCTCATCGACGGGTCAGGGGAGTTAGCGCGATCTCCAGGACCCTTCCCCCCCCAGAACAGATTTGGGATCCGCCAGCAATTCGCGACTCTCACACACTCGCCCACGGCTCGTGACTAGCGGTCGTGCGCTTCGGGACTCGCCATGGGTTCAACGCAATTTGGGAACTTCCATGTGAGTTGCATGCGATCTTGCGCCGGAGAATGGCAATGGGCTGCTTCTGGCCCAATCGGCGGCCCAGGCTGCCTACAGCGGAGAGCCACAAGAGGCGGCATGGACAGCACCTTTGACCGCCGGCATGGACGAATATATGCCCAGAAATCAATGGAAAAGAGCCAAGTCAACGGATGCTGACCATTGGGAAATTCGATTTCACTAGGACTTCTGTCGCGATTCGACGTTACCCGTCTGCAATGTTCGTGAGACCTTTTGCGATTCCTACGAAACAGCGCCATTCATGACGGAATGCTGCGCCCACCGAAATCGAAACTGACCAGGACTCTCTCTTGTCGTATCTAGCTTTTCAAAGCCAACCAACCGCCGGGGATCAATTACGGAGGATGTGTTCTGACAGGTATTCCCTTGAGCGGGGATCGCCATCTCGCTAATCTAGGTGCGTATACATGTTCACATGCAACTCGTGGCGCTAAGTCGCAGCCGAGTCCGGGCTTTGGCTAATTGCAGGACAGGTTCAATCATTCTGGCCTTCATTGCCATCCTAGTCACAATTGCGCTGCTCTGGAGGTCGGATCGGAAGCATGCAGCGGTGGGACGCCGGTATGTCCAGTCAAGGGGAGGACAAGGCTGATTGTGTCGGAAACTCGATGATTCGCTGATGCCGGTCTGTAGAGAAATTCAACTCTTCTTACTCGGATACCTCGTGATTGAGATTTGTGAGATCTTCACCGTCGGTGGGTTTCCACTCGCGGAAAGTGTGCGGAGGGTATGTCATTCGCGCGAAACGAGATCTCTTGTCGGTTGGATGTGGCGCTGATGGGTCGGACAGGGGTTTACAGCGGTCCATCTGGCGGCGATCACTGCCACCATCTGGATCCTCTTGATGAATGCGCTGGTGGGCTTCCAGCTCATTGATGACGGTACACCCGCCTCCATCGGCCTCATCTCCGCATCCGCTCTCGCTCTCTTCATTGGCACGGGATACATTGCCCTCGACACCGGATTTTCATGGACGGGTCATTTTGATTCCAGTCTGGGGAACGGCAATAATCGTAATATCGGCCTCTACGTGCTGTATCAGCTATTCCCGTTGGTGTGCCTGGTCTTGTTCTTCTTGCTGGAGACCGTTCTCGTGCTGCGGGTACTTGGCGAAGTCCGTCCGATGCGTATGTTGCCTTTTCTCCTCCAAATGCAGACCGAACCGTGGATACTAATGCGATACAGTCTACTTGGTGGGTGCGGCCTTGTTGTTTGCAATTGGTCAAATTTTCCAGTATGTGATCAGTACACATCTGTGCCAAGCCACATCCGGAAAAATCGACGGCGCTCTTTTTGAAACCTTATTCACCCTGCTCTCGGTCATTTCCATCTGGGGATTCTGGAGTAGTATTACCGAGGATGATTGGCCGTTGCCAGTTGGCAGTGGTTATAATTAAAGAGACATCACCGTCGAGATCTCAATTATAACAAAACAAAAAGAAAAGACAAGCCCGGCCGAACAAGTCACACCTTTTGAAGCCGATGACATTTGACGTCTCTTAATTGCGTGCAGCCCCATCACTCTCATTTACGTCCTTTGCCTTTTTCTCCGCCACATGCATGAGCTCCATCTTCTACGGGCACCCGAAGTATTCTTCGTCTTCCTCGTGACAATCTCTCAGCGTCACCACCAGGCGGAGGGAAAAGCGCTTTCCGTTTACGTTGTGAGACGAGGTCATGTTTCACGATCATTTGCGACTACTGCTTGTTTTCAGCCTGCTTTGTTCTTGTTACTCTGCCCACGTATCTATGAATTCTTTACCGGAGACGCTGTATGTCTTGTTGTTCTGAATATTTGTTATCACCTTCTTGTCTGTGTCATGAGCCTTCAGACCTACCTATCTCTACCACCTCGATCTTGACTTGATGCGTACTGCGCATTCACGTGCAGGTGCGCGACTGATCCGGATTCCTCCCTCGGCGGTGCTACCATGCGTCCCATCACTGCTTTGATCTGTCAGATACCTCTTCGTCATGTATTTAGCTAATAATTGATGTTTCATATTGACTTGTGATCTTTTATCACATTGGAGGTAGAATTCTCCCGGACATTCCATTCGCCATGCGGATATGGGTGTGGTGATATAGTATCATGTTGATCGAATGCACCCAAAGCTTGCAGAACGCACAAGGCAATAGCCTTCGTCTACACGCACCTATCAGACTACAAGATATTGGCGAAGTTGGACAAAGTGTCCCCATCATGCATCGTACAAGACGTTAGCGGCGGGGAAATTCTGTACAACTCTCGGAAGAAGATTGAGGTATATCGATATCTGCAAAAGCGATGACATCCAACAAAACTCCCACCCAAGCTACTTTTGGGTCATCTGCCCCGGCCTTCTGTTAGTCGAGTACAATCTTCCAACACCAGCTTACCTCTATGTCAAGTCCAACCATCATTGCACTAGTACAGCCGTGTCACCCTTTTCCCAGATGTTGCATGCCCATGCATTCTTCATCCGTCCGTGTCTCGGACTGTCCGGGTCGTATTGAAGCTATCATTCCGGCTGGATTCTTCATGTTTGTTCGTTGAGAGGGGGAGTCGGAGGGGTAGTGTCACTGCGCGAGCACCATGCAACAACCGGGCGTGGTCGTTGAGTATGCCACCTCGCTGGCAATTGGCATGAAATCAACTCAGCAAAGAAGACGTCTACTTGACTTCATTCTCATTTGTCAAAGGTCAAAATGAGATCGGTCTCACGAGTCCTCGGATCTGTATAAGAAGGAATAAGCTGTCCATCGATCCATGGTCTTCCCGACTACTCGTTGACTCTTAGACCCAACTATCATTCGAGTGATTCGAGACCCCTGCCGAATAGTCACCTGGAAAAAGATTCGGTCAACATGCAGATCCTCTCGAGTATACTCCTCGCGGCCGGTCTGGCAACCAGCGTCCTGTGCCTGGACACGCCTGTCCCTTCTGCACAGAAGGGCCCTGCACAGACGGGCCCTGCACCTTCGGCAGTTACTCCAGCCGCTCAGTGTCAGCGAGTGGGGAGTGCGAATCCGAGTTGTAAGATATCACGGAGAATTTCCTTCTCTTGTTCTTGTTTCATTGAGCAAGACTCGAGCCCTGTAGCCTCGCTTATATGACTTCAGGACCTGGTCCCCGTCTAACTTCTTTCCTTGACCACCAGTGTTTGAAAAGAACCGCGAAGCCGCTGCTCTCCTCCCTCCGAATTGCGATCTACAAGCCTGTCTCAACGTAGGCCCGGTCCTCACATGCATCGTTAAAGCCCTACAGAACGGCAACCTGATCGACCTTGCCGGATGTTTGACCACGGGCATTCAAGAGGTGTGTGCTCGACTCCTTTGCAAGCTTTCTTTCCATCCTCCATGACCGACATCACAGCCCTACCACTATGGTTTTCGACCGATGATCACCCTCCTGTCTTACCTGCTCGGTTGAAACCTAAAGTGGCAGGACTATAAAAGAAATTTCCTCTATTCCAAGACATACAAAGTGCAAGTACTGTGGCTAATACATGGCAAACCCCTCGCCACAGATCTGTGCTTGCGGAGTATGCATCCCCATCCTGGGAAGCCTGCTGAGTGGTATATGTTCGTCGACCACTACGACTACCACGATGAAATCTCGCAATACAGCTTTCTTGCCAGGGGCCGCTCCTCTATCTTCTGCTTTGACTTCCAAACAGCTAGTGTATGAGGACAATGTGACTTTGAAAGCGGTTCCGAGTCCGGCTTCGACCCCCCATCCCACACATGTTTGACTGTGTTTATTGGGACTGTGGGAGGGCAGGCGAGTTTGGTGAATCCAGATTGGATCAACAGGAATGAGTCGCCAGTTTCAGACATAGGATGGATTTACTGTTGATGGAGGGACAAATTGATTCGGTAGCTGTTTTTTTAGGGTCAAATTGACGAAAAGTATAGTGATTTCATTTTTGTGAAGGGTTCCGTCTGGTCCAGTCATAGATCAAGGAAGCGCCGAAGCTGCCCTTTTTGATTTGAGTAGCACCCTGGTGATGTCAAACATTCGTATGAGTCACCGTGTATGAGCCTACGAGGCCGAGTAGGGAACTCTATCTTCAGATTTGGTGTACAACTGCAATGATTGCAAGCAAGAGTGCTTTGAGCCCGCGCCGATAGTGAGTGAGTAGGTCGGAGGGCTCGAGAGGAATTTGAGGCTTTTGAAGTACACCATTCTTGCGTCGGCCATGTTCAGCATCCTTTCCCTTGGGACAGCACACTGGCAGTACTCGACATGGCGAAGAGACACTCAGTTCCTCAAAGGAGAGAAAGTAACCGTGAACAGGCCATGGACATGGTCTCAAGTGTTCTCCCTTCTCTTAATTCCATCATAGCCGCACCTTCACATCTACACAGGGCAGAGTCCACTCGCGACGGCCTGTCAGGCTACGCAGCCATTCCAAACCCACACCTGTCCACTCCTCCGGTCCCTCCACACCCAGACGTTGCTGTGCACTTTCGAGTGCGGCGCCGGCCAGCGCCTTGGCGGTAGAGTTGAATGTATCAAAGACAAATTCAGCCATTCCATCCCCAGCCATTGGTGTCCCTGTTGTGGCGTTGCTCGGGACGTAGGACTCAGCAGGCGTGGAACTGTATCGGGGCGCAAACCAGTTGCTGCGTAGGTCGAATATACATCTATCAGACCAGTGGCAGGATGATGCAAATAGGATCAAGAGCAGGGCGGAGCAGTAAATGCATGGCCGGTGGATGATGTAGGTAAGCGCAATAAAGGAGATGATGAAAAGTGGTGAGGCGTTGGTGGGGATGAACAGTAAAGGCAGCCAGCTAGAGTCATGTCAGTATCAGAGCCACTGCTTTTTCTGTGCCCCCTATTTGGCCTGGCTTGGTCTTTGAAGAGTCAGGCGCATGTGCTCGCTCACTTACCTGCGGAGACAGAACATGGTGGATGACGCCAGTCCGCGGCGGGGGACTGGGCCGAAGGGAGTGGATGGATATAGGTATTAGGGAGTGATAGAACTGTGAGGGTTGTTTTTGAGAGAAGCAGGGAGAAGGTTCGGCCACAGGCCCAGATAAAAGCTGAAGGTGAGACTCTTTGATGGTTTCAACGCTGATCGGAATTCAGCTATCAGCGTTATTCCACAATCTGCATCCACAATACTTACGCCTGACTGGCTCCTGTATCGGGCATCCTGCAGAAGTGACGTGACGCACCGCCCGGTAAATACCGTTACATACAGTGGTTTTAGCCACCGCACTAGCCACAATACTGTTCTGCTCTTCTCTCCAAATTGGCCATCTCCTCTCTCTCTCTCTCTTTTCAGACTCGCACAATCTTTGTCTTCTCTCATCTTCATCTTCGTCCCACTTTCGCCCATCTCGTTACAACCACATCAATTTCATTTTTCGTTGTTTCAATTTCATCTTGGCTGGGGGTTTTCACTCCTTGACTGCTCGTAGGAGAGCTCTTTGAAAGCTTGCATAGCTTGGAATTCGTGCGGAGGTCGCCTGGCTTTCACGGCGCGCGGCAGAAATGTCCACCCCAAACGATCTCCAGGCCCTGCTGGCTAGCATTCGTCCTCGGCCAAACGGTGGCAGCCAGCAAAATGGTGCTAGTCAGGAAAACCTGCATTACCCGAGGCCCCAACAGGCACAGCAGCATCCTTATCCCCATGGCATGTTTCCGCCGCATCCTCAGCAGCAGCCCCAGCCGTATGATGGCCAGAGCTTGCCCCATCCTCAGTTGCACGGTTATCGCCATCCCTCGGTCTCTTCTGCTCTGCAAAGCCCTTCTCCTGCGAATACCCCACCTCATCATGGTTCCGATATTCTCAGCCCCAATCTGCCGACTCCTCGAGCCGATTGGCAACATCAGCAGCAGCAGCAGCCATACCCGTCGCAGCCTTCCCGTCAGCAAAGCAACCAGGACAGTGCTGCCAGCTTGCTCAATTTGCTGAGGTTCAGTCAGGGCTCGGGAGCTTCTCCCCAGCCTGCCACGATGACCCCCGAGCAGGCTCGATCGCCTGTCCCAGAGCATCCCTCGTCGCACCCCTCGTCGCACGGACGAAATATTTCCGCGTCTGACTTGGTGGCATCTCTTTTTGGCCAGAAGCCTGTTCCCGCAGAGCCCATGAATGGCCCTGCTGCCGCACCGGCACCAGCCTTTGTGCAGCCAACTGAGCCAGAGGGTCCGAGCGAAAACACCCAGGACATGTTGCTGCGTCTTCTCAACCGAGCCCAGCCCAGCTCTGCTGCGGCACAGGCACCTGAGTTGGTCCCCAGTGTTCAGTCCCCTCCTTCGCATCGTGGCTCCGATGGGCCCGTGTCGCGCGGTGGTCGCGACAGTATTCTCATGGAGATTGTAGATGCCTCCCCTGCCGAGATTGCAGTGACGGAGACTGTCGCGTCTCCCGTGAAGGATTCCAAATTCACCTATGTCAATCCCTTCGACCAGCTCGCCGCGATGTCGCCGCGCAACAGCTCCCCACAGCCCAAGTCCGATAATGAAGGTCCGTCTGTGGAGGTGACGAAGAAGGAGAAAGTCAACATCTCAGCTACCATTGAGCCTACTGTTACTGCTCCCGCTCCTCGACCCTCGATGGCTCGTCCCAGGCGCCCTAAGTCTCCAATCTTGCTCCCTGAGCAGCGCGAGGCTATGAACGACGTCGTCAGCCGTCTGGTTGATGAAATTGGACGAAGCATTCACGGCACTGGAACGGCTGACCAGGAAGCTGTGGTAGATGTTGAAATCCCATCTACCCAGCAAACTGGATCCAATGACCTGATGGCAGCTCTGCGCAACCATATGCGTGACACTGTCTCTCGTGCTGAGGAAGTTCGTGCTGAGGTCGAGGCCCAAGCTGCTGAAGCGCCCATGGAGCCTGACACCGCTCCTGAGCCTACCAAGGCCGTCGAGACCGAACCGGAAGCTGTTTCGACTCCAGCTGTAAAGCTTAACAACGAAACTGCCGAGGCCCTTCTTGACAGCTGGGAAAGTGCCGAGGACAGTGCCGAGAAGGAGGAAGAACGTGTTGTCACTGTTCACAACTTCCCTCTCAAGCCTTTCATTTCCATCACCGTGAAACCCTCAGTTGGCAAACTTGTAGACTTCCGCGATGATGGAATCATGGATATTGCCCGGCTCAAGAAGGAATTCGATCAGCTGGATCGTTCGCTGACCGCTGCCACTTCGGATTACATCGTTTATGCTCTGGCGAAAACCGGAGGTATTCGAATCATCCGCCAAGACGACGGTAGTGACCGGCAGGTGTTCCGTGCCACTCGTGATCGGGTCTTCAACGTCGCCCTTTGCACAAACCATGCGACTTCTGGCCAATCTGACGTTCAAGCCATTCTTGGTATTGCTGTCAGCGGCACTGTTTACTGGGCTCTGATCTCTCGTGCGGGCAAGGATCTGTTCGAGCTCGATGCTCTGGAGAGCGAAAGCTTAATTTTCCCCCCCTTCCCAGCCTCTGATGAGAATACTTCTGGCGGCCAGCTGAAAACGCGCGCCAAGCGAAGCTCTCGTCACCCCGATCTTTTCGCCATTGGTCGTGGGAAGAATATCTATGTGATCTCCTCCAAGGCGGCCATGTCCCCCGCCTACGGTGTGTCTGGCTCTCAGCGCACTGTCAACACCGAGAAGTTTTTTAAGGAGCGCGCTCTGAAGATCTCGACTGGCAAGGCTGGAAAGGACTTTGCCTTCAGTGACGATGACACCGTCATTGCTTCTCTCGACAAGACCGGCCGTCTTCGCTTCTGGGACATCACCGATATTGCTGAGAATCCTTCTCTGCTCGAGAGTCAAGCTCCCTCGGAGGTTCGAGTCCCTCTGAACACCTTCGTGACTGGCTCGCCAGCAGAAAAGTCGTGGCCGACCTCGGTCTTGTTCCTCGACAAGCTCCGCCCGTACTCGCGAGCAACTGCGCTGCGGTACATACTAGTTGGCCTCAAGCAGAACCACACCTTGCAGCTCTGGGATATTGGGCTTGGTCAGGCTGTGGAGGAGGTCAAATTCCCGCACGAAAACGAATCCGACGCAATCTGTAGCGTTGTCTACCACCCTTCGTCGGGCATCATCGTTATCGGACACCCCACCCGCAATTCAATCTATTTCCTTCATCTCTCGGCGCCGAGGTACAACCTGCCTCCCATGTCCCAAGCAGCCTTCATCAAGGCTGCCACCGAGAAGGAGAGTTTCACGAAGCCTGAATCAACCGCCTGTCTTAGCGGGATCAGAGAGATCTCGCTCGAGTCTAAGGGTCAGCTTCGAAGCTTGGAGCTTTTGCCGATCACCAAGTCTGCTGCTGACAAGCGTGGCGCCGAGGAAACCGGATTGTTCGAGCTCTACGTTATGCACTCGCGTGGCGTGACTTGCCTGAACATCAAGAAGGAGGACTTGGGCTGGTCTGAGGATAACAAAATTATCCGCGCCGTCGACGGTGTGGAAGCGGGCACTGTCGCAATCTCTGAGCTTCAGACCTTCCCTAGTTACATCGCCGACGAACCATCAATCAACGGCGACGCTGCATCAATCCAGTCACGCTCGGCTAAGGAGACTGTGACCAAGATGACAGACACTGCCGAGACCACTGCGGGTATCAGTCAGCCACGCAATGCCTCGCCGACTAAGCTCGCCAGCAAGAAGAAGGCTGTCGACAAGGTCGTCGAAGAGACCACTAAGGATTCAATTGATACTGTCGGTGGCGCTGAGAAGGCGGACAAGAAAAAGAAAAAGAAGTCTGCTCCCGCTGTTACAGAGACCCCTGAAAAGGGCAAGGAATCAGTTGGCATGGGTGCTGTGGAGCCCGTGGGTACCAAGGACCAGAACATTGTTGTATCATCTGCTGTATCGAGACCTTCGGTGGAGGGCCTTGAGGCCAATATCAAATCTGGTCTATCCAATGGTGCTAGCTCCGATGAAGTCTCCAACTCATCTCTTAGCAGCATTCAAAACGCTGTTTCTCTTGAAATCAACAAGAGTCTGAGCAGTCACTTCGAAGCTCTGAATCGCCGGATCAACGACGAACGACGCGGTTGGGACACTGCCTCATCTGCGAAGCTGGAGAAAGTGCTTCGCCTTGTATCCACCACGCTATCGGAAGGCGTTGAGAAGACTATGGCCAGTATCATGTCCACCAGTATTCACACCGATGTTATTCCCACTCTTAGCCAGGCTGCTACTGCCGCTGTTGAAAGGCAGCTTGGCTCTGCTGTTGAAAAGCAGCTTGGAGGCGCCCTCAACGATGGCCTGCGCCAAGCTTTGCCCAAGGCTGTGAACGCGGCCATTCTGCAGCCTGCTGTGATGAAAACCGTCTCCGATTCTGTCATTCAGAAATTGTCATCCAACATTGACGCCGCTGTCCAGGCTGCTATCTCGCCTCTGACTGAAAAGGTCACTCGCGACAATCAGAAGGTCGAAGCTGAGTTGGAGAGACATTTCAGCGCTCAATTGCAGCATTACGAGGCTCAGCGCCAGACCGATCACGCGAAGATTGAGCAGTTGTCGACGGCCCTGCAGGATCTTTCTGGAAAGGTGACAGCACTTTTGGAACAACGATCTACCAGTCAGCCTTCAGGTGACGATGAGATGACTGCTATCATGAGACTTTTCTTTGTAGAAGGCAACATTGAAGCTGCGACACTCAAGGTATGTTTGGGTCCATCCCCGGCAAACGACCATATTAATGCTGAATTCTGACAACTGCTGCAGTGGATTGAATCTTCTCGCCAAGCCGATCTATTCGATAGTGTGTTTGTCCGTGTGGACCCAGAATACATGCTGAACCTCAGTGTCATGTTGAACCTCTCGGTTGCTGTGGCCGTCACGGTCTCATTGGACACGAACGTTGGCAAGCGTCTCAAGTGGTTGGAAACGACACTGACCGCAGTTGATCTCGAATCTCCACAGGTGAGCGCTATACGGCCCCGGCTTACAGTTTCAATTATTTGCTAACGATTTTTTTTTCTTCGCACAGAATGCCCATCTGCGCATGTCTCTTGTTAGAAACGAAGATTTGCGCCAAGTTGTACCGTTGGCGATGAACAAGCTCGGCCAACGCCTGCATGCCTTTTACATGACCGCTACCCAGGACAATCCCAACAGTCCAAGCCCTGCTCTCATTGATTGGCTTGTTCGCCTGATGCACTTCACACGCAAGATCATGAGTCAATACGCGGCTCCCGCTTAAAGGATCCAGGGGAAACCCCTGAACCGTACATTGGTTGACCTTTGTGCTTTCCAAAATCACTCCGCATATGTGCCGCTGGAGTCAATTACTCTTTTTGCATGATTTTGACACGATCTACGATGGTTGGAAACCTATGCTCCATATGTATTTGACACGAACGGAGATGATGCATTTGAACGGTCATGGGCGTGGTAACTGAATATGAGCGTCATTTGCAAAAGACACACTCACTTTTTTTTGAGTGCTGCATTTCGTGGACGTTTGTCTCCACATACTGCTATTTCTCCCCCATCGATTCGTGAAATCTTGATGGGTTTGGGGATTTTCATTATTGCGCGTCATTTATTTCCACTGTTTTATTTTTAAACAATTCTATAGCTATTCTATGAATGGTGTGGTTTCAGAATGATTTAAGTGAACATCTCTCGCTGTGTCTCCCATAATAATCCGGACAGATACTCTCCAGCACGGATAGTCATTTCGTAGGGAGCCTGTGGAAAAGGAAATTGGATCATGAAACTCACGGAGAGGGAAAGAAGTAGTATCTCGGAGAAGGGGTTAGATAGGAGTCAAGTACCTGCAGCTTCCGTCCTACAAGGTGACAGGCAAGCCTGATATCAAGCCTTGGAAGGAAGAGGTCCAAGCTTGAATCAAAGACCTGGGAGTTGCATGGTGCTTTAGCGTAACTTATGAATCAAGACAACATATTCACAGACGAGATAGTAAGCTCAGTATCGTTCCGGTGGCTCTTCTGCTTGCTTCTCCGTGTCTGTCTTGCCTTTTCACAGATAATTAAACATTGATTCTTCTGTCTTTGCTTTGTTTCTCTTGCGCATGGGCCTAGCCCGGGGTCAAAAGTCCATAGACTGACTGTACGGTTGGACAGGGCGACACCAGGATAGGACGCGAATACTGAGACCTAGCCACTACGGTACTACCTGTGTCCTCAGGTCCTGTAGTACTGTCTCATCCGTACCTTCTCTACCAGCCACAACGCGTCTCATTATTGTGATGGTTTTCTCATTCCTCCATTTCCCATGACAAGATGCCATGTGGATGGTCTCTGTGCAAGTCTTCACTTTTGCCGGGTAAAGCAGTCATCATGACCACAAGGTGTCATGAGGGCAGAATAGTAATACGGGGATGCCGACGGAGCAAGGCCCTTTCTCTCCACAGTTGCGCTTGCTTGGTCATTTGCCCGCTGTGCTTGGCATGTCTTGATCCTCTGCTCGAATAGTCAATTTTCCGGGGTAATACGAGGAGCCCTGTCGCCTTGGCACTGTGGGGGGGTTATGTCATGGTGAAAGATGGATCGTCTTCGCAAGTTGTCCGAGGGCTGTATGTCGGGGGTCAATCCTTTCCACCTCGGAGGTTAAATAGCATCATTGCCTAAAAGAGATTGTGAAGAAAAGACAATTGGTCTCCAGCTCTGCTGGATGCCACAATGTAAGTACTGCAGTAGTGTGTCATCATCTCATGTACTCTGCATTCTAATTTCATCATTGCGAAGTTCTTAATTCTTGCTTATTTGCTCACTAGGAAGGCGACTATTTGTCTTGGCAGGCGGTTTACATCCCTGCATGGTAGTAGTGAGTCAGTGACGAGTCTGACGACTACTGACGAGTGACTACTGATCTTCTTCATGTAGATATCCTTGTTCGTTTCTGAATCAGTGGCGATTTGCTTAAGGGGTCGGGTTGTTCTGCCTGTGGAGTGGTCCGGCAAGTGACAGTGCCGGAGATTTACCGGAATCGGGGGCCCATGGTGATGATCACTTGTAGCAGATCTTGATGGCAAATTCCTCAGGGCAGTTCTACGTACTTTTTGTTCCATTGAGGATCTTACACCGTCGGACCGTTCATAGTTCATAGTTCATACTGACGGGGATTTCTACGATTGACTTTTATATTTTCCGGCTTACCTGTATGAAGATGCACAATGAAGGTCCACGGTAAAATCAAATTCCATCCAAATTAGGCTTACTACTGGTGTTCTCACTGCTCACAATGGCAAGATTAGCGACCATCTTGAGATTTGACATATCTACTTCCAGGTCGTGTGGTCGTCGACTATTGACAGGAGATTGATTGACCTCTACAAGATGACTAATTATAAGGAACTCCCGCTGTTGATGTTCTTGTCCTGCTGTGCTGCTATTCCTGTCCAGTCTCAAATGCGATATATACCCCATCTCGCGTACTACTGGCCTCTCGACCTTCTGTACTGCAATGGCCTAGAATCATCTGCTCAATCTATTCTGCCGTCTCCACCCCCAAGAAGCATCTGGAATTAGAGATAGCCTCGGTCTGTTCTGGAGTAGACTACTATGCTCTCTCCACTCGTGTTGCTTTTCCGGCAATTCAAGGTGGAAAATCATTTATACTGTAGAATAGGCAGTTGGACTAGATAGTAAGGAATCTAAGGATATACTTAGGACCCTACCTGGGTTAGTAACTTAGTACACAGCCCAAGTACACACAGAACGGGGAAACCCCGGCTGTGCCGCAGGCGATTTGCCGATAAAGGGTTGTCTTACCGTGAAACACACTACTTTCTGCCAATCGGCACCGAGTCGGCTGAAACAGCCAAAAAGACTAGTGGAGTGGAACCCCGTTTTTTCTCCTCAGACATCATGCATCTTGTTCTCCTGAAGAAAGATGGACCCTGGAACCCTAACGGAGGGTCAAGGTTTCGGGCAGAGGGGGCACCTTGGTTGAGAGAAAGGTACCACTACCGTGTCCATTGCGTTCTCAAAAAAGCTATCTCATGTCGATTCAAGTACATGATGGCCATAGCCAAAGCTACAGCCAGACACGGTAGTTCATACTTGACGACCATAGTTGCACGAGCTAACAGTGGGATTAGAAGATGATGACCTGATTCAGGTGAACTGCAGTCAAGTCGCTCATAGTCGGAGTACTTCCAGTGTCTCTGTCAACCACGAGATAACCATTTCGGTATATATCCCATGTGCTTCACCATTCACCCATGCATCCTCTGCCCATGTTCGACAGTTCGACAGTTCGACAGTTCGACAGTTCGACACACCCTGGAATCTCCACCACGAAGGAGAGACCCCCCGGTGGGATCCACCGACACGGAGCTGCTCCTCCACTTCAGTGAGTAATGAAGGGTTCTTGGCACTCGGCTGGGCATCACCACCCGCCGGGGCTCAAACGGCTCAAACGTGTTGGCTGCTCGTCAAACAGGCCCGGCCAGGGTCTTTCGGTCAGGGTCTTACAGGGGTCTCGCGCAAGGTCGAGATGTCATCCGGCTAAAACAGAGCTCAATGCACGCGCCACCACACGACCAATCAATTGGTTGCTCCTGGCCTGCCAAAGCCACTGGCGGAGATCAACTTCGGATTGGGAAGGGGGCAGTGGAGGAATGAGGAGGAGGAATTCTGGTTGAATCTCGTGGAAGGTCTAGACGGAGACGCAGGATGGTGCGGCGTCCGCTCTTCAATGGGGAGGGATTGTCGTTCCAGTTTGAGAGCTCCGGAGGAGCAAGGACATGGTTCCAATTGCGATTATTCAATTTCGTGTTTACGGTAGTCTCCTTCCAGAACGACAATGGGCGTGAGATTTCTCCTGGGTAGTAGTTAGTAGTTACTAGTCTAGTAGTGTACTAGTGACTAGTCAACAGGGACTGTCAGGGACTACCAGGATGGGTCTAGAAACTCATATCACCGATTGAATCTCAGTATATAAAAATGAAGCCCATCCCAACCAAATACTTCCTTCTCTTTTTTTTTTCTTCTTCATCCAAGTTCGTTTCATTCCTTTCTCTTCCCAACCCACAGTTCATACTTCACTTTCTACCTTCCTTTTCATCGATCCTCTTCTTTTTCAAAACTTTCCTCCCATCTATACCCATCATCCTTTCAAAATGGTTCACATCAAGGCTGCCGCTGTTGCACTGATCTTCGCTGGTTCGGCGATCGCTGCTCCCGCCGCCGACATTGAATGTCGCCAGGCCTCCACCAGCGTCGATGCCAAGTTCAAGGCTCATGGCAAGAAGTACTTTGGTAACATTGCCGATCAGTACACCTTGACCAAGAGCCCCAAGCCCGCGGCGATCATCAAGGCCGACTTTGGTCAACTCACTCCGGAGAACAGCATGAAGTGGGATGCCACTGAGCGTGAGTGACCAGTAGTTTCTGCCCATGTGGCATGGTAGTTCGAGTGTATGCTGACCGTTGCATGGATTGCAGCTTCCCGTGGCAAGTTCAACTTTGGTGGCTCTGACTACCTGGTAAGTGGAATAGCTTCGTCTTCAAGACGGTTCAACCATATACTAATATCGTTTCCAGGTCAACTTCGCCACGCAGAACAACAAGATGATCCGTGGTCACACTCTCGGTAAGTCGTTCGTCTCTGACCAACATCGATATCAATATCAGAGCTCGACCAAACTAATTTCTCGGCCCCCCAGTCTGGCACTCCCAGCTCCCCCAGTGGGTTCAGAACATCGGTGACCGCAACACCCTCACCCAGGTCCTCAAGGATCACATCACCAACGTGATGGGCCGCTACAAGGGCAAGATCTACGCCTGGGACGTCGTCAACGAGATCTTTAACGAGGACGGCACCATGCGCAACAGCGTCTTCTACCGTGTTCTCGGCGAGGACTTTGTCCGTATCGCGTTCGAGACTGCTCGCTCCGTTGACCCCAACGCCAAGCTGTACATTAACGACTACAAGTGAGTGTGGCCCGCCGTACACATAAAACATTTGCCAATGCTCTTGATCCAACGAACTAATTCGATTCTTTTCCAGCCTGGACAACGCCAACGGCTCCAAGCTGAAGGGTATGGTCAGCCACGTCCAGAAGTGGATCTCCCAGGGTATCCCCATCGACGGTATTGGTAAGTTCATGTCTTCTTCTATGAAGAATCACATACAGACTTTTTTGATCTTTTCATCCATGAAAAGGACAAGATATATATATAAACAGCAACACCTTGCTAATCCCCTCAATAGGTTCCCAGAGCCACTTGGAGGCCGGTATGGGTGCCGGTGTCTCTGCCGCCATCAACGCCCTCGCCAGCGCCGGTACCAAGGAGCTTGCCATCACCGAGCTCGACATTGCCGGTGCCGGTTCCACCGACTACGTCAACGTGAGCCTTGACCACTCGATTCAACACGTCCTTGATAGTTGATATACTAACCAACCTTTTTCTTCTGATAGGTTGTCAAGGCTTGCCTGAACCAGCCCAAGTGTGTTGGTATCACCGTCTGGGGTGTCTCTGACAATGTAAGATAACTGCCCCGTCAATCACTCTCCACTCTGAAAGACAAGCCAAATTAACTCGTATATTTACTCCAGGACTCGTGGCGCTCTAACAAGTCCCCCTGCCTCTTCGACGGCAACTACAACGTCAAGCCCGCATACAACGCCATCACCGCTGCTCTCTAAGCGAAGCAACGCAGCGCATCTCGCATGCTATGACATCTAGACCGTGTCTGAGAAAGGTCCCTCTGCACTTCTCTTCTCCTGGCATTCTTCCTCTTTTTTCTGGCCCCCGAAACGGGGTATATCCGGACTGGTATCCGGATAGAAACGAGGCGCAAAGAACGAAATGCGCCGAGAAAGGAGAGAAACGAAGGGGGATTTTTTTTCTGACTTGATGAAAATCAGACACGTCTTGATGGTTTCCGTTTCGCGATTCGTATCTCACTTGGCAATCTGCCCATATCGATATCTTTTATGTCTCATTGGTTTTGCTGGTCCTTGACAGGGACGGATGTCTTTGTTGCGAGCTAGGTTCCCAATTGAACTTGTATAAAACTTGGAAGTTATGACGCGCGCGCACTGTCATGTATAGTGTAGTGTGTACTGTGTAGGTCTAAGTCCGTATTGCTACACAATTGGCCTGCGTTGCGACCTTATAGGCTCGGAGACTGGACACTGGAACGTGTCAACTCAAGGTAAGGCAAGCGTGCTTCCAATGCAATCCAATTCACCACCCAATAGATAAAAACAATACGCGAGACTCTCGCGGCACAGCATGTTACATCCAGTGCACCGACCTGACACACATACACTGGGCTATAGTCCACACACATATATATACAGAGTACAGACTATGGCGCTGGACGTCTCGTGTACCGGGTGAGGGCATCTATCCAGGTGATGGAGTGGAGTAGACTGTAGAACGGATAACAACTTCATTATATTCACGCCACAGCTCTCCTTTATACATCTTGATCTGATCGGACTCGGTCATTGCGCATCGCAACTCACGGGTCACAATCAGAATCAAGATCACAGCCACAATAACATTCGCAAACGATGTTATCGCTGTGCAAAACTATTCACAGATCCAAAACAAAAAATAACAGACAGATCAAAGGATTCTATGGACATCTCAAATTCATCAGAAGCCTCGGTGGGTGGGGCTGAGGGCTTTCGATCATGGATTTGGGGAAGGGAACATCGGACATCACGTGTGTTCATGAATATCTGGTAGTGAGATATCGGGGGAAAGGATGCAATGGCTAAATGATGGGAACGCAGAGATGCGGCATGGTGGACCACGCAGGCCGTCCGCAAAAGCAGACTAAGACGATGCAGAGGGCTAATCCTTTTTTTCCCTCCTTTTTCGTGACTTTGCTTCAACAAGGCATAGGTGAATACGCGCCAAGTTGAAAAGATGTTGAGGGTCAAAACTCCCTGCGCACGTCGAGGGACATACAACACACGCATGGCACTCTCGCGGTCCGCAATGAGACGATGTCAGAGATACTTCGACCGGCTGAGAAAACATCACATATGGATCGAAGGACTCTCTAGGTGTTCATCATACAGGACTCGGAGAGTCGCGCTCCCGTGAATGCACACCACTCACCGGCTCCTGGTGAACGAGGTTCACAGGGCGGGCGGGCTCATCGTGGGACTCGGCGCCAATCGGCTCGTCTTGCGACCTAGGGTGAACGACTGGCCGACCGATACGGAACACAGGAGGATTGGGCGACGTCTCCTGGTTCTCACGCTTGCGGGAGCGGTGACGCGAAATGCTAAACTTCATACCCCGAGGCATGGCCGTGCTATGAGTGTGGCGAGAGTTGGAGATGGGCACTGGATCAGGGTCGTCCACAGTACTGGTGCTGATGGCGCTGGAAATGGTCCGCGGCAGATGGTATCCTGCTTTGCCGACAGGGACGGAGAGACCGTGAACAATCTGAAATTTGGGTATTAGATGGAGTCGGATGACTGAGGTTGAACGTGGACGGAAAAGGAAAAAAAAAACTTACGATACTACAAATCACCAAGAACCAGACGACAATATTGACCGTGTCGTAGACCTGCTGAGCATCTGCCCGCATTTTTCCGTCGACGGTAATCTCGCGCAAGTATTCACGACAGATGGAAAGGTAGAAGATGGCACCGACGCCAATTGGGCCAAAGAAACCAACGAATCCCGCATGGCGCACATGCTCGATTTGATGGATCCACTTGTGCATCGCCAGAACAATCGGTAGGCGGCGGAGCAGCAAGATCAAAACCCCCAAGAAAATCAGGCGATAGATCGGGATCACGTCGTTGTGCAGGAAGGACGACCACGGACAGACCGCACCAAACCACATGAACACCGCCAAGTTGAGGAGCATATCGATGGTCGGCTGGAGCGAATCATCCATGGTTTCAAGACGGAACCAGTCACTGTTGCGCATCGTTAGTAAATACCGTAGCTCCATCTCGGACAAGATCACGGCACATGAGCTTACTCTTGAGTGAATACATTTCCTGCAATGAAACAGGCAAGCAGATCGTCAGTGCCAATCAGTCCGCAAGTGCCCACAATGAAGAGCTAGGAGCCAGGGGTTAGCAAAGAGCTGGTCTTGAGTAATCATCGAATCGAATGTGAAAAAAGAGATTCTAGAACCACTTACGGCGAGGGCAATGGCGAAAACCAGGAAACTCTCCCGGTCCACATAACGCTTCTCCTCGGCCCAGTGGAGAAGCTTCCGAGACAACCAACCCACAGCAATGCCGTATGCGACACTCAGAATAATGACATACACCCACGTCTCCAGGAACCACTGGCCCATGGCCTTGCCCGCACCGCCCGGATGTCCCTCGCCACCCATGCCGATATACTGCAGCAGATAGAGGGCGAAGAACAGGAACGGATAACCAAGACCGTCGTTGGCGCCGGACTCGGCAATGATGATTCGTTGCAGAGGCCGCGGCACATTCTTGTCTGCAAACTTGCCCTTGACAATCGAGTTGGACAAGACCGGGTCTGTGGGCGTGACACAGGATGCGACGACCAGCGCGTGGAGGAAACTGAAATTGGGCACCATGGCCCACACGACCAGGCTACTGCAAATCCACATGGCACCCATGCCGGGGCCCAGCAGGAGTGCCAAGCTCCGCCATTCGACCTGCAGATACCGCTTGGGGAGTTGGACGCCTGCCAGGAACAGCTGCACGCCTAGAACGAGGCGGGTAAAGTGCAAGGTGATCTCCTCGAGGTTGAGCTCGTTGTGCAACGCATAATCTTCCGGGCGTATGAAATTCGCTGCATGGGGAGAAAACACAATTCCGGCAAGAAGCGAGATGACTATGTGAGCACGGTCAGTCAGTTGCTCCGTGTTGAATTCGATCTTTCCGAGGGAGCTATGAAGCTTGCATCACTTACGCGCTTCGGAGAGGTAGAATCGCTCCTTGCACAGGTATGACACCAGGCCGAAGAGAGAGATGAAGCCTCCCAGCGTCGCACAGACGATATTGAAATTGATCAGGGCAAGAGTCGGCATCTTTGCTCCAACGTTGTCTCCGATGCCTGCTGTGTTCACAGTATTTGGCTCTCTTAGCGGCGGGAAGGATGATCACGGGTCACGCACGGTGGTGACTCCAGAGAACCGCAATCCCCACGGATGCTTTTTGGATCGACTCAGTGATGCGCGAAAAGGTCGGGTAATTTCGCTGCTGATGTCGGGAGGAGCTTTTCGATCTTCTGTGTTCGTGTTCGTGTTCCACCCAGGATCGGGGGACGTTCTACAGTGGGTCACCAGGGAACCTCAGCGGACCTGCTTCGAGCTGCCACAAACGGACAAGAACTAGACAGCGGGGGGATGCAAGCAAATGTTAGGCAATCATAGTAGAGGACGAGGGTTCCTGGCAATGACGCAAGACGCTCATATGGCACGATGCTAAGGAATCGCGAAATGGGCGAGGCAAAAGCTTGAGTGGTCTCAGCGAACAGTTCCAAGCACTTGGTGCGGCCACAGACAGTTGCGAGGGTGGGGAGGTAAAGGGTTGGAGAGGAGGAAAAGCCCCGAGGGACAAGAAAGACCAAGAAATGGAAGAGGGGGTTGAGTGGAAAAAGGAAGAGAAAAAAAAAGGTACAGGCCCCCGTTGAATGGGAGGCACGCGAAACGGTCGCAGTTCAGGTTCCCCACGAGAATTTCTAGGCGGTCTTGGTGATTCTTGGCGGGGACGTTCCAGAGATGGACGAGAGATGCGCCTGCAACGGACCGCTAATCGAGATCGGGAGGGAATGTGACTAGAAGAGGGTTGTCCCTCAGAAGATGAGTGCACCGAACACAGAGACTTGGGTCTACCCGCGAGCAGATGATCCGAGCCAGGTATAAGAGCTTAAGAGACCGGCTTGCGATTCACGAGGCAATCAAACTTTGGCTCCAAACTTTGCCGTTCTCCGCATTCGGTCATGCCGAGTGGAGCCTGGAGAAGCGCAGTCCTGAGTCTCCTACGGACTCACACTGAGTGGCGCGAGACGTGGAACCGTGAGATGACGAGGTTGGGCCCTTTAGAGGGCTATGCATAGGACAGGTCGTGGGATGCTTGATTCCCATCATCCCATTGACATGGCAAGACGGTCAACGATCTGGCGATCCTTATCGGGGCTCTTTGCATACATGATCAGTGACGATATCCTGTGCTTCTTATCGGCTCTCCGGGTCGCCGCACGTGGTGAAGATGTTCCTGGCATTCTCCGTCTCCAGAACCCCCCCTTGCCGCCAACCCTTCCACCTACGTCGTGCTGAATCCGGCTCCCTCAGCCCCGCGCTCCGTGGTGTTGATCTCGCCCCCTTCGGATATTTGTATCTGTTTGTGCGGGTTGGGAACGGTCGGAGGATCTCCTCCGTAGCCCAGAATCGTATTCTGACCGCAACCCAACCTCCCGCGACCAGCCCAGTGGCACCTGAATGCAGTTCTACAGTTCGGCCTCGCATGGAGGCCTGAATCTTCGAGCAGATGCCCCCGTTCACAACGTGGGGCAGTGTTCTACAGGTGGATGACTCAGAACGCAATCTGATCCGATTTTTTCATTGGGTTGTCATGCAAAGCGCCAAGCCCGTCCGAGCGTGGTCAAAAGAGCTCCTCCTCCAGCCCGACAGCGGGCGCGCGACGACTCACTTCGAGTGCTTCGGCCTTTTGCCGGACACCCTCATGGGCCCCGTTCACCGCTAGTCGGTCGGCTGCCTCATTCCCCGGATCGCGGTTGTGCCCTTTGATCCATTGGAACAGCGTCTTCACTTGAAGCTCGTTGCGCTCTTCAATCTTGACCAGGATGGACTCGATCAGGTCGCGATTCTCCACCGGTTTGCCATCCTTGGTCACCCAGTGATTTCGCCGCCAATTTACAAACCACACCGTCACGCAGTCGATCGAGTACCGGCTGTCCGTGTAGATGGTCACGTCCCGATGGCGAGGAGCAATGTCGATGGCGCGTAGAATGGCCGTCAATTCGGCCCGCTGGTTGGTCTGTCGGCTGCCTTTGAGGGGCTCAGAGACATTTCTGCTGGTGGACGAAAGGTCAGTAAGCGACAATCCATCTTGAGAACAGGGGACTTCCGTGGTCTCTTCCATTCCCCTAGCCCTGTTCCTTCTTTTTTTTCCACGCCTTCTTCTTTCTTCCTCTCCCTGGTACATGTGCGAGGCAATAGAATGAATTCTACGAACCTTGAATCTCCCGGTCCAAAGTACACACCCACTCCAGCAGAGGCGAGCTTGGTTCCATTGCGCAGCGAGCTCCCGTCCGTGTAAATGCGCAGCATCCCTGGAATCCCCGTCGCTCGCGTCTTCGTCCTGGTCTTTTTCGCAACTGCTTTATAGACCATCTTGCCGGTGGCCGGGTCGAGCAATACATTAGGGTCAAACCCATCCTCCGCTTCCGCAGGCAAAGGTCCGTCTCCCGGCGCATACTCAACCCCCTCTGCATCCTTGGGATTCTCATTGGACAAGCCAGGGGCTCCAGATGCATGTGACGACAAAGCTCCCTCCTTCCCAGCATTGACGAACTCTTCGGCCTCTTCTCGCGTCGCAAACTTCCGGTAGGATGGCCGCGTGAACCCACAGATCTGTTGCTGTGCCACCGTCCAATCGGTGTACACTCCGGGCACACGCCCTCGTTGTACTCCGTAGAAACGTGTATTTTCACCCCCGTTGGCAGACGCAGTGGCAGACGGTATCTTCGCGCCGGACAGGAAGGCGTTGGCGTCTTCGAACGTGAGGAAGGATTGAACTGGAATGAGACAGCACGTCGCCCGCTGCGTTAGTGTCCAATCTGGAAACACACCAGCTTTTGAATGATACGAGACAGAGCCGAAGGAAAGCGCTACGCGCAACGGCCTCTCAGTCAGACCAGCTAAACGTACAGATAGCTCCCTTGAAACCAGTAATTTGCGCCAGGCAGTCAGGCCAGCTGTAGTAAATGCCCGGCTTGTTTCCTTTCTTCACCGCATACAATTTGTTCCCGGTGGTTCGTTTGCGCTTCATCCCTGCGGTGGGAGATGGGGAAGATTTGGATCGTGAGGAAGCTTTTGTGCCGGACCCGGGGCTCAGCGAGGGTGTGGTACCGTTCATCGCGTCCGACTCGTCCTGGTCGTCGAGGAAGGGCAGTGAATGCCAAGAAAACGAAGCGAAAGATAAGCGCGATGGAAAGGGGACAAGCGCGAGTCCTGAAAGTCGCGAGCCCGAGACCGGTGAATCGCGATGGAAAGGGAGTTTGGCCGGGTGAAATCTCCCTCGATGCGGAGTGACTCGCAGAGGCCTTGAAAGGGCGAGCAAGGGCCCCAGGGTAGGGGCTTGGGAGCAGACGTATCTGCTTTGTGTAAATGAACACACGACGAAGGAACTTCGCGGGTGGGTTGCTTCAAAGAGAGGGTCAAAGGCAGGCTGTGGTTTCAAAGTTGAAGAAACGATGGGAGGAGGGAGGGGTGGCCGATGGGAATTCGAAAATGGGAGGGGGGGAGATCCTGTCTGATTGGGGCCCTCCGCACTCCGCAGCGACTTTGCTGATAAGTCCAGGCGCGATCAACACTTCTATCGTGATTTCGTCATCTCTCTTCTTTCACTTACTCGGGCGGAAGGCTACCAGGGAGTAATACACAGGGTGCTGATGATCTACTACCATGATGAAAATTTCATCTATTAGACTGTCTAGCAGGAAAGATGGTATCACTGCACAGTGTACAGTGTATACACTGTACACACCCTTGGCGGCCTCCCGGCCAGGTAGTGGTATAGTAGCTCTGACCATATACGAGACCTGGCTGCGATTATTGTTCCATTACTCTAGACCTACTGGATTTCGCGTCATGAATCTGGAAGAGCTGGATCTCAATTTTCGTGCTGTGATTCCATATAATGTATCTTTCTTGTGATTTTGGATCTGGCAAAGAACTGCCTACCGAGAGGTCATATACTGATAGGTTCCATGGAATAGGTCACAACCGTATAGCAACGGGTTCTTACCTGCTGAAAAATATTCGGGAGCTTCATGCTACAACCGGCGTTTCGGGGCATAACTAGAAGCTTCATAATCAGATAGCTATACGGTATTCAGAATATTCAGAATCGGTTCTCACCTCCTATCATGTCCTGCCATCTAAATGAGGCGCCTCAGAAGCGATACCTTAGGGCGGAACCGGGTCCTGGCTTCTCGAGAGCGAAGCCTTTCGATATGAGATGCTGGACCAGTGCAATCTCCCTAGTTGGACGGAGCTGAAGGATCCAGTAAACCTCTTTTATCCTCAATGCGACAGTCCTCGAGTATCTCAATCAACAGATTGATCCACCCTTCGTGGGTCTCGATTTCCCCCATTGACTTCACGAATAGTGAAAGAGCAAGCGCATGATTTCGGTTCCTGACATCGAAACGAGCGTGATTTATCTCATCACGGACAACACATATGACGGCAGGATTGGAAACAGAGCGCAATGAAGCAGAAGCATATTCAATTACTATGGAATTGACCTATATGCCCGAATTGGTGGCATTGACAGAGTCGCGGCCCGGGCGTCCAAACACTTCAAGCTTTCACATAATGGTCTACTGTATTCCATTAAAGTGTGGGCTTTCAAGAATAATGTATGCGCCTATATCATCTCACGGTGCTTCTCACCCTGTCTATTCGATACTTACTCGCCCTCTTTCCCTCCAGTCGCTCGGCTTGATCAATACACAACCCTCATTGCAACCGAAAGCTATGATGTTTTTCAATGCTTTCTCGAGTACATACGACCATAGGGTGTGGAGAACAGGGCTTCCCGTCCGCTCAGCCGTACTTAAGCCACACGCCGGCCAGTTAGTAGTATGGTGGGTGACCACATGCGAATCCTGGCTGTTGTATGTATTTTGTTTTTATCATCTTTTCGCTCCCCCAATCTTGATGCTGTTTGATACTTCAGCCCCTGAAGCGCTGACGTGCCTCATTGCTCGAGCCCCAACCCTTCCATCTCTTTGCTCTTAGGACGAGGGACCTGTGACAACGAGTCCTACCGTTTGGTTTCCTAGAGAAGAGCTACCGGGGCTCAAGCATAGCGATAAATCCGCATAATGAAAGACCAGACCAGCATATATCAATACCTTACAATTCCCTTTCTCGGGTTTGGTCGGCTCATGAAAATAGTCAGCTGTCTAAGATGGGCAATATTAACAAACTAATAGGGCATTTGCTCAATGAATGGTACTTTGTCGTTGCCAATCTTTCTTGGGAAAGTGCTACTAGATGTTGTGTTGCAACGGAATAGATCTTTGATGTCTGGGCACGATGTCTGAGCCGTGCTTGTGTTCACGGCTTGAACATTCGCCTGACGCTGGTCAAGCCAATAGGTAAAAAGGTCGCCGATCAATTTTGCCTCAAAGACATGCTCGACTAAAAACGTCAGCATCAATTTCCTTCCAATTCCCCCCGTCTCGCCACCACCCAATATGTAGTTTGATACTGCGCTCTCTACATCATGCTTCCAAGAGGGTTCAGAAGAGAAGATTCCACCCACACTTCAATCGCTGAGGTGTTTTCAAAAACAGCCCAACCGGTGCAGGACGCCGAGCTGTTTCCCCAATACCCCAAGATCGAATGCCATCTGCCCTTCTCGATGTCACTCCAGGAATTTCGCATCAACGGGGACGGCAGAGTATCGCATCTCGGTCAGTTCGTCACTTATAATCGTGGCATACAGTGACGTCGAATTTCACAGTGCCCTTGACGAAACTCCCTCGGCCTGTCCAACTACCTAGTCATCCTCCAATAGTCTGGCCAAACGGGTCCAGTTTGGTTATCCCGCTTGCAGATGAAACACGCATAGATTGAATATTGAGCGTCGAGCTCCAACAAATCCATCAGCAGCATCCTACCGACGCCTCAACTTCGAACCTGTATGTACATACCTTACCTGCCACTGCCAGTACAGGTCCTCAGTCCTCACAATTACATCAGCATTTAGTCTTACCGGAACTTGCGGCGATGATCCCTTTCCCAGGTGAAAATCATCGCAATCACATCTGACCTTCCTCATACAACCGCGGTGATCCTTTTAGCAACTGAGAATCCTGACAAGCGGCCTCTTACGAATCTGTTCACGGTTGCGGAGATGGCTTCCTCCGGTACCTCTACCATGACTTCTGCCGCGACCTCGCCTGTTCAAGCCACACGTGATAGCCTCCGCTCTACCACCAGTAAGTAGAGGCCGACGCCCCGTGGATTTGGTCATGACGCCTAAGGCTTACCAGTTCACCATGCCCCCAGGCTAGACCGCGAATTCACATTCTGATTTTCTGGAAGATTGGGAAGGCACCGATTCCGAAGGTCAACTCATCGCCCAAGCTTATGATCTCACGCCGGGACAGCCTATTATGGAGAATGAAAACGGGTGGCAGACGATTTTCATGTCTGGCAACAAGTTCCACATTTGGGGCCGCTTGAATGACGAGGTCCAAGAATTCATGTCTCGCGACATTCGCGGAATTGCTTCTTCAATAGCCCAGTCGGGGCTCAACGGGCTGGCCAGAAAGCGTCTTGCTTAAGCTTGGTCTCGGACTCTCGACAAAATGGCACATACTCGCCATCCATGGCATGTGGCAAAGTGCAAATTTCAGTTTGGCCCAAGTTTGTTTCGTTCGCATTGCAGAAACCGCATACCGCTATCTACAAGGATGAGCCTCACAAAACCGAGTACTAGTCAGTAGCATGGCTCAACCTGGACTCCTGGAGAATGGAGCAGCGGATAAAGTGCTTGGTGATTTGCTGGCACCATATACGCTGTAGTCATAACCCCTCCCCCTCCTCCAGCCCGGTTGTTGTAGTCCTATCCCCTGTTCAGAGCTAGAATCTGGGACCTGAAACTTGGAGTCCTCAGAATCGGTGTGGAGTGAATTAACTAGATCCCGTGAGGGACTCATGACAGAGGACAATATATTTATCCTGGAGCCCCGAACGCTCTACTGACCACCCAGCTCAACCATACGACATCGTTTGTAGTCAAGGGAACATTCTCCGATTTTATTCCCTTGAATATGTCGGTAATACATATATGAAATCAGTAACAGAGGCGGAAGCGAGCAACTTGCGATATCATGACGTGAATCGCTTTTGTTCTTATTCGATTGGACGTACCTGAGAAAACAATTTTAATGCATAGCCCTGACCCATATCATATAACAGGCCGGATGGTGTAGTTGGTTATCACGTATCGTTAACACCGATAAGGTCCTGGGATCGAGCCCCAGTCTGGTCATTGTTTTTGCCTATGAACACTCCTCATCAATAAATGAGATGGGATCAAATTTTTGGTGTTAATAACAGCGAGGAATTTTCTTTGTAAGACTTTTTGGTAGTTTTGTGGATTGCGCAGTCGCGGTGTGGAAACCTACCGAGCGGGAGTATATGCGGCTAAACCTTTTCCAGTAGCATTCGAACGAGACTAGGCCGGAAAGAATATTTGGGTTCCGCTTCCCGCGTGGCTTGGTGGGTCCCAGCAGTTGGTAGACTCGTGCATGCAACTGGATCAGTGAATAGGACATTGGCAGGATTGTCCATGCTATTTTCGGCTGGGGGATCAATATGGGGGGACGAGCGATATTACGTTGGATCAGAGGAGAATTGTAAAGCAGACTTCAGATTCAAAGGATGAAATCTCAACAAGAAACTGGACAAAACTGGAAAATCTATCGCATGAGGATGGAAATGGAGTGAAATAAAATAGTACCAATGGCGGAGGTAAAGACAATGTCAAACGGCGCACATGACAAAGAAGGCATTCTCAACACCCATCTATCTCGAATTCGAGACTAAGGTTGCCAAGAAAAGAAAGAATAAAGACTTCACAAGCCGCTGAGTTTCGCAGGTCGCTCACATGCAATTTCCGGGCTTTCGAATCATCTGTATCCGTCTTTGGATCCTCGGCTCTCAAGCAGCATTGAGGTTTCGGCAGCCTGTACTTTCCATGGGACACCAAGACAATAGCCCGGGTGGAACACCGTCAAAGCGACAGTTGTGATCACAATCATTGCTCCCTCAAGGATCATGAAGAGCGCCTCGTTGCCAGCCAGCTTCCCTTGGAACCCTTCCCGAAGCTCGGCGACCCGATACACCGAACGAACAAAAATTGCAATTGCAGCAACCCCGAGGCCTATCAAATGATCAGCCCTGCGCATTTAGAACGTATGAAATCACAAACACCACTTACTTGTCAAAAATCCATGCCAAAGTCCACGACTGACTGCAGTCGTCTCAGGCCCAGAACATTTGTGACGCACAGACCAAAGGTAGTAAGCTGCGCAGCTAAGAAATGCCAAGAGTGAAATGACTTGGAAAACGAGACCAGCGATCATGATATTAATGCCCATATCCCCTTGGGCCCGGGCCTCCTTGCTTGTACCATTTGACAGCGATGCAATGGCCCCTCCCGCGGCTTGTAGGATCAGACAGATGATATCACAGCAAATGAAGATAATCGCAAGTATGCGAGGTTTGAGCCCGAAGAGAGATTGGCCGTATATCATGGTGACACGGTAGAAACAAATATAGATCACGGCGCTGATAAAGGCGGGTGCCACCGTCAAGCAGACGAGATATCTAGACAGCGAAAAATTAGAAGCTTCTCTTGATCATGACCTTAATAAAGATTTCCATCGCTAGGTAGACCCGTTAGTGCCTATTACTTACATCACGAAGTTGTTGAAATTGAAGGGATCATAGTGAAGCATGATGCGACCAACATAGCCCACTATCTCAAGCAGCAGACCTCCTGTCATCCCGACCAAATGGGTCCATGTCCGATATTTTATACTCAACCATATTTGAACGGCCAGTGCGAGTGCAAAGATGACGAGAAAGGTAGCATTGGCGCCCAGATTTGGCTGATAAGGAATCGTTGCCATAGACAGAGGGCATGTTTGAAGTGTGCAGGGAACATAGACTTGGGTATTGTTTGACGCCATGGCGACTGAAAGATAGTCGACGGAGACTTGCGTGCCTGGAAATTGAGTAGATGATACTGTGTGTCTTGGGGACGAATAACTCAGCGGGTAAGACTGTCTTTATAGGTCCTCTTTAACCACCGAACGCATCTAGAGTAATAGCTGCGCTACTACATGCATACTTTTGCAGCCAGGCAGCGACTTTGAATCTTCGTGACTAGACATGACTCTAAAGATCTGATACCACAAATAGACATTGCGACGCTTGATTGTTTCCCTATTCGGCATGGCGCGATCTTTTACCAAGCGCGGGTGAGTTCCAATGCGATGGCAGGTGGGGCCCCCGGCGTCGGGTCATGCTCGGACTCAAGTTGTCTGCTTCCATTGGATCCTTCGTATACCCTCACATAATCGCGTAAACTGATGAAAGGAGACTTTCTTTGAGATGAAAAAAATCTTGGAATGATCTAGTGTCCCTGGTAGACGATCCAACTCATCCAACAATATCATGGGTGTTTCTTGATATTAACTGTTTTGGTAAGCTAGACTTCAGGAGGAAAAAATGCAATTGCACCCACAAGCTAAATCTGGCAGTGGACTGGGGTCAACAGCCGTTGATGAGGCTAAATGAAAGTACAACCCGGCGAGGAGAATCTTCAGCCAAGCTTCTGTCTCCATGTATACAGAGCTGGAAGTCCAGACTCCGAGACTTCGATCTGTCACGTAGGCTTCCAAGTTTCAAGACACCTAGTGCTTACCTGTTCTCAGCTTCTGAAATACCGTTCTCGCCCGGGGGCCGTAAGACCGGGTTCACGCTTGCGCCACCTTCCCCAGGCTCAGCATGAGAACGACTTACTGGTTCCTGGCGAAGATGGCAGTGTGGCACTATATGACCCTTCTTGGTGATCTAAGCCCCGTCTGCTGGGTTCTCAACGCTTTGTGAACGAGATTGCCTAACGGGTGGCTAATTCTAAAGTTGGAGAGTGAGTACACCCGGGGAATAAAATTCTCATCATAATTTTCTCGTTCGACTCTCATGTTCCGGTGCTTGATGCGCTAATGTCATTGTCTATATTTGATCTAATTCTGAGCCTGCGATACGGTACATGTACGTGAACACTCTTGATAATAGCCGAAGGCTCAAAGGGTACTCCATGGCTATACCTCTGCATGCGCCAACGAACGGCATGCGTATGATTCCTCACGTGAAACGGCAGCCAAAACTGGGACTAGTTCAACAAACAACAGCTAAACGATGCATCCCCACTTACTTCGCGCATAGATGAGATTGATTTCGCACGGCCGTTAGCACTGGAGAGAAATGCAAAAAGAGATTGACCAGACTGGGGCTCGATCCCAGGACCTTATCGGTGTTAACGATACGTGATAACCAACTACACCATCCGGCCAGTTGTATATTAAAAGACTCGAAAACTATAAGTTCACTCAATGGCCATACCTCTGCATGCGCCAACGAACGACATGCGTATGATTCCTCAAGTGAAACGGCAGTCAAAATCTGAGACTGGTTTAAAAAAAACCTCAGCTAAACGATGCATCCCCACTTACTTCGCGCATAGATAAGATTGATTTCGCACGGCCGTTAGCAGTGGAGAGAAAAACAAAAAGAGATTGACCAGACTGGGGCTCGATCCCAGGACCTTATCGGTGTTAACGATACGTGATAACCAACTACACCATCCGGCCAATTGTATATTAAAAGACTCAAAAAAAAGGCACATCAATGCGTTTGTCACTCACACTATGAAGAAATACCTATTACCGTGCCAGAAACCAATGAAAAATGTGTGCATCTAACGAAGGTAGAAAAGCCCAGTGACATGAAAGCCGGAGTTTCTCAAGTTTTTCTTAGAAGAAAAAAACCGAGCGAGACTCTGTAGCTGTCATACACCATTCCGCCCAGACATTTAAATTTCATTCCCACCGACCCTCTTCCTGTAGCATGCATACGATTAAGTCCCTTGAAACTGACATCCAGTCGGCTGACGGTCTACACTCTACACTACCCAGGACGGCTGGTCAATTTCTGAGATATTGCCACATAGTGGGGGTTATATAGCATACTAGCCAAACCTTGGTCGCTGGGTCCAGACTCCAGACTAATGAACTCTGGATACCACTTAGGTAGTTATGGGACAGGTATATACATTGTAGACTGCCACACAAGAACGATTAATGAAAAGTAGAAACAGAATCCACTTAGGGGATACGAGACTGTCAAGACAATTGATGTCTACCAAAGTTAAGATCCATCACCAAGGATATTCCAGGTAGCGGTCTATAAAGTATCAATTTGATTGGTCTGCAGTTCTGCACTGCTTGTGCATACTATCGCGCGCACACCAGTTGTTGACAACAACGACTTATTGGTACATGATGGCTTGTTTTGTGTCTGTCGCGGATTAACCCCAATCTAGTGCTGTCTTGATCAGCCTTGAATCGTCACCAAAGTCACCGTGCTTACGGGCACAACCTACCTACCTACCTACCTTGCTTGTTGGCGTCATATACGTCGTAGTAGGTATCATTGTCACCAAGCACCTGTAATTTACTTGCAAACTTAAGGCGCTGTTCCTTAATTAATATTAAGTGGTGTCGAATTGGAACCTGGCCTCGACGCATCGCAATACACCGACTACGCAGAACACACTTCTGGTATCCCGATCGACCGTTCGTTCTCTCGCAGATCTCTGTCTCACGGTCCGCATATGAGGCTAAGCGCCCTCTTCTCTTTCTGAGGGTCAACATTGCCAACCTGGAATGCCAATCCGAACGCAAGTATGATAATAGACCAAGGTAAAGACACGGTTAACTCATAGGTGAGAACGGCTACGAGATATTCAATCGGGGTTCACGTATGGATTGGTACTCAATGGCCAGATGTAGATGATAGGGCCTAGACCTCAAAGACCTTCACAGTGCATTTCCCGACGTTGCATGGACATTCGCGTATAATCATCTTCTCCTCCTCTACACTAATATAGCCACGGCATAGAAAGCCATCAATCTCGCATGTTCAATGTTGACGTTCTGACGCGTTTGTGGGAGCAAGCATCCAATGCTGTGTGGTGAATTCTCAGCAGACAAGAGAAACGTGAGACGCGGAACCGTCACTTCCAAGAAGCTTCTCTCCCCGCTTCTTATGATCTTTGGTCTGCAGCCTCAGCTTAAGAGGACCAATTCCTCGTGTACGTAGCCACGTTTCATCAGCCTCATCCCTCTCCTCATGAAGCCAGATGCTGCATTCCCCGCCGTCTTCAACTGGACGCCCGAGCGAAAACACGTGGCCAGCATTCCCTTCAGCTTTTTGTGGTTGTGATCCCAAAAAGTTCGTAAGCAGGGTCAAATAGTTCGCCATGTGCGATGACGGCGCGACCACTTCGATCTGGCTCATACCGACCGCACCACATGGATGTGTTGTCCTCGCAGGATCGTCAAAGCGTAGCCTTGTGTTTCTGGGGGTTCCATCGTAACACAAGAATGGGGCGTCTAAACGCCCGGTTGGAAAGAACTCATCGTCGGGAGTTTCCCGTGATGAGTGGAATACCGGATTCGTTCTTGTCCAGTGGAGCTTGGTGCCTTGGGGCGTCGTTCTACCCTGTCCGCTCGGTGGCGGGTACGACACACCAAGATAACCATCGCCTCCGGTAGCGCTATTGATGCGTTGCTCGATACCATCATAGTGCTCTTGCTGGGTCTGCATCGATGTGGTTGAGATGCTCCAGTCAATCAGGCCTGGCTCTTTGGTTCCCCAGCTGTGATCCTTTGGAGGCTCATCCCACCAGTTGAATAGCTCAAGATATGTCCCGTCTTCAAAGACAATGAGCTTCAGCTGACTTGCCTGGCCTATAGCGATATGAATGGGTGAACAGTGAACACCAGTTGGGACCTGGGAGCGTTCTGGAAAGACTACGGAGAGACTTACCGGTATGCTTACCGCCTTCGATGATCGTGAAATTGTCGCTCAGCCACGAAGGAGGGTTGTCAAACTCCTCCTTTGACAATAAGATTGTAACATGATCAATTCTTGACGTGTGACCAATTGATCCCATTGCTGAACCTGATGGGGTGCGCAGTTTGCTGAAATGACAATAGCTCAAGTTTGGCAGGGGCCACGATCAATTCTAAAGTGGATGGCGAGGAGATAAATACGGATCTGCTCTCAATGTCTTGGAAGTGTATTAAAGTAGCATTGAAGGCCCAGCTTGTACACATGTTTTCTTCTGCCATACAGTGGATAATAAGTTGATCGTTGTCATGTAAGGGTCGGAATATTGATGGATTGATGCACGCTGGCATACTAGTGGGGCTAAAAAATGCAAGATCCGAAAGGACGAAATCATTTTCTTCAGTTATCTTGGCGGAATCCACAGAAGACAACCTCCAGGATAACCTGTACTTGGGTTGCGATTCTATCAGGCTGCTCTACATACATATGATACATCCGAGAAGCAGAGCAAGCATGAGATACGGACAGTGAGCCACTAGGCCTATCTACAACGCATAAGAATTGTAATTGACCGAGTTCCGAATCAGTAAATTCAATATTTGTCCTGTCCGAACTCCTGAAGAAACTCTCGTGTGAAGACTCCAGCAGGGTCCCACTTCTCCTTCAGCTGTTGGAGTTTCATGATCCTCTCAGTCCCTTTATATCGCCAGGAAATCGGGTCAGTGCGATTGGAGTTGGTATACGAGATGAAGCTGGTCTCCGTTGAATCGAGACGCCCAATGGAAGCCCCGGCTGCAATAAACTGCGAGGCGTACCTGTAACTGGAGCTTTCTTGACAGCAAAACAGAATATTCCTAACATTACAAGGCCAAGAATGAGCTCGGAACCGAAAATAAAATCCGAATCTTCGCAAAGAGAGAAAGAGTACTTACTGCCATAAAAGCCGGCCCGTGTTACCGAACGAAGTGTCCGTCTCTGGGAGTCGCACAACTGGTGAACGCCATCCGATTATAATTTGAGTGGCTTGTGCATCAGGGCATTTGCTGATGAGATCCTCATGTAATTTAGCCAGCTTGAGAAATTTCTTACTGGAGAATGTATCCAGGCCGGTTAAGTTGATGCTCCTGAATCTCCCAGAGCTCGATGTCAAAAGTGAAGATTTGCCGTGGTCCTGGAAAGCTATGATGCGACTGGTTGCTTCGATTGGGTCGAGATCGGAAAGCTTTTGGAAGGCGGAGGGACCTTCAACACTGTCACCAAGATAGTGAGCATTGATCCAGATGACTTGCTCATATTCTGGAGGGCGAGTAAGTATCATCATGTGGCCAGCAGTTGGCTTTGAACCATCAACCATGAGCTCTTCCATAACCTCGCAAACAGCTTCTGCACGGCATATGGGAAAGATGAATTGACCGCAAAAATGTCCCTCGATCATACCGAAGGATGACAATGGGTATACACGGATAGTCAACTCCGTCACAACTCCAAAAAACTGCCCAGCGCCTCGAATGGCCCAGAAAAGTTCTGGAACGACAGTTTCGCTTGCCTCGATCAACGAACCATCGGCAAGTATAATTCGGGCGGACAGAATGTTTTCAGCACCAGAGCCAAAAAGCCCAGAAAAGAGGCTAATACCTCCGCCTATAAAGTACGGAATCACGCCCACAGTATGAGAATCCCCAACAGCTGTTCACCGGATCATTAATGGCTACCCATAGTTGACTATTGACAGAAAGGGAAGTATAACGTACTTGTGAACCGTGCGTGGTCAGCTAAAGCTGCTTGTAACTCCCTTTGCAATAGGCCTCCCCGTACCTTTGCAGTCCCATGATCACAGCTCACCTCAACGCCCTTGAACCTCGACATATCGAGAATAAAGCCGTTCTCATCAATTGAAGACCAGGGACTATGGCCCCCGGTCGCTGCAACAAATGGTGTAGATGTTATTGCCGCTGATTTCACCTAGAGTCCTGGTCAATCGATAAAGAATCTTCGATGGTCGAAGAGAGAGCTTCCCACCACTTCGATAACATCGCTTTCACCTCCAGGCCTAATGATAGCCCCAGGTATCTTCAGTCCAACATCAGACCAGCGCTTTGGGGTGATCCAGAAACTTGGGTCCGTTCTGTCAGTCAGAACATCCGCATTCCCAGATAGTCGGTCTTCGATGATTGATATGAATTTAGTGAGAGACATCACTTCGTTGCCTATGATGCTGTGAACCTAATTGATGGCGACATTGCCAGCCAATCTGTGCGAGTGGGATTATTTTATACTCACCTACATATCCCTTAGTAAGTCAATAACCCAAGCTTGCGGTTACCCTACCAGATTCCGACTAGACAGCTACATGAAACGCGGTAGGTAATGTGTCAAAACTTCTAGAGTGGGATCGTAGACGGACTGCAGAAGCGGCATGATGTATATTCCGTCAATAAAAAGTTCGGCGTGCAGCTTGCGTTTGATTGGAATATGACCTTCCGTGTGATTTTAGAGTTAGGTCGATCAATGTCCTGGAATATTCCACCTCCGATCCGAAGCTCCACCCATGATAGTGTCTCCAAAACGACGTCGGTCGGGTTTCTCGACAACCCGGCAACCATGGATAACTGCGGCGATTCAAAGTTCACCCTTTTTCATTGATTGAAAGTGGCTGGCTGCCCAAATCGTATAGGACGATACCTTAGGCAATTACATATGTGCCCGGCAAGTGACGTGTCAAACTTCGAGGTAGTTTAGATGGCGGTGTGGTTGTTACTTTGGCTCGAAGAAATTTCTGGCATCTCACAAAAGGTCTGCGACATGGATGATGTTTTCCAGCTGTGTGAGTAAGAGTGGATTAGCGCACATCTCTAGATATACCTTACCGACAGACCATCTCTGCACGACGCTGTCTAACATGATATACCATGCCTTGCAGCGTAGCATCAAGAGACCGCCCCTGCTAGGTATCTAGACTAAGCTGGTGCATTCAATACCGTAATTCCACTTATGAGGGACTGTTGAAGGATCCGTATGTATTAGCAACATCTATCTGTTGAATACCTAAAGCGATGTGAAGTCATGATAAAGGGAGAATATTGTAAGGTTCGGCATAGGAAAATGCCACCGAGTAAGACTGGACGGATGTTCCAAATACGTTGATGCTGTGTGTCGAGACATGAAGTGGGAAAGTCACCATTAGACAAGGTTATCCTGAAAGACCCCCTCATCATTGTGATGATAAATACTGAGTCCTTATCCATCATAGTGATTGCCATATTCGAACATCTTGGACGCTATAAACTGGCTTCGGCAGTCGTCCTTCCAGGTGGCGGTGGTACTGTATGCTGTTTTTGTACGACTTGTTTTGCCTTCCTGATATTTGAATATCATACTTCTCCTACACGATTTAATACTGTCTTCTCTTTGGCTTATTAAAGAAACTGGGGCTTCAGGTGACAAGAGGCCTTTCAATAGTCAGACCGATGTAAAGACTTTTCAAGTTGAGAATCCTTGCATTAGATGGACCCCTTCCAAAAACCTTCTTGACTTGAAATCGAGGTTTCTTTCCGCCGGGTAGTCCCAGAATTTCTCCCTCTTGCAAAATATCGGTGCCTCGGTCAATCGATGCATTGATCAGCGGTGGCCTATCAATATGGAAGAGGCACTGCACGACTTAAGGGTAGTAATGTGGGAGATGGTGAGGACCAACATGCATTCTCGAGGATCTGAAGGAGAGGGGTCTGCAGGCGGGAGGTCACCTCTTGACCAGGGGCTCCCTCGTGTTCTATTCAAGCTCCTATGTTTTGCTTACATCTTCAAATTGAGACTAAGGTATAGCACTAGTTTCCAAGTCCGCGAGCTCTGAACCGGTCCAGGAATCAGTCTAATTATGGTCATGCAAGGAATCAGTTTCATTATGATCATGATTAAGAACACATTCTTTCTAGAATGCTCCTTGAGCTCGGATTCGAAAGACATGGCAACTTAACACACATGGTCTGCATTAATAATTGTACTGTGTAGGAATTGGCAAAAATTGACAGGCGGTACTCGAAAAAGCCAAGCCATGCCGAGATGACATTGTGAAAGCTGTGCTTTAAGAGATTAAATCGTAAAGGGACATTTCACTCCGTATCATTCGTGCTCCATGTCCGTGATTGCCCGTTGACATTCGGAACCTTCTCATCCCAGAATTCAATGTTCGAAGGCAGCGGTCCATCAACAGATAATGGGAAAAACCTTTGCGCTATGCTCTTCCGATTTAATTTTCCATTTGCCAACTCTGGCACCTTTTCGTGGTCCTGAAAGATGCGTAGAAGGGTGGGAAGATTATGTTCGTGGAGTTTACCTTGCAGATCTACTCGAAGTCTCGAGAGATCTACGGCAGGGTTTGGAATTGTCAACCGAGCTAGCACAGCAATTTGACGAAGACAGCTGAAGTCTGCGGCGACGACATAGGCTTCTGAGATGTAGGGAAGTGCATTCACGCGGGCTTCTATCTCTTTCAGATCGACCCAGTATGATTCGTGTCGGAAGACTTGTATGATGTGAGACGAAACACACTCTACTGAGTAAATTTGCAGGGGATATATTGACATACCATCGGTGGATGCCCTACCTTCAAGAACATACTGGTCTCCCACTCGATATCCAACATCTCCGGTTCGGAAGAAGCCGTCTTCGTCAAAGGCTGCCAGTGTTGCTGCTTCATTTCCAAGATAACTGTGCGTCACATGACGACATTAGAGCCTTCGGTTTCAGAGGCATTGGGACCTACATACTGAGTGAACATCATAGGGCTTTTGACCAGAATATCTCCATGGTCCCCTTCTGACAGTTTAATATGTACTCCACTCCATGGCTTCCCAATGCACCGCTTAAAATCAACAGATCAGCCAACGGGCGTACAGATTAAAGCTGGGAGCAGCTTACCTCCGCGGAAGGATCAGACTCATCTGTGGTCGTCATTATGGAGCCCATTTCACTCGAGCCGTATTCGTTGACTAAGGGACGCCCGAGCATTTCTCGCCAGAAAATCATGACTGTGGGCCAGGTGAAATCACCTGTGAAATTCATACTCTGGACTCGCTGAGCCCCTTTGATGTATCGCTCTCGTTGTTCGGATGGCAGTGGCTTGATATGTTCTTTGAAGTACATCATCAACTCTGCGTAACGATGCGGGTGAGATGTGAAGTGGTTTACATCTTTGCCCAGCAATCGCTCCCAAATGCTATGCGCAGAATCTTCAATGACTTCTGTCCGAGATTCATTCAGTACTCCTCATATCAAGGACATGGTCACGGTACCCGATATTGGTGGCCCCAAGGCCAACATGACTTGCCCGATTTGAGAGATATCCGGATTGGCGTAGAACATACTTCTCGGACGAACAATCCCCTTCGGTGATCCGGTTGAGCCGGATGAGAAAAGCAGTGCCCCTGGTCCTCGCGGGTCCATACTCATGGAGGGCTCGATCTGAATCTCGGGCACTAGGCATGCTTTTATGCCATGTCTGGTAATTGGTATGATACTCTCAAGTTCGTGATCCGTTTTCTTTTTCGCATGGTGTTGTTGAATTTTCAAAGCCTGAAGATGAGATTCCGGAGAGAAGAGTAGGCACGCGGCGTTGGAGAGCCCCACGATATAGCTGGCTTCGTCTTTGCTCAGGGTGGTTGCTATTTATGATAATCAGTTCACATATGCACTGCAAAATCTGGAATCCATCTTACCCAGGGAGGCCCACGCGCCACCACATGAGAGGATAGCGAATGCTGCTACGAGGAAGTCATAGTGCCTTGGCGCCAGAATCCGTATGTATGGTCTTGTGGAGGCAATTCTACCCTCAGAATCTAGCATGGAAGGGGGTAGTTGTTTGATGATTTGCTCGCGCATATGGAGCATATCCATGAGAAACTGGCTGCACGTTGCTGTCAGTCCCGTTGTATAGTCACGAAGCAAAACATTGCTCGGGGTGTTTCTGAGTGCATTGAGCAAGTGACGGAACAGTGGCTCATTTGGCAATTTACGAATGAAAGGGGCCATCTGACGAGAGCTGGCGTACAAAAGTGTCAGACAGTTAACAAGTCGAGAATAGTTTAGTGAGTGGACCTAGTACTGCTCGCTTGCTTTTAAAGGAGTAGGTGTCGTTCCGGGCGACTACCTACGACAAGACGCAAGTCCGACTAAGCACGCTACCTATAGGTACTAATGTAATTCTGGCTTTACGGCCTATCTGCGATGCGCTAAATGCTTTTGCATCCCACAGGTCCTGTGTGGTGCTCTTTCCTATCCAGCTCCATTATCTTTGAGTTATTGCCATCTTCTCCACGATCCTCTTGCTGCTCTCCTTGCATGTCAGCTATATTGCCTGAATGTAACTCAATTCTTCAAATTTACCCACCTCATACGATGGAGATATCCTACTGAACACGGCACTCGATCGTCAAGATCGATTCAATACGCACAGATATGGTTCACTTGCTTGAGCGCTTACCGCCAGCTGTTGAAGGTCATGAACGGAGTCAACCACGTTCTATCATATTATACTACCTCCAATAGCCCAGCGCGACTGAGAGAATTGATTGCATAGTTACTGGCACACCATCTCGAATAACTGATAAAGGCAGAGGCTCTCCAAGCACACGAATAGTGACAGTTCTTTGGAAGAAGTGTAATCAGCGAGCCTATAATAGCTGCAGAATGCTTTGACACGCTTAGTGGGACTCGTACTACTTCTTCAAAAGTGGACTTTGAACGCCAGTATTGAACTTCACAGGTCATCTATGTCTGCGGGTGCGAGAGTGGGCCTTTCAGCAAGGGTTGAATTAGCAAGGGTCGAATGCAACATCCCGTGTTCTCCTTCAAGTCTCGCTATCTTGAAAGTCAAAAGGAGAGAGCTATTATCTAACGATGCAACCGGTGCCCCGAAGATAAGGGCAGGACCTTTGTTGCGAGGCGTAGCTTGTCAACGGAAGGTAGGAATAGGCCTGAACGTGAACTCCCGCCGGGCGAGGATAGACGAGTATTTCTGGTAGATTGATGTTTGCTATCTGCAAAGGATATTTGACATACATTACTTCGGCCAGCCCTATCAGGTAGGTCTTAGCTACCTATTATTTTAGCGGTGAAGAGCCGACAAGCTTAACCTTATCTGCGGTCTGTCGTTCTAAGGCGCCGATCCTCACCTACCATCCTACATAATCGCGTATGAGTGGGCTCTTGTATGGTCATATGAAACATGTGCATACGTAGGAGCTGTTCCCAACGAAGAATACCTGCGGGTTTGTTTATAAACACCTTGTCAGATCGGGGGATATCCGTGCCCATTGACCTGGCCCGCCCATGGCTTCCAGGAACCGTTTCGGGTGCGATCGAGGCACAGAGTTGCATATGGAATAGCACTTCTACGACTTCCGGGCGGTAAAAAGTCTCTTTCGACGAGGATCCACTGCCCACGGCTCCACACTTCATACCTATAAGTAGTTGCATGGCCAGGGCCATGCAGTGGTTGATTAGCTTTTGCACATCGGTATCATAACACAGTCTTCATCACATTCCATTGCATGAATACTCCATTTCTCCTCGGGTCAAACGAAATACCGACTGGGATGTCACACTTGAGGTGGCCTGCCTAACTTTCAGTCCCCTCTTCGACCTCGGTGATAAAACCTCAACATTTGCCATTCTGGCAAGCGGCATTCTAGGCGTGCTTGGGTTATAAAATACGAAAAAGACTTCCAGAGAAGAATGAAGTATGGCCAGAACGCCGCTGGAAATTCTTTACTTTGTCGAAGAGGGAAACTCAAATCTTGAAAACTATGAAAGTCTCTACAAGCAACTCCATTCCAACCCAGAACTATCCCATCAAGAGTTCAGTACAGCCAGGATGATCGCCGCGAAATTGCGGACCTTTCCGGGCTTGAAGGTATATGAAAAGATCGGCGGTACCGGTGTTGCGGCTGTTCTGCATAATGGGCCCGGAAAGACAGTTCTCTTGCGCTCCGAGATGGACGCTTTGCCCATCATGGAAGAGACCAATCTTCCCTACTCTAGCAAGAAGACAGCACGAGACGAGGGTGATGGTCTTACAAAGCCTGTCATGCATGCCTGTGGGCATGATATACATATGGCGTGTTTACTTGCTGCGATTGACGACCTCGTGAAGAGAAGGCAGTGTTGGTCAGGCACACTTGTCGCTGTGTTTCAGCCGGCTGAGGAACGCGGTGAAGGTGCCAAAAGAATGGTCGATGGAGGGCTATACGACCTGGTGCCAATTCCCGATGTTCTTCTGGCACAGCATGTGGTGGGCAAGAAAGCTGGAATCATTGGAATGCGCACTGGGGTCATGATGAGCGCGGCAGACTCGATCAAGTTGACGTTCCGCGGCAAGGGTGGGCACGCATCCATGCCTGAAACTACCATTGACCCTGTCATCATGGCTGCCAGCACGATCATGCGATTGCAGACTATTGTGAGCAGACAGATCAGTCCCAGTCAAGACTTTGCCGTCGTGACCGTTGGCAAGCTGAGCGCTGGGCACGCCCCCAATATCATTCCCCAGCAAGCTGAAATGCAAATAAATGTGAGAACAGCGGACGAGAATACTCGAGAAAAGGTCTTGAACTCGATTGGAAAGATTGCCCGTGCGGAAAGCATGGCGAGTGGTGCAGAAGAGGAACCACTGATAGAAACAATGACGAGGTTTCCACTCACAAGAAACGATACGACAACCACGGAAAATGTGCAGAAGACATTTGAAGCGGTTTTCGCTGGCGAACTCGATGCGAACTGGCCGCGGAGCAACGCCAGTGAAGACTTTACAGATCTTGGGACGGTAGTCGGAAAGCCCTGTTGTTTCTGGTTCTTTGGAGGCATCGACAAGGACACCTGGGACGAACGGAAAGGAAGGACCACCCAGGATATTCCGGACAACCACTCGCCCTTGTTCGCTCCAGCAATTCAGCCAACTCTCACAATTGGTAGAAATGCTTTGATCGCCGGCGCACTGACGTTTCTATCCAAGGCTTAGTGAGGCAGAAAGTCGTGACATTTCCTTCCGTCAGAAGAAGCTACACGTACGTAACGGAAGGGTTGAGATTTTGCGTTTCAATGAGGCTGATTGTCATCGATAACAATCTGGAGACGGCGCCGTCTGACCAGGGGAAATTAGGACTCAAGAAAAGAAGGAGATCAAATTATCATGTTGACCACCACATATTGCAAGTCGGGTGAGCAGCAATTGAGTGTTTGGTCATGTCACCTAGTGGATTGGGTGATTTAAGCCAATTTGGATCCAGAGAAGTGTTGTTGCAAAACATCAATACGAAAGATTTGCGATCAAAGTGCGCGGTGTGTCCTCAGTTCAACACCAGCTTGGCAGCACAAGACTGCGAGCTATTTTCTCATGGCATCACACCATTCACCATAGTTCAAGTGGCAAAATTATCTGAGAAGTACCGCGATGTCCTGGATTGCAAGTTTTGCAATCCTTCATCCAGGATTGAATAAGGCCAAATACGGGTTGATCTGTCCAATCCCACTCCAGCAAGTGTGGTATATACAATCTATTCACATTTTGATCCCTCGAGTCGTAAATGAGGGTGACAGATTCAACATTCTTTGGAACCATTCTCTGGAGTCTCTTTGTTGAGTCTTGGGTGATTTTCACTAGAAATGCCAACGGGATTAGAAGCCTTGTGAGTATATTCAAACTAGCCAAACTATGCAGTGAGCCTTCTGTCTGACTTTAAACTGTAGGCTGAGTCTGATCGCCGTACTTTCAGGGCAACCATGGCGGAAACCGTTAATTCCTACAGCGTTCCCCGTACCTGACGTATCGCATCACCAGAAGCATCATGATCGATGATCGTGCCCTGTTCAGCAAAAGCGGCTCCAAGATGCAGGTGTCTCAGGCTTGATAGCTGCACTAATGGAAGAGCTACCAACGCATCTGTTTATCGTTGAGACAATGCATCTGTTCCTGATTTAGTGAAGCGCACACCAATTTCTCGGAAAAAAGGAATGGATTTGTCTGTCTCGGCGCTAGAGACAGGGACGCTTTGAAATCACTGCGGTCTGGCCACGTGAAGGAGGCGCAACCAGGACGGGGAGAAAGGGATGGCAAGATTGAAGTGGGCGGAAGGGACAAGGTAGGTACCTAAGGCATGCTGGCGCGAGGACAAATCACCTGCCTGCGTACAAAAATATGCAAAAGATATCCCCGTGGCAAATCCGACTATAGAGAGCGGAGCATACTCGGCACGATATTGTTACTGGGTAGTACTTATCGGGAGACGAAGAGAGATGGAAAACAGATGGTCTTCGTCGAGACTCATACACACTCCTGCAATACTCGTCCTTCTAAAATACAGTGACATCCTGCTCCAGGAGAGGCAAGTTGGGTGTCTGGCCCCCAGCTTGTACAATCTGGTCCCCCTGGTGATTCTGTATGGTCTCCCTGGTGATTCTGTATGAGCCAACCATCCGACTTCTCGGGGTAAGCACGCTTCCAAATCTGCACTTCTCCACCTCCATAGATAACACCCACACGCATTGTAGAGAGCAAGTTATGCGCGGCATTTGAATGCTGATAAACACCGCCGTTGAAGGTGGCTGTCGCGTCCTTGCCAATCGCCGAGGCAATGAATGCCTTACCACCAGGGTGCTCTTTGATAAAGTGAGCGACGTCGTGAACCACACCAGCAATCGCCACCAGTGCCCTACCATCGGATTTAGCCGACTCGGCCTTGAAGTCATCCCAAGTCATCACGGGCAGTTGGGAGATAGGGATGCCCCAATCCAGCGTCGACCGCTTGATGTCCAGCTTCTTCTGTAACTGCTGGAGTCGTCCCTTTTCGATTTCATTTGCCTTGAATTCCTTAAGGTTATATACCAGGCCGAGCTGCTTCCATGTCCAGATCGCCCATTTCGTCGGGTCATACTGCCACCACTCGATGGCATTGCGGTAGTCTGACGGGAACTCGTGGTGGAAATTGTGGTAACCATCACCCAATGTCACGAGAGCCGTGATCACATGGTCTCGGGGCGAATTACGATCGTCAAAAGGCTGGTCGCCTAGCCAGTGGGCCAGGGAGTTGACGCAGAATGTTGCCTATTACACAAACGTCGCCCGCAGAATGCCTGCGTAAATAAAGCCACCAAGCCAATCACCCCAGCTAAAACCGCAGACGGGAGTAAGGAAGATAAGACCCATAAAGAGAACGCTCTTGATATAGTGTCGATGCTACCACACTACGACCGTATCCTCGTTGAGATCGGTAATATCGGCCCGGCCGTAGTACTTAGGGTTCTGCTTCATCACCATCCAGCCCAGATAGGAGTACCAGAAGCCCTTATACACAGAATAGGGATCCTTTTCTGTGTCGGTGTAGCGGTGGTGAGCACGGTGGCCCCTGGACCACCATCGGATCGAGCCCTGGACGGCACTAACCCCCGCGGCAGCGAGGTAAATTTTCAGCGGAGTCGACGCTCTATATGAGAAATGAGCCTAGAGGCGGTGGTACCCTGTCAAGGGGTCAACATCTTACTCGCCGACAGTAGGACTAGGGAACGCTTCGTTGATGTATTTACCTGCTGTGATTCCCAATCCAGTATTAAAGTAATAGAAAATGGCAAAGGCGGCTGTGGCGCGCTTGAGGGGACAGTGATACGCCGCCACAAGTCCCATGCACGGACTGACGATAATGAAGAAGACACTCAGCCAATTGATATGTTGATACCAGTTTTGCAGTGTCACGGGCTGTTCAGTGATATGAGGCTTTTTGATATTGTGGGTAGTCTTGGACCTTGGTCCGCCCGTTTCAGAGGCCGCCATTCTCTTTGCCAGTTGGATGTGTGGTTTTCCCAATACTGTACGACAGAGGGAGTAGGGTTGAAAATGTAAGGTCGATTTCCACAGCTGGAAGGAGCAACGCGCGACATAAGACGGAGGAAAGCAGTCTCGCAGAAAAGGTTATTGATATTGATGGACAGCCAGATAATCTGTTGGTTGTCGATCTGTCCCCGCCGAGCCAGATTTGGCAGTACCGTCACAATTCATATTTCGTTGGGCTGGGCTGTTGACCATTTTTTTGGGGACATTCAATTGCCACTAGGTAGAGTAGTAAGACAAAGTCATAAATGTCCACGGCCGCTTGTCTTCAGCAGCTATCTAGTTCGTTACATTCAAGAACCCTGTATTGTATAAATTATTTGCGGAAAGCCTACTACACCTCTTCAAGCATGATGTAGGAAGCCAATCGGACAGTACCAGAGAGCCCAGCGAAACCGGTGGATCAATGGTTGAGGCGACAGTGGACCACCCAAATTGACATTCTAGATCGATATTTGGGGGCCAAGATAGCCCACTTGATGGCGCTAATAGAGGTTGTCTACGCGCCAAACGGGGAATGCCACGGATTATCTGTGCCTTTCTGCCACGCCCAAAACCGCAGTGTACCACCATTTTTGGAGAGATGCCGTGCTGGGAATGCCTACCTTCTAGAATTGGGCTAGAATTGCGCTTACCTACTTTTTACAGAGGACAGAGGACAGAGAGCCCTTTTCTTGTGTTTCAGCCAAAGACATACAACAGCCTATGACTAGGGGTGGAGACATGATGCCATCAATTCTATATATCAGGTAACAGGTATACCATTATACTTGACGACTACAAAGTGCACGTACATAATACCCCACACCTAAGACACTAAGCCCCAACTAAGTAGGTTACCCCCGTAAAAGGGTTATAAGTGTAGATGACCCACAGGATGGTACGAAACTACTACCGAGGTGCACTTCAGCTTATGCACTTTCACTAGGATAATTCATGCCAGTATGAAGAGCTGTCGTATGATCGATTCAATCACACCATCCATTACTTCGATAAACAATTACTTGGGTTCGATCGGGGGTTTACCGAGGTAGACCCGTCCAGGGTCCAAGTGATCCATCCGTGCGCACGGGGGCAGATGGGTAGGCCCGTCCCGCACCAGCAAAAGGCACGGAGAAAAAACCACTCATTAGCGCTGGTTAGAGGCAACCTTTAAACAAGCACCTCCGCCTACTTAGCCATAAAAGCACTTAGCCGACTAGTACCAGTCGAGGTACTGACCGGAGGAGAAGCAAGTTAGGCGCCCTCTTCAGTCTGCGAGTCTTGTCACACAAGTAGCCCAAGTTCAATATCATTGGTGCAATTACTTGGAGTTTGACACTATCCTTGTAAGGTGGCAGCGTCTTGCATATTTGCCACCTACACAGCGACGCATATCACGCTTCGTGTCCTCTGACCTCGTTGATGATAGCCTCATATTTAGTTTCATACTGCCTATCGTGAAGAGACGATAAGAGAAGAGAGTAGAGGCCTTGACTTTTTTCAGCCGCACATACCCAAAAGGGCTGCATAATCGTGCATGGAAGATTTGATGCGTATTCGGAGTTGGAATAGCGGATGGTCTGAATGATCCACCCGTCTTTGACTCATACTTTACGAGTTTATATTGGGAAGGCTCCATGGAGACTAAAAGCCTGCTAGGGAGGGTCGTTAAGGGTTCGAGGGGTAAATCGGTCACGCTAGATAGATGCTCCACGCCCAAAATGGCCCTCAATCACCCCAACTCGTCGAATGTTAGTAGGCCGGCCACAGAAAATTCACAATGGCTTCTCGTGGGTCTCATCAGCTTTGGGCAGACTGTCGATGACCCGCTTTCGCGCACATGTAAGTTGATCCACGCAGCGTTGGTAGATAGAGAACAGGCTGCCTTTGGCCCATTCCGTCCCCAAGAGAATGGGTGACCTTCTCTCGAGAGAATCATTGAAAAGGGCATTAAGCTGCTGACCCTAGCTTTCTCCCCAGACTGCCGCACTTTGAGACTTCTGAGCGTGCACGACACCCACGCCACCCGCGCCACGGGTACTGTTGTCATGACGAACATTGCCAAGGAATACGCCTGCGACTGCTGCAGGGACCTCAAGCTCCGTTGCCCTTGAAGATGCACCGTGCCAGCAATGTTCACGTGTGGATGCTCGCTGCATCACAAGTAGTGGCCGACCCTTGGGTAGACCACCAGGCCCGGCCGAATCCAACAACGATGGCCCGGTCGAACAGGCTGGGTACCACACCCAATATACTCTGCTTCATGCGGCTGCCTCGGTTTAGACGTGAGTCTGATAGCAACCGAAACGCTTTTATATGCCCAGTGTGATACTGACTCTTGTAAAAGCCAGGCCTTGCAATCAGTCTTCCCTAAGAATATCTTTGGGCATCGTAGGAGATTACCCCTTGGTCATCTTCACAGCCTATGTGCGGCATATTAGCGTGTTCCTGTGTAGCTGAATCTGCTGCAAAGTCCGTTGACTTTGTCTGAACGTCTGTCCTATATGAATCACAGGAATGCGGAACCACTTACACAATAACGCTGAGCAATTGCAAAGGAGACGCATGTTAACCAGCAAGTCCCCCATGTAGAGCCCAGATATTTTGTCAAATCGCCAAGTTTTATTACCAGTATTGCCCCATGATATCCCACCGTTTGCGGCTCACTCTTTGGGACGAATTCTGTGGTAGGGATTTGCTGATGTATTTGCAGGGGCGGCCCACAAGTAAACAGAATTAGCTGATTCGAAGACAGGCGTCCGTAGCCGTAAGTCGACCGACACCCCAATGGAGGCGCAGACAAAATGCTACGGCTGTGTGGTGCCCTTCACCAACCATTTGTTTTCTCCGCTCATGAGTCTCTTCGTTATGGAGATTCTTTGTGTCGTCTCGTTAACGATTTTTTGCTTGACTTGGACCATCTTGTAGGGTGCCTATTTCTCTACTTCCTTCAGTTAGGTTAGGCCGCACAATTTGCTTGTCTCTGCTGTCATTTCCCTGATCCCTTCATCAGCCACTCGCCGTATAAGAGTTCCAAAGCCGTCGGCCGGTCTTCGGGGTTCCACTGTAAGGCCATCCAGAGCCAACGCAGAAAACCTTCTTTGTCGTCGCCTTCAACCTTCTCGGCCAGGCTCTCGAGCGTAGTGTCCGGAATCGGCGCTAAATACTTCCAGTTGCCCGACTCATCCCAAAAGACCGAACTGAGAGGTCTTTGTTCCCGAAATTCGGGTGGCGGAGGGCCGAGCAGGGCAATCAGTTCTGCCATATGGATCCGGTCATCGAATATGCCATTAAAATTTTTGCCGTTGATAAGGGTGTGAGAACTGACGATGAGCCAGGCCTGCGTATACCGAAATATTAGCATCTCCTAGTCAAGCCAGAGTCAAGATATTTCCACTCACGACCATGGCAATATTCCAGATATCCACCTTGTAACCCCAGCTCGATCTCAAAATCACTTCGGGAGCTTTATAAATGTTAGGCATGATATCGTCATTGTGCTTTGTCGCCCAATTGAGCTTCTCCAAAATCAGCTAGAACTGGAAGTCCACCTCTCGGAGGGAAACCCAGAGACTTGTAGATTGTTCGGTCTTTGAGCATCTTTCTAGGTGATGGTTCTGTAACTTTAGCTTCTTCGAATCGGGCAAGATAGCTCGTCTCTGGTCCAGGAAGCAGTAAGTTCCGGAAGCAGTAAGTTCTTCAGCTGAAGATCTGCGATAGTGTTAGGCCTATAATATAAGCTCTTCGGGGAGATTAAGCTTACCTGTACGGATGATATGACACTCAGAATGCAGGAAATCTAAGGCGACAAGGAGTTGTCGGATACCTGGCTTCATGTCGTCAAGAGCCATTACCTGCCCAGGAGCCATCTTCACCAGAACATCTGCGCTCATTCCAAGAGGCTCGTGAACAAGACACACGTGACGGCCATGGGGCCCTTGGATATAAAAATAGTTGAGGAGCTTGCGAATGTAGTTGCGACCAGGATGTTTTGATCCTCAAATCCATGTGCTTGTAGATGTGTAGCTCTCGCTCGAGGTCCCGCTTTTTGCCCGTCACGTAAATTTTCAAAACGACATATGTTGATGCGCTGGCTATACAATGCTGTGAGAATAAAAATCTTCTGGAGAGCTTGAAGTGTATCAACTGCATCTACAGCAAGTCTTTCGCAAGCCAAACTGTTGAGATGACTCCGTAGCCTGTTTTGGCAAGTGTTTGATATCGATCATTGAGTATCTCGACGTGGTTGACTGGGTAGTATTTCTCGGGTTTGTATGTCGGTAGTGTCTCCTCCTCAAGCTCGATTGACTGGTCAAGGGACTCGAATCCCGAGGCGGGAAACACTCTCGGAGTGCATATCCACTGCGATGGCGACATGACTGTTCGGCGAGACACAACTGTGGTTCTCGAACTGGACCGTAGGGAAATGCGTTGACAGCAACAACGGGAGTTTAGAGACGTAGTGAAGCCCCTGCGGACCCCAGGGATACAAATAGTCCAAGCGTTTCGCGCCGCTCGACGCATCATGAAATTGAGCACAGAAGCGGGCGATCGGGCACGTAGGTTGTTGAGATAGCTTGGTGGTCCGGCGCGTCACACCAGCGTGGTGCGCGCCTACGCACACACACCACCACAGAAGTTTAGATAGCACCTCTCACCAGATTCAATCTCACCATTCCTTTCTCCCCTATTTTGGGTGTGCTACGTTTTCCCAGTAGCTCCCTGATATAGGTAAGGAGATAATGCAAAAGATGGATAAGAAAGGACAAATGAGTCCAGGTGGATCCAAGAGCACCTCCGCAGATAAGGTACGGCGCTGAGCTAAATTAACCTAAGCTTCCTTCAAGGTCTAAACCGGGTTAGGGTATGATGTTGACTCCACAATTGGTCTACTACTACTACCGCCACTGCGGCCACTAACCTGTAGCTTCACCGCTCACAGTTTTAGTGAACCGGAGGCCGCCATACTGCCCGCTGGTGTCCAAGTTAAGGACCGAGAAACCCTCATTAGAATTTGTCAGTTTCGACTGAAACTTATCATCCGGGAAATGGAGTTTCCCGAGGCCGAAGCCATTCAGTAAAGCAGCCCTGAAGTCTACTCGAAATGTGTACCCGTCTTCCTGTAGTTTCGACCGATCACGTCCAAGAGTACGTGGGGCGGCTGGTTCAAGATACACGGTCTTCGGCGTAGGGATCAGCTCACCAGGGTCGATTCTGCGAGGTTCTGTGAAGCGAACTCGGCGAGATATCCCAGGACGTACCTCTTTAAGATAGATGGCGGGTCGACAATCATCTGGTCCCTGGCAATCCAAAACCGCAGCAAAATTCCCATTCTCGGCTCTTATGAGAGGTAAATCAATGCGTAGACCTCTGTTGTTCATTGAAAAGTCCAATGAATTGCCTTTCCCGGAAGTGATGTCCTTACAGTATCGAAACTCAGTAAGAGATTGTGCGAATGAACCGCGTTCTGCTCCAGAGCCCTACCAGCTAAACGCCGAATGATCGATCGATGTTTTTATGAACTCTTGCTGAAGTCGTTCAAATGCCCGTGGTTCTTCGCCGTATATCAATGGCATATTAATCCCAAGGAGGCCAGGAAGACAGTAGGCAATATCTTCCTCCCGTGTTGTCTCTCATCTTGCAGCCCATTACATGACTTGAGTAACACTCTACTCCCCAGAGAAATCGAACAAAAGTCTCCGACGAGGAATGCCTGTGATTCGAGAAATGGTGAGAGACAATTTGGATCTAATGTCGAGTCTCACCCAAATGCTGTTGAAGAAGATCATGCGCTTAAGAGCCTGAAGCTCCTGAAGTGTCCATCCTCTTCTGAACCATCTACTCGAGTCGAGGTCCGAGAAGCCATGGACATCCGACAAGTATACATAGAAGATGGCAGCATCTTGATACCAGTTGAACATTGAGTTGATTGCTTCCGATAATTCGGCCTTGTTTGTCTTGTCGATGCAATAAGTGTCCATCCAGAAGTATTGCAAACAATTGCGAGCAGCCTGCGCTCCGCAGAACTGGATCTTTTCATATCCAGTCTTCGTCTTCCCAGACCTTCTGACTTTAAAGGTAACCTCTTCCTCATGTTCTCTCCAAGTATGCGACAGTATTGCACAAGGGGCTTTATTGCTGACGAGATCTTCGGCCAGGCTGAGTTCCCCATTACTTTTGATCCGCAAAAGACGCATTATTATTTGACAACTTCAATAAGATGATCGAGCGAGGAATGTCAGACTGAGGGGGCGGCATTCGGGTCGCGTCGGAATGAGGAGGCCGCAATAGATAGGGTGAGGAGCTGGTGTGATGTTTCTGAGCGAAGTGCTAGAGTAAAGATGCGAGCAGGAAAGGGGTGGGATAAAGGGAAAGCTTGGCCGAAGGTCCGTGTCAGCGCTTCAGGAACGTGGAGGGCATTCAGGTGAAGAATTGAGGGCGTTCAGGGCGTTCAGGGTGACCACCCTGAAGGGGCTGAAGGGTGAGTGTTGGTGAGAAATACCGTCTATTGCACGCCTACACTAACCCTCTTAGCTGAAATCAGGTATAATATTATTGGTTCACATCGACCTTCATGGAATCTTTGTCTCTTAGCGCAAAAACGAGACTCTTGACTGTCGCCTGAAATCCAGTCACTATTAGGCGGCTATTTACGCGCCGTTGGTGATTACGTGTCCCGTATCCCGGAAAGGTTACTGTTGACGCTCTAGCCAGCTAGGTGACTCAGAATAAAGTCCAGGACCGAGAAAGCGAGCAGGCGTTGCCTCCCAATTCAGAGCTGAGCATCTGTTAGTTTTTCCAGATTATAGTTTAGTTTCCAATGTAGCGGTTGGAAAAGGGCCGTGCCGCCCGCCCTTGCAATCCGCCGGCGCCAGTGGGAAGCTACAGACTCACCATTCGGAAAATGGATAACTACTCATTATTCCAAATTCATAAAGATCTGTTGGCACTATTGGCGCTGATGCTATCACCCTGTAGGCGCCAACTGTTTGGCGCCACAGTTTGCTGATGGGCCACTGAGAGCCAACCGAATCCACAGGAAGGACGCACTTGCCCATTCGCTTGCTCCACAAGAAACCGGGCACCCGCCCGTCCTTACGGAAGAAATTGGCACGATATGTCTCAGCGAAGAGGTCTCAAAAGATAAATGGTAGAGTCTCCTCCACGAGGTAAGTACTGCGAGTTGTTGAACCTAGCACAATCGCACTTGGGATAATCCAATTCTGTAACGTATGTTTCAAACACATTTGGTGGCTCAAGTCTCCTTTGTGGTGAAAGCGACCCAGTAGAGTCGCAAGAGCGTGAAAACGTTGACGGTACACCTCTCATTCCCGCACAGGTGAGGCAAGCCACGATGTCTTTAGGGAAGCTCCCCGCCAATGATCACGTTTAGTATGAGTGGGTGCCCGACTGACACGTAATGATGCATGGCATGGAGTGTAATTGTTGGGTACTAGGTCTCGGATCAGATCGAGGCTTTTGTCATGACTTGTCATGACAAGGTTGTCATCGCAGAGATACTAAGTCGGAAGGGGGCCCGAGCTCCGTCCATTATGTTGTATTTTAATACTGACTTGAAGCCCCTCGAAGAAAAGTCTTGAAGGAATTGCTCGCGCAATCTTTTCAAGCTTTTCTAATAGCAAACCAAGGGAATCATGGATGTCGGAGCCTTAAGGTCACAATTCTCTGAGTTATGTACGGTTGAAGAAAAGAAGAACGTCCTGGTCAAGGTAGGTGGTTCAAACCGAAAAAGCCTGAATCTACTACGGCGTCAGACAATTGCGCTCTTCTCTTACAATATTCCATTCAAAGAACGCTTTTCGAATGATTGAAATGCACGAGGAGCGAATCAAAGACCTTGAGCTTGAACTTGAGAGCGAGAAGAGCTCTCGACGCACATTCCAGGTGGAAAATACAAAAGCCAAAGCAGAAGTTAGGAGGTTAAACGATATCAATGTGGGTGATTTTCTCAATTATAAATCCTCGAAGTGAAGCTCACATCTCCTAGAATAGATATCCCTTCATAGTTGTGCTAGTTGATGGCGATGGCGCCAAGTTCCTGGACACTTTGCTACAGAGTCCAGACGGCGCTGCTGAAGCCTCCAGGAGGCTTACAAAGGCAGTAAGAACGTTTCTGCAGGACAGTCCATATAGCAGCGAGGACGTGCCTATCCTTGTCCGGATCTATGCAAATCTGAAGGATTTGGCGACGGCATTGCAGAAAAACAAAGTAATACCGTTCGAAAAGGATTTGCATCGCTTTGCAGAGCAATTCACCAACAGTCGTGCTGAGTTTGAGTTTATCAATGTTGGTCCGGGCAAAGAAAACGCGGATTCTAAAATGACCAGTAAGACTTTATTACCTATTTTTGTACTCTACTCATACTTCGCCAGGGATGCTCAATCACTACTATCGAAATTTCCAGTGCAAAAAAGTGTTTTTTGCTGCTTGTCATGATCAAGGCTACGTACACCAGCTGCGTGATTTTATCGGAGATAGTGTGAGTGAAAAGCGGATCATTCTCGTCGAGACGACCCCTGCAAAGGCACTCTTTACGACTCTAGGATTTGAAATCACCCGTTTCAATGACGTCTTCCGATGTGAGCATCTTCCAAGTGAACAGGAACCCGGTCGTCTTGGCTTCCAAAGACCTTCAGTGACTACCGCCGATGAAAGAAACGGCACATCCTCGTTGTTTCGGGATTCAGGTGCAGATTCCAATGGAGAGTTCTCTCAAGCAACAACTACCCATAGCCCTGCACTTGCTACGCCTTTGATCCATGGATCAGGGATGGATTCTGATATTGATGTCTCGGGAAATGGTGGAATTTCTGTGAGATATCCTTCGACATATGCGACAATTGGAGGATCCAATCATCATCAAAATCTCACAATCAAAAGACGCGAGACCAAAGAAACGAAAAAAATTGAATACAATAGATACAAACAACGATTGGATCCACCGATCCGCCCCCCCTCTGATGCCGCTGCCAACGACTCCTATTACAAGAAACTACACCAGATCGCACCCAGAGGATTCTGCAATGACCATTATCTTCTGGGACGCTGCGACCGGTTCAGATGTAAAATGGAGCATGACGAAAAGTTGAACGCTAAGGAGATCATCATACAAAAGTACAAAGCAAGACAGGGTCAATGTCTTGATGCCCCTGGCTGTACGGATTATGACTGCTACTTCAGCCACCATTGTCCCTTCGGCAAAAAGTGTCATCACTCTCCATGCAAGTTTTCCTTACACATATCTGAGAATGACCACAAGGTAGTGTGAGTAACTGCCCATCTGTTCTGCTGTTGAGGGCAATGTACTGATTATCATAGAGAACGATGGGTCGAAGGCGAAAGTGGACCAGAAATTTTGGAGACGTGAAAGGCATGACATTTGTTCGAGGATTTTTGAGTGAAGGTTGGTGTATTCAACATCCATCATGCCTTTTGCCTCTGTCAGGCTCGTTTGAACTATCTCATCAACTGTAGGTATAATTCCATCCCAGGTAAAGTGCTCAACGGTATCAACTATTCATTAGCGAATCCACCTAGTATGTGCTTAAGTGTATCACTATCTATGAAGTTAGCCTGATTGATCTTTCGTAGATTACCCTCTATGAAACGCCCATTTCCTCTTCTCTTTTCTTATTATTTTTTGAGCCGCTCCCTGCTTCATTCCGTCTCCAGGCCTCACGATTTCACAGCCGCGAAAACCACAGCCCCAGCAGATAGTGCAAAAACGCCAGCCCTACAAGCAGCACCAAACGGATTCATCGCAGTGAGAACCACACCTACTGTAGCAGCTGGTGAACCAGTGGCGCCCAGTCTCACTCCGACTTTAACGCTCGTAAGAGCAACGCCGTGACAAATAGTTGCAGTCGCCCCGGAATAGCCCATACCCGCTGTCCCTGCACCAACAATTGGTGCTTGATGAAATGTATCGAAACCCCTTTTAGATTCAACACGAAGAGGGGGCTCGTGCTTCAGCTTTGAGCTACCCGAAGGGATAGGTGCAATTGGGTATTCCGCTTTGTCGTACTTGGCACTTGCGGAGAGAAGCTGATTGCTGGTGGTGTCTTCTATAGTGGATGAAAGTCCCAAAGCCTGGACGCTGTCACTGATATCCACTATGGGTTGAGGAGTTGAGAATGCAAAAAGTATGGCCTGGAGATCGGTGCGGGTCCTTTAGGAATGAAGAACCATCGGCCATCTCCAAGTTTTACAAGAATTTCGGAGTGATGCAAGTTGACAGGTCTGATTTTCATATCATCCAATGCTCTCGCTCACATTCATAGACGCGGTCGATCTTGGCCTCTAGCGTCTTCTGCAAAGCCTTCAAATAAGTAATATATAAAGTAGCCGATTCTACCCACCGTACCCCATGCTTTTTCGGCTCTTGCACTTCTACGTGGGGAACCAGACTGTTCAGGTCTTCTGCGAGTGACCAAGCAATGTTCGAAATCTATATCATTAGTATCTTCAAACAGAGACTCTCAGGAGTAGCACACATACTGGCTCCTCCATAGGTTTGAGAAGAGTAGGACACTTCTTATGACTCCTTGAGAACTCGCAGAGATCAATGTGCACTCTTCCGTTAGGATAGGTCGAACTATCCAGAGGGAGCTGAAGGACGGAGGAGGGGCTTTTCAAAGTATCCCCCAGATCAACAACGCACCCTGTCTTGGCACCAAACGTTATTGGCACACGTAGATTTGAAATGAAACACTTAAATCACGGTGTTACTGAATAATCGATACCGGAAGATATCACAGGATTCCAACCTCTTGAAACCTCATAGAAAATACACCACAATCTTGCTGACCATGGCCACCCTCAGATTGCTGTATCAGGGGTATACAGTCGGTTGCATGGCGCTGATAAGCCCTCGTGCCCAGACAAGGCCTTGCGGGCACGTCAGCATCTATGTTTCATAGTGGTTATTCATTTGCAAATTATTATATCATCAGCGCACACCTTTGATACCCTTGAGTCATATAATACGGAGGGAGATCGCAACCGACACAGCTCTCTAAGCTGGACCAGGATATACGGATGCAAAGCAAGCCTGGTAGTAGTGCCGCGTACCAACCTTGTGGAATTTGACGAATATCTATTGAACAGGCAAAATCAAAGCCAAAAGAAACCGAAAGCACGGTATAATAAAAGAGCACCAATCAAAAAGTCACAAATGAAAACATGGAGAGGAAGCACCGCTGTCAGTGGCCAGCCCTATCGATCAAACGCCACGAGCGCCTTGGCCGAGGAGACATCAGACGCTTCGATCGCCGAAGTCAAGCAGGGTCTGTTTTGACACGCGAGAATTTGATTCTCGTTCCTCGCGCTTCGGAGCCGGCAACGGACGATTCCTTTCGAGTAAGAAACCTATCAGCAGGATCTTTTAGTCGCTATCGTGCAGGGAAGCCTCAATCACATTGTGAAATGTCATAGGCTCAGCATTCAAGATATTTCCTTTAGTTGCGTCTTCCTCACTCCTCCCTACTCGTTAGTGAAGCAGTTACAAGTCGTGGTTTCAAACTTACCTCCTTTGCCTATTGCACTGTGCCCACAGGTTACAAGTCCACGACTAGAGCAATTCTCCGCTGCTCGGAGAATACTCTCGGCCAGATCCCTCGCTCTCTGATCCTATTGTGTACAGTCAGAAACTAATACACTGAGGGATTGAAGCTCTGGATCGTTGTATGTGGGTGGTGTGATCCGCGCAGAAACAGGTATTGGCTCAACGTCTGCACCCCCGCTTGCAGGGTCAGAGTAGCTTTCGTCAATCAAATTCTCCCAGAATTCTGGTGTAGTCATTATTTTAGTGTCGGCATTAGAATCGGGCTTGCCCCCTTCGCCGTGACACCATCCCTCGTCAACATTGATCACGATGGGATTAGTCGCCGAGCCCAATGGAGCAGACTCATCTCCCATCACTATGGGATTGACCTCCGTGCCTAGCCCGGGATAGCTTTTGATGTCGCGAATGACCACTTCGGGCCATTCGTATAGCTTAGAAGGGATTGATGCTTCGCAATATGCGCGAGCGAAGTTTTCAGTAACGTTTCCGGATGATCTCCTACCGTCGGCTTCCAACGACATGGTTGCAAAAGAGCTCACGATGACTGCAGCGGATAGAACGACGGAAAGAAGTACCTAGGGCAAGACTCAGATGAAATAGGTAACTGGATTCTTGGATTATCTTCACGGAGGAAATTGTGCGAGGAACATGTCTTTATATCTTTCGTCTGCCCGATTACGCCTTGTTACCGCAGGCTGAGGCGGCCAAGCACAGCAGGATTGCATCCAGACGAGATCTATCTGCTAATCGTGTCCAAGCCCAATAGGCAGTGCAGAGAACTGCCGCGCGAATGACCCTCTTGCTCATCCATCAATCCCAATCACCTGCCGCAAAACGCTGTTGCTATTTCAGGGGGGCTGCACGTCTGCGTATCGTCTGCGTATCGTCTGCGTATCGTCTGCGCTAGTGTCATCGCTAGCGACTTGATCAAGCTCTGCTTGCCATTCGTTCTATGTCTAGGAGAGAGGACGAAACGCGCGGGCCAAACCAACGAAATGGCAGTGCGCTGTATCACCTCCGTCCGCATGACCTCCTGGTGCTGGAGTAGGTCTGGTCTCCTAACTGTCTATCATGTCCTCTTTCCCAACCAATCGTGAAGACAACGGGGATACTGGCGACAAGGCGCAGTTGGTGACGAGGGTCGAAACTCCGTAGATACTCAGGATGCGAACCGGCCGCACGAAATTCTGGCGAAGGTCGAGGAAAAACGGGATGTTTGTACGCGATCAGAGGACTCGCCTTGCAGCGTTCCAGAAGGAGGTTGTTTTGAATCTCGGCATGGCCGGCGTGAAGCTTTCACATTCATAGGACAAGAAAGAAGCTGACTATGTTCATCTCTGTCCTGGAGAGTCCTCGTGGGCTTAGCAACAACTGGCCAGAGGGAATGCAAACACCATCAGCGACGATTGACAGGGACCTCACTGAGTCTGTACATCTGCAAGGCAAACTTGAAGCTCCGCTGCGCAGGGGTGCTTGTCTCGAAAGAGCAGGGGGCGAAAGCCTCGAGATGCGCAAAGTAGGACATTTCACCAGCCGATCGTCATGTAGCGGCGTAAGAAGCATCATGGGAATATAGATCTTAAAGAGGTAGGATAAGGACATTTCCCGGGATCTGATAAGCCGAGTCTCTTCTGCAACAGCATCCAGCCGCGGTTCAATCTTGACTGCATACTCCGTTCAGGCCTTCGAGTCCTGAAACACTTTGTGCTTGCCAGACTTTATAGGAGCACAGACGTCATTCCCTTTCAACTCAATAATCCCATGTTCATTAGCATGGAGACTCCATCCCAAGATGACAGGTTCCCTCGTCTAAATCTTTTGTCTGGGTTTAGACGAAGAGGGACACTGGTGATGCCACATCTACTAGGCTTAGTGAACTCAATGAAGTCTTCTCTACCCGCAGGGTTCGGGATGATTGAGATCTGTCTCTCTCAAGTGTGAGTGTTAGTGGTAGGCTTAGAATGAGGACGATGGGGATTGTCAGTCACCAGGTGCTTGGAGTGTGTGGTACTCCATCAGCTGTCCTTTCGAAACAACTCTTGGGAACACCCCAGTTGAAGAACGGTGTACGATTAATAAGTGAGACTAGCCCATTAACTACTAGATGGTAGGTAGCGCCGAGGTACCTTCCAGTTTCCCGCAGCCTGGGTATCTCAGTTCAATTTGTTTGCTTCAACAGACCAGACCCAACAACACCAGAGCAGGAAAAAAAGATCAAGACTACTCCTGGGGTTGAACCCGAGACCTCCATTCTGCCGTGGTACATGTTCGAAGTTCCGCTGATGCTCGGGTACTTCTATGTATAGAATATCTTCATCCCCAGACGATGTTCACTCTCTGGAGCGTAGCAGAGACTACCACATTCTTTAATGACAACTGGAAGATGAAGAAGATGATAAATTACGTTTCAAGAGCAATTCATCTTCTTTCCCAGTTCTACTCAGAGGTCTCATTCAACCAGATGTTATCCATGATGAAGAGGAAAAAAAAAAGAAAAAAAAAATCCGCAGCTTAACATCAGAGATGCTTCAGCTGACGCCCACCCACCCAGCCTGCCTGGCCCCTTACTCAGTAAGACTAGGTGTCTTCGGCGTGCTTGTCCCTGGACACAAGAGTGACTTGGAGAGACTGCTCGCATACGATGGGAGGGGTCACCCCCGGGACCCCTCTACCATCTGCACCACCGGCCAGGCTGCTTGAAGGTATATACCTGGAAGTTCATGATAAACGAGCAATCAAGGGATTCTGCCGCACCGAGAAGATCAGGCAGCTCGATATTGAGATTCCCAGGCAATGTATGGTGGGACTTGATGGTCATGGAGTGAGGTTTTGTTCAATGGCCCTTTTTCCACACATCGCATTATTTTCATCAAGGATCAAGATCGGCCCTGGGCAGTCCGGTGGCGCCCATCAACATCGACACGATGAACTGCCCGACTCTATCGATCTCGTTTGACTACTCGTCTTCCATTTCGGACGTCCAGATATGTTACATCTGGACGTCCGAAAGCGACACTTGCGTGACGACCCATGCCGAAAGAGATCGACCGGGCGAACGACTTCGCGTTTAGGGCGGCTGCAGAGAGCAGAATATTTTTAAAAGAAGTGGAAACTGGCAAGCTACTCAATATCATTTGAACCCCTGCCAAGGATGAACTACAATTAGTTTGCTGACTGGATTACTCGGCAGGTCAGCTCGTTCACGGTGCGTTGCTCGCGACGCGCAAGACCATGCAATTAATGTGGCGACCTCGCACGTACAGGTCGTGAAGATCTCCAATAAAACAACTTGGACGCTCGAACACTTCACGAGGCGGGGGCCAGGATGAGTTGTTGAATAAGGTACAATCTTGCAGTCCTCATGGGCGATGTCCGGGGGCTCACCCATGCAACAACCGTCATCCATCTACCTGCAGGTCCCCGTCGACGCCGCTCAATACTAATCATTGGTCATCTCATTTTCGGCGACCCGCCTTGGCTATCATCGAGCTAGTTGCGGGGCTTGTCGATACGCAGGTGTCGAGGACCATGGATGTCGCCCATGTTATCTCTGTTGAGAGGAATCTGGAAGTGAACTTTAATCCGGCACATAAGTTGGAACTTCTACGAGCCGGTACGCTTGCAGTCCTGCCGCTCGAAAGCTTACATAGTGCATGCGTCGACTACGATCGGTGAGCGTTCGCCGTCTCACTACGAACAATTTGATGGAGAAACCGGCAATGTGAGCTATGAACAAAGCCTCTATTGTATTGTCTCCGCACAAGATGGAGTCCAGCCCATCTTCCGCGAGCAATGGATCCACGTGATTGAAACCAAGCATCGGCCCTTTATACCGCTATCCTGAAATCAAATACTTGTCATGAGCGGCTTCTTCGCCGAAATGTACCTCGTGAACAACATAATCACCAGAAAGGCATCCCGTAGCGGGAGTAAAGAAGACTTGCAGCCAATAATCCGCGAAGCAGCTATATACAATCTTCTGCATGACCACCCTCGCATTGCCGAATGCATCTCCCAAGGAAGACTGGACTTCATCAACATCACTATCCGTATGGTGACCTCTTGAGTTTCCGCAGAATCAAGGTATTCCGGAGCTCAAGTCGAAGTGATTTGCATAAGCGCTGGAGGCGGTGACGATTAGTCATTTCTACGACATCGTCCATTCAGACTTGGCATTGCGGCGAACTCTTTGTTGACGATGACTTTGACATTCGCGTCAGCGATTTCGAATCGTCGCAATATCCCGGGTATGAGAATGCAACGCAATGCTTGCCGGAATATTGTAAGCTGCCTGACACTGTACGCTCATATATTTTTGTTCGATAGGAGCTCTTGATTGACAAACCTCTATTTAGTGACCTATGTCCTGTTGAGCCCGAGGACATTGCTCATGGAGATGGGAGATACAAAGCTAATAATTGCACGGGTTTTGCGGGAACAGGCCGCTGACACGAAAGTTCAACAGCGGTACGAGAACCATGCATTTCACGATGTGTACCGGCTATTCTGCCGTGACATGAGGGTAGGTCTATGGCGGGGGGGGGGGGTTTACTTCCGCAGAAGAGGCACTCCAGTTGACACGCAAGTCCACAGCAGATTGCAAGTGAAGGGATACCAGTGAAGTCGTTGAAGATCGTTGAAAGAGAAAGAGAAGAGATGGTGTAATCTTGGCGAGACTCACATCTGGTAGACTGGATAGTCTCAAGATGCTGCCAGCCAGCAATGATCGATTGAAGGTAGTTCAACGGGTTCATCCATGGAATGCACTCCTTGAAGATGAGAGTGACAGAGAAAAGATCCAATAAAGACACAATGTGCTCGAAGCGAGAAAAACTATCGAACATGCTGCAGGATCAGGTTTGCAATCAAGCGTTCTCCACGTTACACACACGTGGTGACTCTTCACTTAGACCGGCCTGTTCTTGAAATATCTTCTACCCACGGATAGGTCATGTCGGTGTATTGTCGCATCTTCCGCAAGAAGTTCTCCAGCTCGATCTTATTCTTGAGAGACACAATACGCCTAGATAACACTGCTTCTGATCATCATATCGTCTGCCGAATAGCTGGATTTGACTCACTTGGCCCCTCAACATTAGCGACACGGTAGAGCTCATCGCTGAACTCTCCCCGTACAGGTCCAGTGTGCTCCTCCTTATAACATCGATGATGACATGGGACCATTGATTCGGATAATCTGGGTTGGCAGGCTGACAGTGCCAATGATGCTTGTGTAACAGTTTCTCTACCGGTTCCTCGGGGCGTCCGTCGAGAGCAAGATAGAAGTTGACACAGTCGATGATATCGGAGTAAGTGAAGTCTGGGAAATCCTTGTCTCGCATTCGGAGGATGACTCATTTCGGCAGCATGAGGATCTGGGTTCTGGCAGTGTGGTGGGTGGATGTAAGGAAGGTGAAAGATGCAGGCGGCAACACAATCAGCCGGAGGATGTAAGACACGCTTCGCATTTATACTCCCGACCCCCGCCGCAGCGAGTCATCGAAGGGGCTGAACTAAAGTACCTTAGGTTGCGCTATGGGACTATGCAGCATTCTGTGCTCTTCGCCACTCAGAGCATGGCATCTGGTGGCTATGATCGACCTGTGTCCGGTCATTCAAGAAGCAATATCACTTCATGTTCTGCTGGGAAACTTGGTCAACTTGCTATGAATACTCCGTCTGTCCATTGTATCTTTGATCCAGCAATCTGATTCAACCTTTCGTACCTTACATGATCCGTACCTGTCGACGCATGTGCACCCGAGTTAGCGAACTGGCAGGCAGGCAGCCGGGGGCCGGCATGGGCGTTTCCTACAGCCAAAGCCAAGTGACTGGCGAATAGAATCAAGAATTGGAAGAATCCCGGTCACTGGATTGACTTGTGCAGTTTCTACATGCACTATTGCTCGCAGTGTTGGGTAATACGGCAACCGGGGTTATGAAATGGGGACTATGATGCAGTCCACCACTGCAGTGCAGCGCCTCCTCAGAACGGGACTGTTCGGCGGCGATACATACTGGAAACATGAATCGACGAGAGAGGCGTCGTGGTGTTAGTACCTTGATGTCGGAAACGAAAAACGTTGATATGCTCGTAGCATTGTCGGTAATGGAGCGATGTCACTAAGATTTCTTGTTCTCGTTCAGCGTGTAATGCAGCGCCGAGGCCGGATTGATCATATGTGGAGCCAGTGGGAAGATGAAGATCGAAACTTTGATTGTTGTAGTTGTGAAGTGGCGGACTTTCTTACGACAAGACAGAAGTGCCCAAGAAGGAAGAGAGATATTGAATTTATCACAGTATTGTAGTTCTAAACGTAACGCTCATGTATGGCAAGGATTGGAGGGGGGCATCCTGGCATACTCTGGTCTAGTGACGGATGATGACCTTGATTCAACTGTTATGAGGGCCAAATGTCTTTTGATACCAGTCTCCAGACACAATCACCCACTGTAATCCTCAGATCATTGATAAGTGAGGTCATCATTGGAGTGGGCGAGTGCTGTCGAAGCGCTCAGTACTGGGGACAGAGAAGGTAATTCAGTGCCTCCCTGTTTTCTTCTTGTGGAAGAAGGGGGGTTGCTAGTTTGGGGAGGGGAGGTTGCGCCTCTCAGAGTCGGGTTCTCATTCATTTCGAATTTTAGCTCATCATCGAGGGCTGATCGGAGAGTTCCACACATTCGAGTGAATTGGACACCATCACGACAAGCCAGCGTGTGTGGGTATCTGGTTGAGGTTTGGTGCACGCTGATCTTCTGTCGGGAGGAAATGGGGGCCATGTTGAATATTCCGTGCCCTTGCAGTCGATTGGGCACCGTCGCGACAACTCAGCGTGTGGATGTCTGGTTGAGGTTTGGTGCACACTGATCTTCTGCTGGGAGGGAATTGAGGCCATGTTGAATATTCCGTACCCCTCCAGTCGATTGGGCACCGTCGCGACAAGCCAGCGTGTGAGGATCTGGCTCAGGTGCGGTGTATGAATTCACTCGCGGTGGGAAAGAGAGGCCAGGGTTCTTCTCCGACACTGCAACACGCAATGTCCTCACCGAAGAGAGTGAGTCTAGCCGAAGATTCTTCTCGGAAAATGCAAGTCGCAAGATCCTCACCGAAGAATTTGACTCTTCGACAAAAGACCACTGGTGGTGCCGACATGTCTCTCCGAGTCTGTTGTCGTAGCATCGAACCCATCATTGAAACGAAGTCAGGCGTGCTACAGACCCGTTGTAGCAGAAAGCCCACAAAACCAATCAGTCAGGTCCGGCTGAAGATTCTTCTCGGAAATTGCAAGACGCAAGACCCTCACCGAAGAATATGACTCTCCAGCAGGAGATCACTGATGGCTCCCACGCGTCTCTCAAAGTCCTCTGCCGTAGCATCAGACATATCATCGAGGCAAGACATCCATGGCTCGCTACAGACTCGTTATAGCTCATCGCCGTAAAGCCCACAATCCAGGTTTGACAAAGGTGCCCGAACCAATCTTCCCGTCGAAAAAAATGATTCTTCAATAAGATATCACTCATGCTTTCCACAAACTTTCTCCAGTCCAGACTCGTCAGCCCAAAGCATGGCACGCACGTAGCTATGAATGGGTGAAGTAGGCCAGACTGATGGTATGATCGAGCCAGTGTTGGGGTGAAGGGGATGACTCTATAAAGGGTATCTTCGTCCATGCCTCTCAGTGTGTATTTGCACGCTATTATCATGAAGGTGCTAGCAGCAGGTAGGGGAAGGGGAAGGGTATGCTTTACTTTGTGTGTGTGTGCCTCTCAGAGTGCGTTTGCACATTGTCATCATATATGGCCAAAGCAGCAGACAGGGAAGGGCAGATGTGTGATTCACTTTGTTTATGCGTCTCAGGGTGCGATTGCACGTTATCATCATCGAAGCCAAAGTGGGGAATGAATGGGTAGGGGGAGAGATCGTGCTCAAAGCTCACCTTCATCCGTAGCACCTTGAGGCCTGATGCATGCTCGGAGCAGGGCCCACAAGCGAAGAAGACCAGAAGAGCATGCAGAGATCGGTGAGAGCAGTCTCGGATCCCAAGATGCAGTGACAGGGGAAAGGGAACTACGAGTTGTGCTGTGGTGTGGTGTGAGGGAAGGGGAAGAGGGCAGAATGGGGGGAAGGGCAGGGCAAAGTGGGCAAGGGGAAAAAGAGAAAGAAGAACGGTGTGGATGGGGAGTAAAGAGAAGTGGGAAGGACAAGGAGGGAAGAAAGAGAAAGAGGGAGAGAAGCAGGGGGAGAGAGACCTTTTATACCCTCCAAGATGTAGGATGAAGACTAGTGCGTGTCTGTTTTGGGGCGACGTGACGAAAGAGCAAACATTTTGCCTATGCTGCCTAGAGGTCACAGGCACCAGACACAACAACGCGTAGAATGTTATGGAATCTCAAAAATAGCAAATATTTCAGCCCAAACAATCAAGCCATGCTGTGGTGAAGGGCACGAATAAGGTCGATTCACCAAAGTAGTGCTGTCGGTCATTAACCGCCTTTATGAACATGTCCGAGTCGCAAAAAGAAGGGTTAGTGAGCAGCATGTGAATGCTCGATCTTATGAAGAATGAGTTCAATAGCAGTGAGTCGACATAATAGTGTGAAATGAGATGAAGGCCAAAGTGACGGATACCCTGAGCCTTGAGTTGACCGTACTGCAGTTTTCATTTGTTTACCTTTTGCTACATTTGGGGCTTGCTCAGCTCACTCAGTGAATGTCACATGTCAAATGACTGGGGCATATGTTTTGGATGGGCTCGGTCCAGTTATACTGCTGTCTTGATCAGACACCATAGGCAGAGAGCACTCGGCTCTGCTCGATCTTAGGCATGTATATGCACCCTCGAATAAACCTCGGTGAGGAAGTCTGAACCTTCCATCAGGCTGGACTGACTGTAGTTTCGCCCAAGGAATGAAACTTTCTGGGTGAAGGAAAGCTGCCAGTTGACTGTACGTATATCTCTTTGGCTGCTAATTGACTGCTACTGCTAAGCTTTTGCGAGGCCTCCTGTGAGCATTTGTACTGCGAGATACGCCTCGCCATGTATGCTCTCGTATCTGGGTCGACTCTGTTCAGATCCCTTCACACAAGTGCTCAGTCTACGTGAAGTTTTACCTCCAGTAAGCTCTTCTCCTGCTTCTGCGAGTTGGACGACGACTTTCCAGCCATGGAGTAGCCGCGAATACGCTTGCATACCCTGCGCTAACTGGCCCACCTGGTTATATCTTTATCGTGAAAGCGCTGCTTGGCATGGGCAGAGTAGGTAAATTGAGTTTATATTTTTGTTTCCTTCCATTACACCATGAGGCAAGCCCTATGGAAACCATTTTTTGGCTTCGTCGTCCTCAGCGCCATTCGTCCAGATGCTCATCCTCGGCTGACCACTGTCATCTACCCAGGCTCGGTACATTCCCGCACAGTTGTAGTCCATCAACAACATAGACTTGGTTCCTACCACCTCGCCGGTCTTGTCCCGCAATATCATGCTCTCAATGCCAATCATTCCTCCTTCGCCTTCTCCGGTCTTGCCCCATCGATCACCGGCACTTTGCTGAAGTATCCCGTCCGCACCAGCTACATACTTGAGAGCATTGCTGCCCGTCTCGGGTTTCCACTGGGCTAGACCGAGGACACCCTGCGCAGCAGCGGTTCGTACAAAGGAGTCGCCGGTTCCGGTACCGGAAAGGCCGATTGATCTTATGGAAGTGACTCCTTCTGACCATCCACTCGGCTCTTTCGACCTGGCCCAGAGTCGGAAAATAGGCAGCGAGATCTGCCAGAGGCCGGGCGATGATGTACTTATACTCTCGTGGGAAATCAGCCCCGTGGAGCTTTGAGGTAGTTGATACCAGACTGAACGAGTGGCAGACGGGCTGCTCTCATCCCACTGACCTGCCCAAAAGCCCGCGCCGGGAATCGGAGTGTCACCAATTCGGCCGGAGATCTTATTCGTGAGACCGCCGGTGCTTGTTGCTGCACAAATAACGCCGTGCTCATCCATGGCGACGGCACCGCAAGTTCCTTGCGGCAGATATTCTTCAGGGTCCCAGGTGGCGAGAGACTCTCCTCGTTTTTCCTTGTCCAGCGCTTGAATGTGCTCATTCCATCGCTTCTGCGTAAAGTAGTAGCTTGGTGGGACAACTTCACACCCATATTTTGACGCGAGAATCTCTGCAGCTTCCCCGTGAATGAGGGTATGACCCTGTGCGGATGGAACATCAAGTGGCTTTTTGGTCAATGGAGACGGCCGGGCTGGACCACCTTGGTTGGTATGCGAGGTACTACGGGGCTCAAGCTCGTTCTCAACTTCCAGATCTTGTTCTCCGTGCTCCAAGATCTTCCGCGCCAGGATGACGGGATTCTTGACGTTTCGCACCCCCATGACCCCCACGCATCGCTTTTTGAGCCCGACAGAGACCATGACTGAGGCCTCGAGCTCGTTGGTTCCATCGCGTGTAAAGACTGATCCATGGCCGCTGTTGAACAGCGGGTGATCTTCAAGGAGGGTGACGGCGTATGTGGCAATATCGAGTGCAGACGGACGTCTGTCCTCGGTCGAGGGTTGACAGGAATCACTTTCGCCAGGCAGTCTCTGCGTCATATATTCATTTGTCTTGGAGACCTGCGTCGAAAAGGTCAGCGACTCGTCGGCATCTCACACAAGAATGCTGACATACGATTGACAGCAGGGCGGTTCTATATTGCTCATATTCTTCTTTTTGGAAGTCTTGACGCAGGATGTTGCCAGCGCCGCCGTGAATAACGACGCGAGGCTTGAAGAGTGGCTTCTTCATGACTGTGTCTTGAAATCGGTTTGATTTCCAAATAAATTGGCAAGTTCTCTCCTTTACCACAGTTTACCCCGTGCCATGTACACGACCTCGCCGCCCCGTTTTATAGCGACGGACCATCTCCGAGATACTCCTACGTGACACTCCTCCGAGACTTGAGTCATTACAAAGTCTAAGGAATCGGTCATCCTGTTGTCCCTTCCTGGAAAGTAAGCCCGCTCTGTTATCGCCTGGTATATCCAAACCCATCAAATACTTACCCGGTGGTCTCCACTAAAGCATTCGATATCTTGGCTCGATCTGGCAAACAAGCGTTATACTCGTACCCGCCGCCCCACTCTCATGGCATTGTCCACATTGGGAAACTTTTCGGAGAGAGCCATGTGGATCAAATGCCTCGTGGCAGCCGTCTGTTCAGGTCAGCAAAGGGTCAGACTTGACACTCCGAAGCAAAAGCATACCGCTCCGCGCGAAAACTTGGCCATTGGAATTACTGATCATGACTTGTTTCCGCAGTTCTTGAATCATTTGACTTTGTGACCGGGCCGGTATTATTGCGAGTTCGACGGACTCAAGGCGTCGGAGTTGGTGCGACAAAGCTAATACATGATGACTTCCTAGCGACTTGGAAGGAGCCGAGGAGAGTCCCGTGCGAACGTTCAATTTGAGGCGCATTTACTGGAAACAGTCTCCTATCTCTACATAAGGCCCATACTTCCTCTCCGCGAAAGTCTAATTGACCCTCCGAGCATTCCATGAACGCCATAGGTCGGAATTTACAACATCCCCAACCGCCAAAGCCGAAATAACAGATAGAAGCTTATCACAATTACCCCATGGAGAAACCAGACGAGCCTCTGAGCTTCACAAATGCAACCTAGCCACGGAAACTTTGCCATTCCGGAGTTCGGCCTCATGTTCCATCACTTGGATCCTCGTGTTGCGCAACCGGACCGGCTACTGGAGAATGGTCATTGCGCTGGAGACTGTCTCGGGATATTGTCCATTCGCCCAATCTGGCATTGGGGTTTTCAGGATAGTACCTTCCTTAGGGATCCGGATATGTGGTCCAGCACACCTGATTCGAGATGAGCAGCCGGACTGCACCTCTCAACCGGAAGCGGACAAATACCGGGGACCATAGCGTGTGGCGATAAGGTCAACCCCGCGCGAGCTCGGAGCTCTGTTGACAGAAAGGTATCAAAGCACTTCAGGGAAGAGAGACCAGAGAGTATGGGGAGAGCAAATATAAGAGGGAGGTGGCTGCGAGCCCCAGGATAGATTGTGCCGGATGGTTTCCGGAGCTTGATGAAGTTGGCATCCTGACGTGTTTTTGCAAGATGTCGCTCTCCCAGCCTGCAGTGGCTTACCAGCCCAATAGATCGGGATCCAAAAAGGTCAGCGAGGATGTGACAGCCCATGGCACCGTCGACGCAGGACACACCAAAGAATACGGCGATGATGTTGAGGGTGGAGTGATTGAGGACCAGTTGCGCCGAGCACTCTCGGCACGTCAAGTGCAGATGATCGCCATCGGCGGTACCATTGGAACAGGTCTGTTCCTGGGGTCTGGCGGTGCACTCGCAACCGGTGGTCCTGCCTCATTGCTTCTTTGCTATACCATCATTGGTGTCATCGTCTATTTTACCATGCTGGCTCTGGGTGAAATGGCGGCTTTTATACCTGTTGCGGGTAGTTTCTGCACATTTGCCAAGTCAGTGTTTCTCTCCGAAGGAGGCTCCCTTTGGTACCATAGTTGAGAAGCGAACACTGACAGATTCTCGTCTCACGATCAGTCGATTCATTGACCAGGCTTACGGTTTTGCACTTTCGTGGAACTACTGGTTTGGAGACGCGGTCACCGTGGGCTCGGACCTGGTTGCCTTGCAGCTTCTGTTGAAGTACTGGACCGACAACTTTCCAGGCTGGGGGCTCAGTCTGATCTTTTGGGTGTTTTTGATCGCCATGAATCTGATGAGCGTTAAAGTATACGGAGAGGTCGGTGGAAGATACAGACGTATCGAGTCGATGAGACATAAGTGGCTAATCTTGTCTTCAAATAGCTCGAATACTGGCTCAGTATTCTCAAAATTGTCACTATGCTGGTGTGTATCCGTCTTTGCGCCAAGAAAACATCAGTCTTGGATGCGTTCACTCATCATGTGATTCCCAGGTCTTCATCATTCTAGGTATCGTGGTCAATTGCGGCGCAAACACCTCTGGCCACTATATCGGCGGCGAGAACTGGCACATCCCCGGAGCGCCATTTGTGGATGGGATTGGAGGCTTCGCTTCTGTCTTTGTGACGGCTTCTTTTGCTTGTAGGTGCTCTTTATCGTTTATGACGGTCACCTCAGTCTGCTAACCCAATATCAGATGGCGGGACGGAGTCAATCGCCATTACCGCCGGTGAGACCAGGAATCCCACTCGAAACATCCCCCGTGTTGTGAGAAACGTGTTCTGGCGGATTTTGCTCTTCTAGTAAGTTCGTTATCCATCGTGTTGAGCACCCCACCCCCATCTTGGGGTTTCACATTGGATCTGACTCTGAACCGCTCTCATCCAGCTTCTTGAGCGTCATAATCATCGGTCTCAACGTCCCATACAACTATCCCGGTCTCGAAGGCCGATCCTCACGAACCTCCCCGTTCACCATCGTCTTCCAAATGACAGGGGCCAAGGCAGCCGGCAGCGTGATCAACGCCGTCATCGTCACCAGTGTCCTGTCTGCAGGAAACCACGCCCTCTTTGCCGGTGCCAGACTCTTATACTCAATGGGCGTGAATGGACATGCCCCCAAAGTTCTAGGCCGACTCAACAAGCAACAAGTTCCCTGGGTCGCAGTCCTCGCCACGGCCTTTATTGCTGGATTATGCTTTGCATCAAGCTTTGTTGGCGCAGGACAACTTTGGACCTGGCTTCAAAAGTATTCCCCCCTCCCCCTCCCTTCTTCCTCCCATTCCCCTTGAAAGGTATCTCTACCACAATCCGTCTCAGAACCACTCGCTAACACACCCTCCCCTCCCCAGCCTAGTCGGCGTCTCCAACATGATAACCTGGATGTCCATCGGAATCGCCTCGCTCCGATTCCGCGCCGCCCTCACCGCACAAGGCAAAACCCACCTCCTCCCCTTCAAAAACTGGTCCTACCCCTACGGGCCCTGGTTCGTCGTCATCGCCAACATCTTCCTGATCCTCGTCCAGGGCTGGAGTTGCTTCAGCCCCGTGTTCGACCCAACGCTCTTTGTGAGCTACTACGTGGAATTGCCGCTGATGGTCCTCATGTACCTGGGCTGGAAGTATGTGAAGAAGAGCAAATTCCAGAGGTTGGAGACGATCGATCTGGTCACGGATATATATACGGCTGAGCATGCGGGCGATGATAGGAGGAGTTGGAGGGAGAGGATGAAGAGGGGATGGGCTCTGGTGTTTTGATTTGAACGTGCTTTCCTGCTTTGGGTTGTGAGAGTTGTTGTAGGTGTCTAGGCAGGTACTAGTAGTTCAAGGTTGGTGTTAAGCGAGACGAGGGTATTTTTTACCTGCGCTTTCATTAGGAATTACCCAGTGCTTACTTAACCTAGCTCTTTACCAGGTAACCGGGGGAATGACTTAGGAAAGAAATGCCATTAAGTGAATGAAATAAAACAGGATCACAGCGAGTTCACGTAACTTGGAGTACTATATATTTCATGAATGAATTCTTCCTTGAAACCTTTGGATGCATTAGGTTCGTCTCCCATGCCCTAGAAGGAGATACATAGGTACCTAGGTACATGTAGTGCTGAGGTACAGCATAGAACTTTGAAAGCCACCCAGGTGATCAAGGTATGTAGCTGACCAGGGTATATAAAACTTGAACGATGAAGGTGTATTTCCATCCCAAATACTACGCCCGGGTCCTTCACTACACGGAGGTGATGTTGGATATTCCTTTGTGGCGGAAGCCCACATTCAGCTTTACAAGGACGACAGAACCGATCATCTACAGCTAGGATCCGCTGGACAACGAGCTACGTTCGAGCTACGTTTGTTGGAAATAACAAGTTGTGAATAATGGATGTGATCATTCGTTTGGGACTAGCAGTAATAGCCTAAACCAGCCGGATCAAGGAGAAAGGCACATAACTGAATAGCCACGATTCATCAACTCATCATCAAGGGGCATCACAGAACAAAGCAATCCGGTGGATGGAAAAATGGGAATCTCTTCTAGTCATGACGCTCAAGTGCGGGCCACACGGAGCACAATACCCGCCTGAACGCCATCCCATGCAAAACGCCAGTGGTACAGAAGCAAGGGCAGACCAGAAGCAAAAGTATCGTGATAAAACATATGGGGGGTAATCAGAGGAAGGAGGATACGAATAGAGACATAAGACATAGACCATTCGACGCACCAACAATGCTTGCAGGGCCTGGAAAAACAAAGAGACGTAAAGGCACAGTATGGGAATGCAGGATGGAATTGTGAGCCCGCAAGGAATTCAAGCAATTGTGGCCAGGACCTCATTGCGCCAGTGGATTGTTGTGTGATATCGAGGACTATCACGAGACCGAATGGATGTGATAATGTTGTGAGTAACAATATGGAATCTGTGCAAAACCACTGGTGCTCAAAGGTCATGCCAGACGAAGCATCCCGTTTGAATGGCTTCAAGCACCGACTTGGTGCAGCTCGTAATCAGGGACCTCATCGAACCAGTCACTGTTAGGGTTGTACTGGTAAGCCTTGAAGTCAACACCGTAGGGCTTGGGCTCCAGCATGTACAGCATGCCCATGGGAACATCCAGATCGGCAACCATGTCTCGCTTCAGGCCACGGAAGTAAGAGAGCAGCACACGAGCATTGGATCGATGGCTGACCAGGAGAACATGGTCAGTCGTGCGCTCAACCTCCACGATCACAGCGCGCAGTCGGTTGATGATATCCAGGTAACTCTCTCCACCCGGGCCCGGATAACGGTAGAAGAGTTTGTCCTTCTTACGGTGGGCATATTCCTCTGGATACTGCTGCTGGATCTCTTTGTAGGTCATGCCCTCCATCTTTCCTGCGTGAAGATCGTCCAGCATACGCATCTGCTTGACGTCGTAGTCGTCGTCATTAAAGTACTCCACGGTCTGGACCGCGCGCTTCATCATCGACGACCAGACGCAGAAGTTGCGTGGACGGTCACGGGGGATGTACGAAGGATTGGGAGGGGTGCTGTCACCAGGACGCGGCGGGAAGTGCTTGATCAGGTTCTTTTGTCGCTGGTAGAGCTCCCACTTCTTCCGCTGGTGATCAATGAACTTGGCCAGCGCCTTGGCATAGCGTTGACCGTTCTCGCTCAGATCCGAGTCACCACCCAGACGACCCGCTTGATCATCCACACTTTCGCCGTGACGGGTAATCCAGATCTGGCGCGGTGAAAGGTTGAAGTTGAGCAAATAGTAAACGACCTGGGAGGAGAGAAAGCCGTGCGTTTGATGTGACACAATCTTGCGTCCCACGTCAATCATCTGAATGTAGGCCATGTCGTTTTTCTCCTCGTACTCGCCGAGAGGAACGTAGGACTTCTCATACAAGGCAACGCGCTTCTTGAAGTCCTCCAGCGCGGTGGTGGGGTCTTGGCCCTTGTAGTCCGGGCCGGAAAGCTTCAGCCGCATATTGGCTTCCAAGAGATCCTTATCGACGCAGCTGCTCTCGAGGAACAGGATCCCCAGCTCGGGGCCAGCACGCTTGCGGATATGGTCGACAAGAGCCTTGCGACGCTCCATGGTGCTGTTGGTCGCGTCGAGGATACCAACACTGCCGCCTTCCTCCAGGATGTACTCAAGAAGTTCATCCAGAGTGTCCAGAGCCACCTGCTCACGCAGCTTCAACGCGATCTGGTTAGAAGGATCGAAGAAGTTGGCACTCTGATCCATGGGCTCCGGGGAAGCCTCGGTGACAGCATCGGCAGGAATGTCGACAGAGGTCTGGTTGGCCTCGTTGGGAGGAACCACAGTGCTGCCATGCTGGGAGATGGACGATCCAGGCTCTTCGCCATTGATGAGGATCTTGGCTGGAATGACCGGAGGGGGAAGCGAGGTGTCATTTGGAGGCGATGATGCCTCCTCGGGAGGCGAAGTCGCGTCCTTGTTGGCAGTGCCGACGCTTACGCTGAGTCGACGCACAGAGTCGACGAGATCCTTGTGGATACTGCTTGTACGCTTATCCATTGGCCGTGCGGCGGGGGAGGGTGACTTGCCCGCAGCAACACGACGACGCTCGCCCACGTTGAAGATCTCGGTGTCGTGTTGAAGCCAGTTCAGGTAGCGAGCGAGCTTCTTGGTGATGTAACTCTTGCCTCGTGCGGGCAGGCCGACCATGATGATGACCAGCTTTGAGCCGACATCTCGGGAGGCGATGCGTCCATCTGGGGACACTTTAGATCTAGTCAGACCCGGGATATCAAGGGTCGTGGCTCGCACTCGGCTAGGAGTGCTGGCAGCAGAGAGACCATTGCTGTGAAGGAAGCGATGAGTCAGTCCAGGGTCAGAGAATAGATAAGCGTGATAAAAAAAAAAGAAAAAAGAAAAAAATAGAGAAAGAAAAAAAAGCAACAAGAACGAGATCCAGTCAGGCCCTAGCCACGACAGCTCCGGAACTCATTACACCGTGCAGAGGACGTATAGCGGTCAGGCACAAGCTTTACATCGGAGACCAGCTTCCAGATCCGTGCTTGACGGCGAGTGGATTGACCCGAGGCACATCGCAGCATACATGGCTCAAGGTTTGTGCCCCTCGCGCTCATAGGCTCCCTCATGGATTAAGCAGTCACATCCAGTGGGACAGGGGCATGGATTCACACAAGGTCCAGACTCTTCACAGACACACGAGAAGCTGAAAGCACAGAAATGGACGACTCAGAGAGGCAGGACTTACATCTGTGGGGAAGGAGGCGCGGTAGAAATCGGAGTGTCCGTCAAAGCGGTTCCGACTCCGCCCAGCGATCCTCTATGGGCATCGGAATGCAAGTCGCTTCCTAGCGCTCTGCTCACTACGGTCTTCGGGCCAGGAGGCATCAACGCTCCTTCTTTACCCGAGCCGCTGTTAGCTCCGTTTGATGGGACACCGTTGGACCGTGGGTTCTTAAGTGCCTGATCGCCCTGCTTCGCAGCATCGGGCGTTTTGGCCGACGTCATGATAGCCGACCGCGCGATGGAGGAGTGTTGCGCCATTCCAGCAAATGGAAGTCACAAGTCTCCGGGCAAGGTGTGGGTGGAAGGTGCCCGTGGCGCCTGGAGACTGCACGGCTTGTTCTAGAAGTGGTGCGCTCGTGAAGACGTGGTTGCCTTTGATGGCAAAATCCTGATGGAGCGCTCTGAAAAAAGCGAGGCGGAGGCGGAGAAAGTGAGAGAGCGGGAGAGGCGGATGACTCAACTCCGATGAACGTCACTTTCGACCGTGTGCTTCACTCTGGGGATCTGGTTGGTGAGAATCTCAACAACGCACTCTCCCAGAGTGACGCGAGGAGTGGTGAAGAAGGGGACTGAGGGTCAGAGAACAAAGAGAGGGATGTTTGGGGATGTGTGGAAAGATGAGTTTGGGCTAAGGGGTGCAAGCGTTGATGGTGCAAGTTGCGACCAGCAACAGTGAGATGGAAGTTAGGACGGGCAGAGAGGTTGAAGAAGGGAAAAGAGATGAAGGGAGATGAAGAGCAAGGGAGAGAATAAGTACTGGATGGTGTGTGTGATGGAGGGACGCCTCAAGGATGTTTGCTTTAAGGGAGGCCGTCGACGAATATGGACGCGGAGATAGCAAACAGGCAGGTGCCGTCGAGCTCTCTGAGGTTTGTGTTCGAGAAAGGAATAGTTGGTACCCCCAAAGTGACCAGCTTTTGCCCAATATGGCAGCGGGCCTGGAGGAGAGCAATGAAGTCACTGTACTGTCACCTCTCATTGAGTGTCAGAGAGCATATACGGTGGATCTTAGGGCGATATGAGTAGCCTCGGTATAATGATGTCAACCTTTTCAACAAAGGCCATACAGGAAGATTGTGGAAGATCCAGGTCAACTGCTCTAGCCGAAAACACGGAGATCTACAAAGTAGCTAAAAAGTGTATAATGGAGATCAACTTAAATAATGCTGCCCTGGTCGCACGACAGGGAAAGTGTTCCGAGCTGATGGGCTCGGATCTATCAAATCTGCTATCATAACACAGAATGCTTGGCTATGGAAATCGGCCAGCCTTGGCCCTGGATGAACTTCATATGACTATATCCCTATCTTCATATCTCTTGCCTCACAGGAAGTCGACTGTGCCTGCAGAGCGATCGAGCGGTCGAGACCAACTATGACTGCCTGTCCACTCGTGCGCTGCGGCGTAGTCAGAGCTGAGGCTGCAGGGGTCTGAGATCGACCCGGGACAAAAGCTCAAGGTGCACCCCCGGCCGACCGATTTAAAATCAGACAGACTTGGAGTCGTCAAGGCTGAAGGCTCTACAGTCGCACGCACTTCACCGCTTGACGTTGGTTGGGCGTTCATTCTAGCATACTTCCTTCCCCTTGGCGCGAACCCTCGATGCCCGCCACAAGTTAATCGGGCTCCGACCAACCGGAATGCACGAGATGCCCAGGAGAGATCTGCTCCGCAGCATGTACCCGCACAACAAGATGATGATAAGGTCGCTGGGGGTGGCAGTGGCACATCATTCTTGGCGCTTGGCGGTAACGCAGGGGGGGGGGGCAATCCCGACAGGGTGAGCATCAACGGGGCGTGACACCCTGTGCGCGGAAGAGATGATCTCGCAAGCGATCACTCTGACTCAGACAAGATAGGCGGATGGACTGTCTGATAAAGTGGCAGACCAGTCGTGTCGAGTTATTTGCCAAGGTGCAGAGTGAGGCCAATCAAGCAGGCATATGCGGCGATACTCAGCGCAGTCAGGACCACGACCGCATTCCCACTGGTTCGAAACTTGTGTCGATGGACGCCGTCATCCCCCACCACAGAGAAGAATTGCCGGTTGCCTTGAGAGCGCCGGAAGAGACCAATGATCAAGACCCCGGTGCCGTAGATGGCGAACAGCGCACCGATGCTGTAGAACTCGGCGGTGAAGATTTTGAGAACGACCAGCGCGAAGGAGAACTGGGACAAGGCAGTTCGGACGTAGGCGCCCTCAAAAGTTCGCTGGGCAGCGCGCACTTCGACAATCTCATCGGAGGTGAGGACTGCGGAGCGAGCCCGGTGCATCCGTAGGCGATATCGGTCGGCCGCTCGTCGCTGGAGCTGTCAGTGTGGGGAGGACGTAAGGGGTGAGGAATAGGCTTCACGCACCTCAAACATGATGAGATTCGATTGTTTCCTGTCTGGCTTTTGGGGGGCCAGATGTTGTTGGTCGGAGTGATTCCTGGTGGCAGTGATCGAGGAGGGGTGCAAGCGCCTGGGCGAAGACGAAAACAGCCCGCACGATCGATGCTCACGTGGACTGTATCATGTCCCCGACCGATCACGAGCTTGACGGGTTTAGTCGAAGCAGCACTTTGCTTTTAGACATGACCTTGTATATTCGAGAGCGTGACATATTGCTGGTCTTGGAATATCATCATTGATCCAATGCCACAATGTCTCTATATGGCTAGTGGATTTCTAGCAATATTCCACGGGGCAACATGGCTTTGAGATTGTGTCACTGTCCACTGTCCAGTGTCTAGCGTCCAGCATAGAACGCCGAGTCGTGCGAAAACAGCCCCGACAAATTTCCCCACCAATGACGTGGGGGTGGTTATGAGACTCTCGAAAGTGTCAAGAGTCAAGAGTCACGACTGAAGACGGTCGGCAATCGAAGTTACCCAACGAGGATGACAATCGCCGGAGTTTCCCCCAGAGTTGGAACCCCCACACGACCAGCTTCGACGGGTCGGGATCATCTCCGAATGAGCGTGCCTTTTTGTCTTGACCTTCCTTGACCATTGACCGCGCCTTTCTCCCTTTCTCATGACTTTTGTGAGCGCGTACGTTGAACAAGCGCTCATATAGCAGATCAGAATGGCGAAAGTTTTTGACGCCGCGGAGGGTAAGTCTCAAATACCTCCATGCGGAGACTCGACTGGGTCAAGTGAACATGGCCCGCCGTTTGATGTTTGTGGGGTAATACTGACCAAATGGCATAGTCGCAAAGCACAACACCGCAGAGAGCTGCTGGGTGATATTGTACGGCAAGGTCTACGATGTATGAAAGTGAAGCAAATCGGTGTCCAGATCAGATACTAAGTCGGACATGGTCGCTGATACCACCGAATGATATTAGGTGACAGACTTCTTACCCAGTCATCCTGGCGGCGCGAACATCATTTTGAAACTCTCGGGGAAAGACGCTACGGAAGAATATGACCCGATTCATCCCCCCGGGACTCTGGATGAATTGAAGCCAGAGGCCTGTCTAGGCACGGTGGACGAGAGCACCTTGCCCAAGGACGACAAACCGGCACCGGCACCGAAAAAGGCCACAGGCCCGCCTCCGATGCAAACCCTCCTCAACCTAGATGAGATTGAAGAGGTCGCGACAAAACAAGTCAGCCAGAAAGCGTGGGCCTACTACTACTCAGCATCGGATGACAAGGTCTCCAAACGGTTTAACAATGAAGTTTACCGCTCCATTCTTCTACGTCCCCGAGTCTTCGTCGACTGTACGAACTGTGACCTGAGCACATCGGCGCTGGGTCATAAGCTGGGGATACCAATCTACGTGTCACCTGCGGCCATGGCTCGTCTGGGCCACCCCTCCGGCGAGGCAGGTATCGCCGAGGCCTGTCGCAGCTTCGGTGCTATGCAGGTCATCTCCAACAATGCCTCGATGACACCGGAGCAGATCGTCCAGGATGCGGCGCCGGACCAAGTCTTTGGCTGGCAACTCTACGTCCAAGTCGACCGCAAGAAGAGCGAAGCCATGTTGGCTCGGATCAATAAATTGAAAGCCATCAAATTCATCGTCCTGACCTTGGACGCTCCGGTACCGGGCAAGCGCGAAGAAGACGAGCGCAACAGTCTGGTCGGTGCCTCACAGCCGGTCTCAAGTGGCGTCAAGGCTGCGGAGCGTGCTGCGGATGGGACTCCGGATGTCAACGGTCCCGGCGGCTCCGGGGGAGTCGGTCAGCAGCTTTTCGCTGGCACCGATCCATCATTGACATGGCAAAAGACACTACCCTGGCTGGCCCAGCACACCAACCTCCCCATCATCTTGAAAGGATTGCAAACGTATGAAGATGCGTATATTGCCTCTCTCCACGCCCCCCGGGTCAAGGGTATCATCCTCTCTAATCACGGAGGACGCGCACTAGACACTGCGCCCCCTGCTGTGCATACTCTCTTGGAGATTCGAAAATACTGCCCCGAAGTGTTCGATAAGCTGGAAGTGCATGTTGACGGCGGGATTCGCCGTGGCACCGACGTGGTGAAGGCATTGTGCCTCGGAGCCAAGGCGGTTGGAGTTGGACGGGCAGCGCTCTGGGGGCTGGCTGCCGGTGGTCCCGATGGAGTCCGCAGGACTTTACAAAGTGCGTATTGCTGTCGTTGTTTCATGACACTGGACAGTGGACACTAGACACTGAACACTAACCATTTGGAACAGTCCTTGCGGACGAAACAAAAACGTGCATGCGTCTACTCGGCGTGCAAACTGTCGATGCCCTTGGCCCTCAACATGTAACGTCTCCTCATCTCCTTGAGCCATGTTGGCGATGTGGTTGCTCGAAAAGCTGACTCGTATAGATCAACACCCGCATGGTTGAGCAACAGATTTACGATGGACCGTCCACTCTCGACTCGCTACGACGCACCTTCCGGGCGAGGCTTTGAGTGCCTTGGATGAATGTGACTATGCGTGTAACATTTAGTCCTGATGAGTTGTAAATCACAATGAGTCGATACATGCACCCATTGGCTCTCTGTGCTCTTCCAGTTGAACGATCCCATGTATATCATCCTGAAACTAAGGTTCATGTCTTGTACGTCTTGTGTAATCGATAGAAACATTGGCCTTGGCCCTACAGCGTTACCACAACATGATCACGTCCGCAATGAGTAATACCCCCCCCCCAAATCAAGCCTTCTCATCCTCCTTCACCCGCTCAAACACCTCCAAGAAAGTCTCCGGCGCATCCGCCCCCTCCACCGCATACTTGCCCTGGATCGTAAAGTACGGCACCCCAGTCACCAACCGCATCGACGCCATCTTGGCCTCCGCATCCACCTGCGCACCCCCCTCATCCGAACCCAACAACTTCTTCACCGCACCCTCATCCAACCCAGCCTCCACGCCCGCCTCCAGCAAAACCGCCGGATCCGTGATATTCTTCTCATCCTCAAAATACGCCCGGAACAACTTCTCCGCCACCCGCGACTGCACACCCCCGATCACCGCCGTGGCGCCCTCGGTCCCCGTCCCCGTCCGCGTCTCCGTCTCCGTCCCCCGCTTCGCATGCTCCAATTGGCCCGCGTACCAGAGCAAGCGGTGCGAATCGCGCGTCTTGCCCGTGTTGCCGCCGAAATTGAACTTGATGCCTTCGCCCTCGCCGACGGCGGCGAGACGCGCGAAGATGGCGGCTGTGCGCTCGTGGCCGAATTTCAGCCCGTAGGCTTGCGCCTTGTTGACGCCGGGGTATTCGGGGGAGGATGGGTTGAGGTAGAAGGCGTGCCAGTCGAGGGTGAATGTGTCGGTGGGGTGTTGGCCTTGGTGGGCGAGGATGGCGCGCGAGAGGCGGCGGTAGCCGACGTAGCACCACTGTGTTTGTGGTGATGATGTTAGTATTTGGTCGTATGGGTTGGGGGGGGGGGTTTAGGGGTTTGTGCTTTGTGCTTGTGAGAGATGTGAGGAGGAGGAGGCGGGGGATGGGATTGAGGTTGAGGTTGAGGTTTGAGTATCTGGGGATGGGATGGGACCTCAACGTCCACGTACCGGACAGATGGTGTCGGAAATGATCTGGATGTTGAAGTTCGTCATATTGAAAGATTGGAGAAAGTAGACTGGGTAGGTAAGCCTTCCACGAAGTAGTAAATGTGAGTCTCCCCCAAAAAACGGTCGTGATTGAGACTAAACTCGGGACAGTGACACAGACACACTCCAAAAAAAGAAGAGAAAGGAATATGTAGAGACAAGGGATCGGACTCGGTGAGAATAAAGTACAAAACTCCAACGAAAGGAGACCAGGGTATGATGTCAAGAGGGTTTTTTAAACTTTTTGGACTTCCCGCCGAGCTTTGGGACTACAGTAAAACACGACGTGCCGGTACAAAAAGCCTCGTGGCTTAGAGATCGCCGAGGCTTAAGCGGCGGGTAATTTGTCAGCAGCGCTTCGGTTCCGTCCATCGTTCAAGTACCAACCTTAGGACCGCTTACTTGCAAGTAACCACTAGGTAACTTAGCAAGTACTTGTAGTCATCAGGTAATTAGAGTGGAGTCGCAAATCGGCAGGCGGATGAACCTTTGCAGTTGAAGTGGAGATGGCAGAAGAATCGATGTGATATGGTGGGCCTGCCCAGGCCCTAACGCTGTACGTGATAGTGCAATGTGCAGTGGTTGTGTTCAAATTTGTCTGGTTCGAGTATAGTATGACCATGTAGTAGTTTACTACTTATGTACAGGTATGTAGTAAGTTATGTGCGCTGTACACTGTGCAGTAAGAGGTACGTAGGAGAGCTTTAGGCTGGATGGATGTGTAACTGTGCCTATCATATCTATGCAGACAGTATCGGATCTATGAATCTCGAATGCGCTCATGTAGTGCTTTTATCATCTTTCCTTCTTACCATCCAAATATGCAGATTATAATGTCTGGACCCCCATTGGGGCGACAAGGACCTCGGAAGGTGGTTCATTGCTGCATGGATCGTCATCGAGAAAAGAGCAAGAAAAATGGTTGACGCCCTCTTGATATAACAAATTCAGGATCCCTCGACTCGGAACTCCGAGGTCAAACCAGCCAGCGGGTGTTGTCAGACCTCACCGTAATCCCTCGACCAAGGAAATTGGAAGTCAAGTCAACAAGAGGAAGAAAGGAGAATCTGCAAGAGTCTCTAATCTACCTTCGCCTGCAGCGAGGGCGATTTCAACAACGCAAAGACCACCAGCGCATTCCCGGACATGGCCACTCCACCAACAGTATACGCCGCCTCACGTCCCGCCCACCAGAACAAGGAACAGAACAAGATCGGTCCAGCCGCACGTCCCGCTTGTCCCCACCCACGAAGTCTCCCCATGATCGCTCCCCGGTCGGCCTCGCGCGCCTCAAGACTGCCCAGACTATTCAAGCCAGTGACGACCGTTGCGCTGGTGATGGCCAATAAACCGCCCGCGGCATAGAGACCGGATGGAGATGAGACGCGCGCCAGACAGAAGAATGACAGCGCGCAGGCGACGACGCCGGCTCGAACGGTGACGAGCGGTGGGAGGCGGCGGACGACCGTGCCTTGGAGAAGGGATGCGATTAGTCCCATGAGAGAGAGCAGGCGGCCGTTAAGTGCCGCGGGGCTGGCGGTTGTGGTGCCGGCGTAGAGGGTCGCGGTCAGGAAAGGCAGGGAGAATTCCAGTCCGGAGAAAGGTAAGAGGAACAGGAAGTGGATCGCGTTCAGCAGGGCTGGGCGATTGGTGTGATGATGAGCAGCGCTCTTTGCAAGCCCGGCTTGTGATGCAGGATGTTTGTTAGACGCTTCGGCCTTGTTGCTGCTAGTTGACCCCTCTTGCGGCAAAGTCGTCAGCCGAGGATGAGTCTCTGGTAAACAAGCCCAGAGATAGGTGGTTTCAAGCACGATAAGAAGTAGCGAGACCAGCGCCGCTGTCATGAACGGATTGGCCGCGACAATGTCGACGGTACTCAGCGCGGCACCCATCATCGGTCCAAAGGTAAACGCAATGCTGAAACAGGCGCCCACCAACGCCATCGACGCACCACGGCGCGTTTCATCCGTGACATCGGCGACAATGGCATTGGCAAGCTGGACATTTGCCTCACTGAGACCACCGACGACTCGGCTGGCGAGAAAGGTCCGAAAGTCCCTTGCTGACACCCAGAGTGCCACACTACATATATTTCCGACCATTGCCGTCAACAAGGCGCGGCGTCGGCCATGGCGATCCGAGAGACGACCGATCACAGGTGCAGCGAAGGCCTGAAGAAGGGAGAACAGAGAGCCGAGAGCTCCTCCGAGGAGAACAATGTCATAGCGAGAGTCGATCGGGCGCGCAAAGGCGTTCTTGTAAGCGTTGAGGTAGTGGAAGATGCGGTTCAGGAGGGAGTCGGGGGATGGATCTTGGGCGCGGTAGAATGAAAGTAGAGACGGGAAGAGCGGTAGAATGAAGGTAAATGAGATCTTCAGGGCGATGCATCAGGTTAGCGCAATTCGACTCGAGTTGTAGAGCGAGGCACGAGGGGGAAGCTTTGCAGCCGGAGCTTACCAGGTCCAGCAGCAGTGAGATCATCAAGACCTTGAGGACCTGTTTGCGCTGGGCGCCAGCAATGGCCATGTTCGCAGCCGCCGCCAGTAAATCGTATACGTGATGTGGTTTCCAAGCTGCCCTCGAGAAAGATAATACCGTGCTGGGGAGAGTCCGCAACTGGTTGTTGAGAAACACCTGTTGCAAGCTCCGAGTAAGTTCAGAGTGCATCAAGGCGCACACGACAGCTGGCAGCAAAGTCGGGAGAGCCTCCACCGCAGTGGAGCCGGCCACGCGGGATTGACATGTCAATGCAAGGAAGACCTGCCCTTGGCAAACTTGGCAGATGAGAGGTAGATTACTGTAGTTCCTAGATATTATACAAACACATCAGTAGGAATGTGTGTCTCGTGATATTACAATTATTCCGCCCAAGGACCGTCTCCGTGCTGGAGGTTGTGGCGAACGCTCACGTATCCCGATTCGGTCCAGAAATACTCTTGTTGGCAAGGGAAACCCTCAAACAAGACTGCGCGGCGCAACAAAGCCCAAAGCAGTGCTTCAGGGGCCATCAACACTTATACATGTATCACTTTCCTCGAGTCAAACCCATCCTTGGGCTCCTTCGAGTCATCGCTGGTAAACTTGTATCCGCGCTGATTTGCAATGATCCGAACACCTCGTTCTTTCACATCCGTACAGTAATGCGTGTGTCCAAAAACCCACGCCTTGACGCCCGTCAACTCCGACATCCGCGCAACAACATCGGTCGCGAACGCAGATCTCCACGGACTATACTGGTACTGCGGATGAGACGTCCGCTGGATTGACGGCGCATGATGCGTGACGACCAGAACCACTCGTCTCTCGTCCATCGGCTTCTGCCTGTTCGAGGCCTGAATCGCGTCGATCTCGTGTGATAACCACGTCAGGTCCGACACGTGAGATTGGTTGTGGTCCTCGGCTGTCCAACCCTCAATCTGCTTGAAATCTTGAATGGTCGATGTCACCACGCCCTTTTGATCTTCGGGAATGTGAGACCACAGAGGACAGCCCAGGATAGTGACAAGGGAGTCGGGCATATCATAGCGCGTCTGATGGAGGAGGATCAATCGGCCGTCGAAACAAGCTTCTTGCGCCATCGCACGAGCGCTTTCCAGTGCTGACGCGAAGCTTTGGCTGTAGAATTCGTGGTTCCCAAGGACTAGAAACACCTGTTGGAAGCGATCTGTCTGGTATTGTAGAAAGTCGCGGTATTTTTCATAGTCGCACAGACGTCCAATGTCTCCAGCGAGGATGAGGTTGGGCGCACATGTCGGCACTTCATATGTCTGGTACTGCTGGTTGACTTCGAGATGGAGATCGGACAGAACCTGGAACGCTGTTCCGTGCTTGTTGAAAATGGCATTGAACCGCTTCAGCATCGTGTTCCAGGTTTCGAGTCGCAATGTTCAAATTGTTGAATGTTTGTTTTTGTTTTTTTTTTATTTCGTGAGTGTGGGAAGGGCTGTCAATCTGCAAGACTCAGGAGAAGGGGGAGCTTGTTGGTTTAGATGGCATGAAAGAAAGACTTTCGGCACTATTTACTTTTCTCCAGTCAGCCCACTAGAGAGAGACCCGACACTTGAAGTCCACCGTCCACAGAGACGAGAGAGCGCACCCGTGATGCGGTTGAATTGAACATTGTCGACTCTTCACTCAAATCCATTTTTTTGATGTGATCGACCCACAATGTTACTGCATACAGAAGTGAGCTGAGACATAGTCTTGGAACGGCTGTCACCAATTTCGAATCCTCAACGACAGACTGGACATCCGCACTTGAACAACAAACGCTCGAAGAACCAAGTCCAGTTCCGCCGTGCATGTAGACTGAAATCCAGTATGTAAATGCGAGATTTTTCCTCGCATGATAAACTTAAGTAGTCTTCTCCGAAATCGCCTCAATTCTACGATATCCGCGTCGTGGAAGTAAAATCAGACCTTAATTGACAGGGGATGTCAGGCCTGGCTTCATTTCTGACCAACTCATCGAAACTTAAACTGCCAACCCGCCATTGCGCTTCTGCCCATCCCATCATCACCAGAACGTTTTTTTTTAAAACATCAAATAGAATACATGAAGAAACAATTATCCTGATCAGGGTAATATGCACGCTCGAAAAAGGCAACAAATAGGGGGGGAGTCAGCTGATCTTGGCAGGGGATATCAAGGAGCCATGTCCATTCCGGCCTGAAAGCTGCCCCCCCAAAAACAGAACAAGAAAATTCGTTGCGTTCATCATCATCCATAACACCAGGCTAAGAGGTAACAGAAAACAACAGTAGGGAATTGGCAGTATTGCGGCGAGGGGTGAAGATTGCGAACTGAAGAGAAAATGCAAAAGCTTGGTGTAATGGAGAACCCCAGAGGGAGAGTCCTTGGGGTCTTCGCCACGTCGAAAAATGCACCTATTCCCGAGGAGTGGCAGCCGCGGCGGGAGCACCACCAGACTGACCACGACCACGGCCTCCACGGCCACGGCCACGGTATTCGCCTCGTCCACCACGACCCCGAGCTCCATCACCACCACGGGGTCGACGATAGCCACGGCCACCACGGCCACCGCGACCCTCATGCTGTCCCTTGGCGGGAACCGCAGCCCCCTCGGCAGGGGTAGCAGCAGAGGCGGAGGTTGCAGAAGTGTTGTCCACGGCGGCAGGGGTCGCGTTCAAACCGGTCTCAGTCTCGGCAGGGTCACGGGGCACCTCGACCCAACCATCACCGACCGCGGAGGCGCCTTGGCTGTATGTATCGGCAACCTGGTTTGCAGCATCCGAAGTCAAGGTCTGTGCAGGAGGAGCGATCTGGTCGGCCTGGACGGAAGCGCTCGCAGTCTGAGCATTGGCGGATTCCGCGTTCATAGGGGGGTCTTGAACCTCGGTCAGGCCAGCGTTGGCGACGGTGGGGTCAGACTCAGCAACGGGCTCGCTGGCGACTTCGGTCTCTTCGGCGGGGGCAAACTTGTTGGACGCAACTTTCACATCGCCATCTGCAGGGTAGAAAACAGTGTCAGCTCATGATGATCAACCAGTCCAAAGCCCGGACTTGATACTCACAGGTCAGCTCCAAAGCTTCACCCTCAACACCAATCACCTTCTCGCTCGCGCCATTCACCAGCTTGACCATTGAGTCAACAGCCTTCTTGTTACCACCGTACACCTGGAACAGAACACCCTCAAAGGCTTGGCTTTCGAGAGACTCGGTCTCGCCCGAGTGACGCATGTTGGCCGCAGCGCACAAGAACTTGGTGAGAGTGAGCAGCTGCTCGCGTAGGACACGAGAAGAGCTCTCGGTAGCATCGGCGATGGCATTGGCGCGCACTGCTTCCAACTCCTCCTGGTGAGTCTTCTCCAAAGTAGCCTTTTGGCTCTCAATGCGCGCCTCGTATTGAGCCGCAAACTGCTTGTAGTGGCCGATCTGTTCCTCAAGTTGGGTGATCGAGGCCTGCAGAGTAGGCTTCTTCAGCACCTGCGCCTTTTGGTCGGCATTGATTTTCTTTTCGTTGACCAGGTCATCCAGTGATTTTCCTGAGTTCTCGGCGATGATCGCATCGGTCTTCGCGGTAGCGTTCTGCATTGGAGAGTTTGTGGTCAGATTTGGAAAAAAAGGAATGGGAATCCAGGATGAGTTATCTTCGGTAGAGGGAAGCATTCAAACACATACCAGCTTCTTGACAGCATTGCGCAAGCTCCTGTTGGCGCATTCAAGTTAGCTTCGTAGCCCCAGGCTGTAGTTAGTCCAGATGCACATACTTCTGAAGCTCCTTAAGGTATGAAGGCTCAGCACCATTGACTTCGGAAGCTGGGCTTTCAGACTCAGGCTGGCGAGTGCTCGAGGCCTGGGAAGTCTGTCGCTTGGCCTTGGCGTGGGATCGCTGAGCGGTAGTGGAGGCGGGAGCCATGATGGAATGTAGGTGACAAGTGATGGAGCTTCAATAAAAGTTTCAAAGCGAATGAACAAAAGACAGAGCCAAAGCTGAGTGTGTCAGACAGAAGCACTGCGCAAAGGAAAGCAGATGAAAGTGGGGGGGATGGATTTGCGAGGATATTGAGAAAGATGAAAGAAAGGAAGGGGAGTGGTTCTGTTTGAAGATCCACAGAATCGACGTGGGTGGAAGTCGTCCGAACCCTTGCCTGATCGGTGGGCTGCCCGCATTTCAGCCGCCACTACACTGCCCAGATGAGCGCCGTTGGCAAACAACCACGAAACACACTTACACTGATATCACGTAGCAGCAGATTAGAGGTCCATTGCTCTAGTACGTTCATAGAAAATGAAGGGGACTAGGTATTGAGCTCAAGGTACTGTAATTGCTAATATCTGGGGGTATCATCCAACTCTGCGCATCATGAAGCACTCTCATAATCCAAGACCAGGCGCCAGAAAAACTCCTATTCCAAAACAATCCCTACGCCTTTGTTCTCCGTACCATGTCTTCTCAAATCAATATCAATGGGTATAGGGCGACGTATACGCTTATCCCTGGAACTTTCGAAGGGTTTTCTATAGAAGTGAATAGTCCATCAGTGATACTAGCACGAGACAGTGACCGCACAGGCGGCCATTGCTAAACCCCTTCAAAACATACCTCGGTGACTTTGCGAACAGAGTTTGCACTGATATTCTTCTCGCCCGACTTGCGCGACCGAATGGAAGCCTCGCGCATCAATCTGAGCAGAAAGTGTTAGCTTCAGCACTTCGGCGAGCCAATGGATTCCAGCTTTGAGGGAGATTGGAAAAAGCAGAATCATCAGCGATGGATTCGAGGCACCGGAGCCAGGGTATCCTACTCTTGCATGAACAGCATATAGTCAAGGAAGATCTGAACATTCATGGATGTCACTACTTAGACACGATTCTGCATGTCGACAAGCCCCAGTACTGAGTGCCACATACCAGAATGTCTGCATTCTTGCTGACACTTCGATTGGAGTGAGCCTTCACAATGCGCTTGACTGTCCCACGAGGGTACAGCTTCTGGGTTGCGACCATGACGCGGTCTGTAGCGCTTGGGCAATGGCGGCGGGGATGGATTGTTTACTTGCGGAGTCGGAGACGGACGCAACGCCAGCAACGACGGGAGACGCAACTTGGCTGGTGTCGGAAATTGTGGGGAAAGCCCAAGCGGTCGCGGGCGGTGACGGGCGAGTCATTTCTTGGGCGAGTCATTTCTTGGCCGAGAGTAATTTACCTTATGTAATCACGCGATCCGCGTCGGGTCGGCCGAGGTCTGGAAAAGTGTCATCCGGTAGTTGGTGATATTAAGTTATAGAACCAGCTCTGACGAGTGCATACATGAAAATCATATACAGAGAATTTAAGTCATACTTGATGCTTCCATGTTTTTGCAGGTCAGGGCGAGACATATGGCCGAGCTTGAAGTGTGGACCGATGCAGGGATTGTATGTGGATTGCGGAATATGCTCGGGTAGGCCGCAGGTCGAGGGTAGAGTGCCGTATGTGCTTTGATGAGTTCTAGGTAGTATGCTCCAATATGAGAGTGATAGTTTATCGACAAATATGGTCCTTCGAATGACAGACTCCCAGATCAAGCCAAAGACGCATGTCCCATATGTTAATCACCTTCGCAGATAGCGCCAAGCTGTCCATGCTGCCGCAGAACCCAGAGTCATGCGCCAGGCGAGGAACACCCAGATGGCCACCCGTAGTCGTTGGTAATACCCACGCAACATGATTCCCACCGCGTACGAGCTGCCTTCCCCCTGGCGGTCAGTCGGTCCGTAGTAGCGGCCTACCCCAAGGCCTCCAATACCCACCGCATTTGGGTCGTGGTTATCATCATCATCGCCCCGCGTCACGCGCAGTGCCGAGGTCTCGCTGTCGACCGCAGTGTCGGGGGACCGATAACCGAATCTCACCTCCTGTGCATTGTACTTCCGCAAGGGACTTGTTAAAATACTGACAATCAGCCGCAAGTCAGGTGCTGTGAAAGTAGGATATTCCCAAAGTTCAACCGCATTGTGGGGCGGCAGCATGTCGAGGAAGTCGGCCAATACTCCGAGCGTGAGACCCCAAAGAAGTAGGGGCCGACTTGGGTCACCAGAGTCTGCTTGATTGCTTAATGTCCAGGCCTTGAATCGCGACCAGAGAGATACAGGACCCCTGAAGCTGTCGTAAGTGAAGCCCGTGGTGGACGCGGACAGGTGTGATTCTGAAGGGATGAGTCGAACGGCCGAGAACTGCATCCAACCCATGAGCGATCGAACAGCTAGACGAGAAAAGTACCCGCCTTGTCTCGTGAATCGTTGGGACATGTCCACGTATTCTTTGGACCTCAGTGAAGGGGATAGAAGAGCTCGAAGAGGGACCCAATGGACTGCAGCCACCTCCGTAGGCTGAAGATTCAGAGTGATGCAGTCGCTGCGCGTTGACAAGAAAATGTACGGACAAAGGACCATGATTCTGCCAGAGAGAGCGAGCGAGCGAAAGCGCGCCATGGTCAGTGGTTGGGCATGCTGATGGTTCGTCAAACTATCAAACACTTACGGCTCTGCTCCCCAACTGGTGGTAATGACTCGCTCAGGCAGATTGCCGACGCTGATCACATCGTCTGTCGTCAAGTCAAGACCAATCTCCTCCGCGGTCTCTCTGATGGCCACCGTGAAGTCGTTCAGATCTTCCGGGTCTCTTTTCCCTCCCGGCAACGCCACATGGCCATTCCACCGATCTCCTTGGCGAGAGGCACGTTTGATGAACAGCACTTCTGGATCTCCATGTTGAACCCACGACTGGGAGAAAAAGCTTTGCAGCTGCTCCTCCACCGAGAGCGATTGATCAACAGCAAGCCGACTTGACTCGGGTTGGTCCTGATAAGTCGGTTTGACCCGCAGGATCAGAGCAACTGACGCTCGCCTACTGCAGCGCGGTGGGTTGGGGACATGCGGATACGGCCGGCGATGCAATTCGGCTAGGACGTCGTGCAGGTGAGGAGACAGGCCAGGAGTCTCGCGGACCTCATGGTTGTGGAGAGGCTTTGACATTGGGGTTCGAGCCTAGCCAGGACTAGGTGGTTCGTCAAGGATTCAATGCAATGATGGATGATCTCATCGAGGCATGTGTTTAACGGATCAGGAACACTAACGAGCGTTCCCCAGTCGGAGGTTTGATGAGGAGGACCCAGCAAGTGGATCACATCCCCCGGCAGACGACCCGACTGCCGAGCGCCCCCGACCTCCTCGAGTTATTGTGTCCGGCTCGGGCTACCTACCTAAACGTACGACCTTACCTCTAGAGTACTAGTAAGAGTGAAGAGTCCAATGCTGAAAGCGGGATGGCCGCAACACATGGCTGACTAAAGGGGTTTGACCGGCGCGGGCGTCTAGTCCTTGGCAGATGCATTAGAGCAGTAGTGCAGTAGTGCAGTAGTAGTGCAGTAGTAGTGCAGTATTAAGGCAGCCTCTGAGCCTAGTCAGCCTCTGAGCCTACTACTGCCACTGTGCAGTGTGCAGCGCCCTCGCGCCTCGGCCTGCAGAATGCGGTTGACGGTGATATGCCGAGGGCACGCGACCAGGACCTTTTTAGTGGATTCACTTCGGGTTATGAAGTCAGCACCTTATAGGGAGAGGATGTACCTAGTACCTACATGTGTCAGCCAAATTGGTACATCCTAGTCGAATATCGTTCGTAGTAAGAAGAATTTCATTGCCAATAATTCGTACCCCTTCTAAGTAGACAAGAGCTCTCATGCCGGCTGTTGCATTCAAAGTCTAGATATAAGGCGATAATTCTCGTCGTCGTAACCTCGCTGGACATTAGCGAGTCCTTGGGTAGTATATACCCAGGACATTCCTTTCCATGCGTTAACCTCGAACAACAAATAAGAAAATAGAGGCAGTAGCTCTTGCTAGAAGCCTATGATGATGAGAAGGCTGTTTGCTGACACACTGCATTCTGCCCGGGCTAGAACATCATCCTTCAGATTGCTTTCTAGCACAAGGACCCATGCCGTCTTTCATTGCTTGCCCACCTGCATTCGATTTGAATTTATTAATGGGGTTATTAATCATACATATTTCGAAGCTACAAGTTCGCCGTCGCAGATCGGCCTTCCAAGGTGGAACCACCATCGTAGTGGCACTTCACCCGACTGTCATTGGCTCTGACCGACAGGCTACAGCGTGAAAATTTTTTTCCATGATGGACCTAAGACACCTCGTGCATCACAGCATATGATAGTCTGGTATTGAATATCAGATATTGCATTCTAGCCTTAGCAGGAGAGTACCGGTGTTGAGAACGCGAGACCACGACGCCAAATAGGTACTTGCATGATCTGAGCATCGATGGGATGTGGAGGACGTACCGTAGATGTACACAACCTACGTGTCCCACTGTCCCAGCAGTATACAGCTTGCAGTTCGAAGAGAAACAAGCACAAGAGGAGCTTTGACTTGGAGCCTGTACGGTGGGGCATCGGGTAGGATTGACTTCCCGTTGGAATAACAATAATATGGACCCTTTGCTTCTATCAGATAATCAGACACACGCGCAGCCTCTTGTCTCTTCGAGCGACTGGTGTTCATGCGATCTGATAATTCTGTCATCAGCATATCAGACCCTTTTATGCGATCGCTCACAAGCCTTCTCGACAGGGCCTGTTCGTTCCGTTGCCCGGTTCCCTCTTTGTTCTCTCAACGCTTCTGCAACATCAAATTCTGTCGCCACTTGACCTCGCTTCGAGAGAGCAAGACGCCGGTCTACCACCGAAGCCCACTTCGGACAAGAGGCATTGTGATGTCGTGGGCCAGGTCTCGGCCCAAAGTAAGCCACTGAGGCCAGCAGCCTGGAATTAGCCGTCGGAGGATCCAGAGCGGCACTACCGGGTCCGGTTTAGCCCGAAACATCGTTCGGGTTAGTCCGAAGAGCCCAAGTGGAGCCGCGGCTTCGAGCTAATTCCATTGCCCCCGATGATTGGCTACCAGTCTGCAAGCGGTGGAAGAAAGCTAGCCACTGCAGGGAGCACGTGCAGTCGACCTTGACGCCATCCCATCAGGTTACCGTCGCATGTCTTTCGTTCGAGCGGAAAATCTTCTCGAGTGACCGACTCCCGGTTCCTCCTCTATATACACGCGAAGAGCTCCGGTATCTGATCACCGCGGGGGAATCTTCAAATTTCACAGTGTTGTCCTGAGATCTGGAAGTGCGGGCAAATCGTCCCGGTTGATCTTGTTAGAGTCCGCATCGGTCACACGACGGACACACGCTACACAAAGTGGTCAACAACTCAACAGTCCCAACTAGGTCAATACGTCCAAGAAGTGAAGACCGTCCAAGATGAGGTTCGGTAAAACGTTGCGAAACGCAGTCTATCCGCCCTGGAAGGGCAAGTATATCGACTATGCCAAGCTGAAGTCGCTTTTGCGTGAGCATGATGTCACCCCCGAGGACGCCAGCGATTCGGACGAGGGTCAATGGACCGAGCAGGACGAAGAGGCCTTTGTGCAAGAACTGTTGAACGTGCAGCTCGACAAGGTGACGGGGTTCCAGTCAGAGACCTCGCAGCAGCTCCGCGAGCGTACAACGGCGTGCGAGGCCAAGCTTCGCCCTCTGGCCCCACCTGCGGACCAGGATGAGTCCACCCTGAGCAAGGAAGAGAAGCGCAAGGTGGCCGCGGAGGTTCTGCAGGAGCTCGACAACATCACAAAGGAAGTCAGCGAATTGGAAAAGTACAGCCGCATCAACTTCACAGGTTTCCTCAAGGCTGCCAAGAAGCACGATCGCAAACGTGGTGCTCGCTACCGCGTCCGGCCTCTGTTGCAGGTCCGTCTGTCTCAGACGCCTTTCAACTCGGAGGACTACTCTCCTCTGGTTCACCGTCTGTCGGTGATGTACTCATTCGTACACGAGACCTTGAGCCAGGATGATGTGCAACAGAAGGAGGCGGAACGTGGCTTCGGACGTGATGCTTATTCGTCATACAAATTCTGGGTGCACGTTGATAACGTGCTGGAGGTCAAGACATTCATCCTGCGTCGTCTCCCAACCCTGATTTATAACCCCGGGAGTGCGAAGACCCTGGATGGTCTGTCTGACGACCCGGCAATCACCTCTCTTTATTTCGACAACGCTCAGTTCGATCTTTACAATCAGAAGGTTGCTCGCGCTCCTGAAGCAGGCTCGTTGAGACTACGCTGGACTGGTCAACTCAAGGACAAGCCGCCAATTTACCTGGAGAAGAAGGTCGTGACCGAAGCCGATGATAGTCGGGAGATCAGAGTGCAGCTGAAGGAGAAACACATCAAGGAGTTCTTGAATGATGAGTATCATCTAGACAAGCAGGTTCATCGGATGGAGGATCTGAATGAGGGGGAGGGCTCAAATGAGGCCCAGACCCTCAAGAATCATGTCGAGGAGTTGCAGTCATTCATCAAGGAACACAACTTGCAGCCGATGCTGCGAGCCAACTACACGCGCACAGCATTCCAAATTCCCGGCGATGATCGCATTCGCATTTCTCTCGACACCAATCTGGCCCTGATCCGCGAAGACGCTCTTGACAGCGAGCGCCCCTGCCGTGAACCTTCCGAGTGGCACCGCACAGATCTAGACGACGCTCGCATGTCATATCCCTTCGATGCCATCCGCACCGGAGAGATTGTCCGCTTCCCCCACGCTTTGCTTGAGATCAAGCTCCGCGGAAAGGCTCACGATGTCGAGTGGGTGAATGACCTGATGGCCTCGCACTTGGTCAAGGACGCCCCTCGCTTCTCGAAGTTTGTCCACGGTGTGGCCCAACTCTTTGAGGACCACGTCAACAGCTTCCCCTTCTGGCTGGGCGAGCTTGAGAACGATATTCGCCGTGATCCGGAGACCGCGTTCCAAGAGGAGCAAGAGCGCTTGGCCAAACGCGCGGAAGATGATATCGCCGTGGGGAGCTTCATGGGCGGGGCCGGCAGTCCTGCAGGTCCCCTTTCCGCGTCACCCTTTGGCCGCTGGGGTGAATCCGGCAGCCGCTCCGCGCTGCGTCGACCTTCGGCTCTCAGCATGGGCAAGAAGTCGTCTCAACGCCGCATATCCACGGCTGCACCTCTGCCACACCGGGAGCCTGCGACGATTCCCGCAACCACCGAGGAAGAGCTTGAGCAGCCCGACGAATCTGCCATGCCGGGAGAGGCGTCATCACGCTTTGCTGCCGTGATGAAGACCCTGGGAGTCAAATCTAAGAACTGGACTGGTCGTGAAGTGGTCACTCTGCCACCGGGAGTCCGCCACCCTGGCTTTTGGATCAAGGATCAAGGCCCCGTTCGCGTAGAGAGCAAGGTATGGCTTGCCAATCAGCGTACCTTCATCAAATGGCTGCACGTCAGCATTTTGCTGTCCACTTTGTCCTTGGGTCTGTACAATGCTGCCGGTAAGCACAACCGTGTGGCTATCGTCCTGGCATATGTCTACACGTTCTTCGCCATCTTCTCTGCCGCCTGGGGCTGGTATATGTACGAAAAGCGAGCTCGCCTCATCCGCCAGCGCAGTGGAAAGGATCTCGACAACATATTCGGTCCTCTCGTGGTTTGCGTTGGTCTCGCTGTTGCTCTCGTCCTCAATTTTGTCTTTAAGGTTTGTGCTTCGTCTTTTTCTGACATTGATCAATCTTGGACATGAATATTGACTCTCTTATCTTCACAGTACAACTCCGCCTTAAACCACAGTCGCGACAACAGCTCGCATGACCAGTTGAATGCTACTATCATGAGTAGCGTGAATGCTGCCGCGTGGAACCATGGGGGTGCCCATGGTCTCAACCAGCAGCAAGTGCTTTAAATGCTGTTCAAAGCATTGGAATAAGTGGCCAGTGATTGCATTTTGTTGCTGTTTCCAGTGAAATGGCATCTGTTTGTGTATATTTTGCCTCGGGGCTCGAATGAGGCGTTTCAATTGTTGGATGATTCGGTTACTCCACTCGATGTCAGTGATCAATCAAGCGTCGGTCTTATGATGAGCGTTTTTACCTTGTGAAATTTCATCACGAATGCCAATGAATGTTTAAACTCTTTCAATGCTGCGCTCATACCTGTGGTACCTTTGCCCTTGGTTTCCCCTTTCCCGACTACGCAGTTGGGTTGCACTTAGTGTGCCATTGTTGACCCGATCAAGTAGACGTAAAGGGAGTATGACTCCTTCTACAACGAGTTCAACTTAGGTTTAAGCTACCAGACTGATGCAATGTACGAAAATAAAAGCAACGGAATGGAAAGACCCAGTTGACTCTCTATGCAGGACTACATCTCTGAATGTTCCGTTGCAGCGGCTTCCCAGACCCGGTCCGTTTCCCGGGTCGCTGAGATGCCGTTGCATGGATCTTTGACCCGCAGAGATGCAGTCACCAAACGCCGTGACTCCGGAGCCGAGGGAGGATCTTCGGAACAACTGGTAAGGAATGTGTCTCTGTGTGCTCATTGAATTGAGGCAAGTCAGCCATGAGGAAATTGTTCAGGTCGAACTATCACGACACTATATTTGAGACCTTCATTACAGTCAACACTTCGCTGAAATGCCAGGACCTTGAGCATAGAATAGTAAATTCAACGATCGGCTTGTCTGGCAAAGTATATCACCACGTGACCGGCTCCGCGGTTCACGGGCCGGCAGATGCGAGCGCGCGGAGTGGCTCATGACGAGCCAAGATAGCCTCGTATAGTTCTAGTTGGTCAACTTGGACTGGAGCCATGCGTATAAAGGATCCCACCTTGGCCCTGACCAAGAGGGAGGGGGGGGCATCACGATTTCCAAATTCTTTTCCCTTGTACCCATTCCTACGGACCCTACTCTGGGCGTGACCCCATTCTACATTGCATCTTCAGACTTGACACTGGATTTCCCACAACACGACTATAAGCGTTGATTTCACAACTCCAGCATGTCTTCCCAATCCGCCAAGTCCAAATCCTACATCATCATCGGCGCCGGTGTCTTCGGCGTCTCCACCGCCTACCATCTCATCCAGAAATACCCCAATGCCTCCGTGACGCTAGTCGACAGAGACGCATACGACGCCGAGTCCCGGGTCGCCGCCTCATGGGACTGGAACAAAGTAGTGCGCGCCGACTACGACGACAAAATCTACTGCAAACTGGCCCTCGAAGCGCAGGACATCTTCAAGTCCGACCCGTTATGGCAGCCGTATTTCCACCAAACAGGCGTCTACTGGAACTGCCGCAGCGACTATGCGCAAAACGTGATCAATCACCACAAGGAGCTTGGTCGGAACGACGACATTGTCGCGCTCCCTGTGTCTGAAGCGCGGAAGTTATACGGGGGTCTGTTTGATAATGCGGACTATACGGGAGTCAAGGAGGTGCTTGTTAACAAGGCTAGTGGCTGGGCTGCGGCCGGGGATGTTCTTCGCGCGGTCACGAAGCGCTGTCTGGAGCTCGGGGTCAAGTATGTCACTGCGGAGGTGGCCACGCTGCAGTTTGATGGGAGGGGCTCCTGCACTGGGGTCAAGACGAAGGATGGAAGGGTACTGTCTGCTTCGAGTGTGATTGTCTCGACGGGCGCTTTTACCCCGACTTTGTTGGAGTGGAGTGCGGCGGAGAGTGGCAATGCGGGGATTCGTGCCGGCGAGCGAATTCTGGCTGCGGGTATCACGACGGGGATGGCACAGCTGAAGAAGGAGGATCATGAAAAGTTCAAGAATATGCCGGTGGGGTTCCAGGGATATACACCCGAGCACGGTGAGAACAATCCCCTTCCAGGATCTTAAATGGGCGACAGAGTGGTGGACAAGGTTGAGGTTGGCTCGAAGCTAAGAAGCTAATATGGGGTGATCTACGGCAGGCAAGCCATTCATCGGCAGTCTCCCACCGACCAAAGATGGGGAGCTCAAGTGGTGGGGATCCAAGATCTTCACCAACACCCGCGAGGTCCTGCCCGGGCGCTACATCTCCTCCCCGCCCCCTTCACACGATTATAATCAGTGGAAGGTCCCTGGTCCCCTCAAGCAGGATATCGTCGAGGCCCGGAATCTCTGGTACGGACCGGCCAGTGCGGAGTGGGAGATGACCAAACACCGAATCTGCTGGTATGTGATTGACACCTGCCAACCGTGACAAGACGCCCTATTCTCAACTAGAAGAAAGAATGGAATGTCAAAGAAGCATACAAAAAAACAAAAACAAAACTAACTCTTCAACCTACTAGGGACGCCTTCACAACATCATCCGATTTCATCATTTCACCACACTCGGCCTCCAAGGGCCTGTACGTCGCAACCTGCGGCTCTTTCCACGGGTTCAAATTCTTCCCTGTCCTAGGCAAGTACATTGTGCAGATGCTGGACGGAGACCTAGAGCCTGAATTAGTGGAAAAGTGGGCGTGGGATCGTCAGCGTCCTGACTCTTCTCAGAATGTCGAGTACCCAAACTCGGAGATGAGGCATCTGTTGGGTCCTGCGGCAAGACTCTGATTCTCGTCTGGGTTGGGTAGTGTTTGAAAGCATTTCAGAAATTAATGATCAGTATGAAGGATTGATGTTTTATTGACTGTTCTATATGATTACCTGTGGTTACCATGTGATGCACGTGCATCTTCTCCTATCTCCTCTGCTGATAGATTGACTGCCCCGCGCAATACTGGACTTCCTATAAGATATGTAGTAGAGGGGGAATGCGGGGTACAGCAGTGCCATGTCCAAGGTCCCATTAATTCAAGCACTTTGGCTGGAGTAGGTTTTCGACAAGAGATGAAATATTGTGGCTCTAGCTTGTTGACAGAAACATCGGCAGTTCAGATGAGAAGGAAAACAATGCGGCCCAACTGGGTTGAGGTTGAGCTTGAGAACAACGCGATCATCGTGGAGTGCGGGGGTGAACGCCGCGAGTGCGGAGTACGTTCCGAGTCGGACTTACTCCGACAGAACTCGCAGCTGGAGGTGGAACTAACAGAACAACCTTTGTGGTGATCTCAACATCTGTCCAACGAATGAAATATACAAAAATAACTCTCCGTCACTATCAAGTCAAAAATTAGGGAGCGAAGCTCAGCAAGTTATTGATTTAAGAAAGATTAATGACATTAAAATCTGATGCAACATGGCCAAGCATGAGCAAGAACAACCCCCAGACTTCGGAAACAGAGACTACGATCTGACCTACCCCATCGCATCAACCTCGGGCCTACGTCAAGGCCTCACATCCTACGGTGACGCCCATTTTTCTCTTTTTCTTCGAAAGGTATTCATCAAGGCTTTGGGATACTCCGAAGATGCTCTCTCCCGACCCATCGTTGGGATCATCAACACCTTCTCGGGCTTCAACCCTTGCCATGCGAATGTGCCGCAACTCATCGAGGCCGCGAAACGTGGCGTTCATTTAGACGGAGGACTTGCGGTGGAATTTCCTACCATTAGCGTCCATGAGTCGTTCTCGCATCCGACGAGCATGTTTCTGAGAAATTTGATGAGTATGGATACGGAGGAGATGATTAAAGCGCAGCCGTTGGATGCGTGTATTATGATTGGAGGTGAGTGGTAGCATGACGATACAGACTTGCAAGCTCGGTCTGTAGCATGACCGTTGACTATGAAAGTTTGACAGGTTGCGACAAGACCGTGCCTGCTCAATTGATGGGTGGAATCTCTGCGAATAAGCCTGTTCTGCCCTTGATCACTGGTCCAATGCTGCCGGGAAGTCATCGTGGCCAAAGACTCGGGGCTTGCACCGATTGTCGCAATAACTGGGCCGCATTTCGAGCTGGGGATGTTGATGTTGAGGAGATTGCAGAGATCAACGAAGAACTAGCGCCTACGGTATTGTTCCTTTAAAACTGGATGTGGGATTGTTTCGTTTCGTTCTCAAGACTCACAGCTCTCGATAGATCGGCACCTGTGGAGTCATGGGAACGGCAAGCACGATGGCATGTATCACTGTGGCACTCGGGATGATGCCTCTGAAGGGCGCATCTGCACCGGCTGTGTCATCGGCCCGATTGAGGCTCGCCGAAGAGACTGGGGCCAATGCGGTGGCAGTTGCAAAGGCGCAGAGAAAGCCACAGGACTTGCTCAGCAAAGAGTCCTTCTTGAATGCTATCACCGTGTTGCAGGCCATCGGCGGTTCCACTAATGCTGTGGTTCACCTTCTGGCGATTGCCAACAGGCACCCAACTGTGCAAGGTACGATCACCTTACAGACTATCGAGGAAATTGGCAAGAGAACTCCGCTGCTGGTTGATCTCAAACCGAGCGGAGATAATTATATGAACGATTTCCATAATGCAGGCGGCATGCTGGCACTTCTCCTGGTCCTACGGCCGTTACTGCATCTGTCCGCAAGAACGATAAGTGGGGAGACACTCGGGGAGATTCTAGATGCAGCGTCTTCGAAACGAGTCTATCGTGACTCGCGAATCATTCGGTCATTGTCAGAACCACTATACCCGTCCTCCTCGTTGGCCGTTTTGCACGGAAATCTTGCACCTAATGGAGCGGTCATTAAGGCGTCTGCATCCAAATACCGGCATCTGCTATCTCACACCGGTCCAGCGGTAGTGTTTGAAAATTCCGCTGACTTGGCTCGTCGAATCGACGATCCAGGCCTACCGGTCACAAAAGACAGTGTCCTGGTTCTCAAGGGCATCGGGCCAATTGGTAACCCGGGAATGCCCGAATCAGGAATGATTCCCATCCCCAGAAAGCTGGCGGCTGCAGGCGTGAAAGACATGCTGCGATTGTCTGACGGACGAATGTCTGGAACAGCCGGCGGCACGATCATTCTACATATTTCCCCCGAGGCAGCTCTGGCCGAATCGCCCTTTGGCATTGTGCAGACAGGAGACATGATCATCTGCGACTTGGACAGTCGTAGACTTCATCTTGACATTCCCGATATGACCTTGGAAGCTCGGATATCCCAGCGTCGGGCACGCCTCGAAGGTGAAGACGGACCTATCCGGGCGAGACAGCAGAGAAGGGGGTACCGAGGTTTGTATGAGCGGTCGGTCAATCAAGCACATCAAGGTACCGATTTTGATTTTCTTACTGCCAGAGGTCCTTAGAATTGTCAGACTCCTGACGAGACAACAAACATGAGCTTCACTTTAATTTAAAACATCGAGCACTCTAGCAAGAGAATCGATTGTTCGGGGTCGTACTGTAGCTTTCCTACGGTCTAGAACGAGTGACGTGCCCTGAACCCTACTTTCCCAAAACAGTTAAATCCCTTGCGCGCGCGCGTGTCGCGGACGCGTCTCCATCGGACAAGTCCATATCCAAAGTTTCAAGAAACTGCTGCTGCAAGACAGCGATAAGGCTCAAGTTGACCCTCATTACCTGATTGCAGATTCGACTTGTCTCTTGGAATTGATTTGCCCTTGTCAGGGGGCCACTACAACATGAGTTTCGATCCTCTCCGTCCGCGGGGTCGGCCAGCCCGTAAGTCGCTCAAATGCATTCGACATTCCGGAGAGCATATTCCTAACCAAGTCATTACCCAGATACCCCGGGAACGACGGTGCTCGCATACACCCCCGATGGCCGTCGCATTATCACCGGAGGCTCAAACTCCGCCATTCGAATCTACACCGTTGACCAGGACGATGAGCCCAAGACGGTGGATGGAAGTATTGATGGACATTTCGCGATCGGTGCTACGGTAGGGCAGAACGCATCACGCTACAAGTGGGAGATCGCAAGCTGATTGTTGTGGGGTAGAACGAGGTCGTTCTCTTAGGCGCGGAGGATGGAACCGTTTGGTCCTACGATGCTGCTTCTGGGAAGATGGGAGGTCTGCTTGTCCGATGCGCATTGCCTGTGAGAGACATTGCAGTGTCGCATGATGGCAAGTGGGCGGCAGTCGCGAGCGAGTGCGTATTGGACTGTTCCTGAAGAGTTTGGACTACATGGCTCGGGCTAACAGATTGCACCTTTAGCGAACTCACCGTGAAGATCGTCAAAATTGAAGACATGACACAGATTAAGTACCTACGGGAACAAGGCAAGGGGACGAAACACGTCTCATTCGACCCCAATGGTCGATATGCGACCGTCTCTGGAACCGATGGCATCTTGTATGTCTACTCCATGACCGAGGAAGAGCCGGAGTCTCTCCGCAAATTGGACGGCGTGATTCGAAGGCTCGAGCCAGATGCGGAGGCTACGGCAAAGGCTGTCTGGCATCCCGATGGTACTGCATTCGCCGTTGCCGAGGCCACCAGGGATATTGCTATCTATTCGGTATCAGAGTGGAAGAAAGAGAAGATCTTCTCTGGCGGTCACACGGGCGACATCACGGCTTTGAGTTGGGCACCCAATGGGGCTATGCTTGCGTCCGCGGGGTCTGATGGCCAGATCGTGCTTTGGGAGACGAAGACGCAACAGGTTCTTCAGCGGTATGAGTTTGGCAACGTCTTAAATATAGCGTGGCATCCGAAGAAGAACTCTGTGTCCTTCACAACCTCGGATGGTGAATTGTTCATCTACGACAACTTCGTCCCCAAAGACCACGAGTCTCAATTGAGGAAGACTCTTCAAGCTGCGCCAATCTTTCCAGGTCCATTGACAGAGATCTCGCACAATGTGTCAAAAACACTTGCGGAGCGCTCCAAAGCACCACCTCAACGTTCCGCCCGCGCGGCCTCGCTCGACTCCCTAGACGATATTCTGGGCGAAGATGAAGAAATGCAAGATTTTGTGGAAGATGATGACGGGGCTGGCTATGCAGATGAACAACGAGGCTACTACGGTAAACGTCCAATTGACGACGAGGACAATATGGGTGAACCCAGCAACAAGCGGGTTTACATGGGCCCCTCTCAGCCCAAGACCCATTCGCTTCTTCAGCCCGGTAGCACGCCATGGGCGGGCAACCGAAGATATTTGTGTAAGCACTGCCGCTTGAACAATCGCATGATCTCTGCTAATGTCTCTAGGCTTGAATTTGACCGGTGCCGTATGGACTGTTGATCAAGAAACGCACCACACTGTGACTGTAGAGTTTTATGATCGAGAGCTTCATCGGGACTTTCACTTCACTGATCCTTACAAGTACGACAAAGCGTGTCTGAGTAAGTCGAGCGCAAGACCTTGGCCGATAGGTTCCCCGGCTGACTAGCTACAGATGAGAATGGTACGCTCTTCTCCAATAACCCGTCAGACGGCAGCCCGGCGACGATATTCTACCGACCGCATGAAACATGGACCACTCGAGCAGACTGGCGCACTCAATTGCCACAAGGAGAGATGGTTCGAGGTACGATGATCATCTGATGATGTTTTGCGCAGTTGAGCTTTGCTAACTTCGATCGACAGCACTGGCTCTGAGCGAGTCATACATCGTGGCAGTCACTACGGAAGACTATGTCCGTGTGTACACACTCTTTGGCACCCCCGTCCGAGTTTACCGGCAAAAGAGTCAGGCGGTGACATGCGCTGCCTGGCGAGATTACCTTATGACTGTTGGAAATGGTCCCGTTGGGCCAGATGGTCGACACACAACGTTGAGATACTCTGTTGAGAACGTCAAGCGTGACGAGATCTGCCAGAACGAGGATGTGATTGCTCTTCCTACCGGCGCGCAACTGCAAAGCGTCTTCTTCTCGGACACAGGTGTAAGTGGTGTTGCATCGCCGCGACCCAACTGTATAATATGCTAACACTTTGAGCAGGATCCGTGTGTTTACGACTCTACAGGCGTTCTCGTGGTACTTCAGCACTGGCGCACGCCCGGTCAGGCCCGTTGGGTGCCACTTCTTGACACGAAGCAGCTTTCTCGACTAGCGGGCGGGCGAAAAGAGGAGTCATACTGGCCTGTTGCAGTTGCACAAGAGAAATTCCATTGTATTATTCTGAAGGGTGGAGAAAAGCATCCTTACTTCCCACGGCCTCTGCTCAGTGAATTCGACTTCCAGATCCCACTATCCAGCAAACCGCCCAAGGACACCAGTGAGGCTGAAGACGCGGGCAACGCCGACGGATCGCGCTTCGAAGAGACCTTTGTACGCGGTAACGTTCTTCTCTCGCTGTTCCGAGACCTCCTGGCTTCTACGAATGCTACTGCCAGTCAACGTGCCGAGCTGGCGCGCAAGGAATTGGAGATCGACAAGACCCTTCTGCAGATGCTGGCCATCGAATGCAGAGAAGGGGAGGAGCGTGGTATGAAGGCGTTAGAGCTGGTGACCATGATGCATGACCGCAATGGCAAGATGATGGAGGCTGCTGCCAAGGTTGCCCAGCGGTATAGTCGTGGTGTTCTTGAGGATAAGATTCGAGACTTGGCCGAGCGACGAGTCCTGGGTATGGGTGATGATGACGAATTGGCCTGAGTTGGCTTAATTTGGCTTGAGCTTGAGTTTGAGCCTGAAACCTGATCGATGTTAGTATACCATGAGCACATAATGATGCATTTCTATACCTTATGCGAACTTCAGTCGAGAATCTCCGAGACACTAATTGAAGGAATCTGTTGCCATGTTCGCTGTTCTGCAATGAATGAATGGCCCTTTGCAAGTCCCCACGATCTCTAATAATTAGTCTTCGTAAATCAAAAGCATAAACAGAGCTGTGCCGCCGCTGTGCTTGTCGTACAGAGTCAAAACCATTGCGATTGATTGGTCCATGAGATCCCGAAGACAACCCGGGAAGATCTCGGAGCTCTCGCCCGCCGCATCACCTTGACTTCTTCCACTCCTCCGCTCGGTGCACCTTTTCCCTCTCTACCTGAACGAAAGTGAGGCAGCAGACCCGATTCCTCATGGCATGATCAGAAAATCACACATTATTGCTCATCGCAAGGCAGCATGCCGAAGCTGTCATCGCATTCGCGCTCCCTCCGCCTGGCGCTGCAGCCACCTACCTCATCCTTATCTAGACGTTCGCCGGGCCGGCCAGTCACTTCCTCGTCGCGGAGAGCGCTCGCTTTTCCGCGCCATGGAATCTTGAATGACCCATGCATTCCCACGCCATCAGTGGTAGCGCCGCGAACGGCCTTTTTCTCACCCTCGCGCGCTCGAAAAGATAGTGTGAATGGGCTGGGGGAAGGTCCCAGTCAAAATGACCATCAACCGCCTGAGGAGCGGGTTGTGAAGCTGGGCAAAAGTGAGTGAAAGGATAATATCTAACGACTGCTGAGAATTGGACCGCTCACCAGATTCTTATGTTACACAGCTCTGCGAATTCTTTCTCCCCTTCTCCCGACAATTCTCTACAACACCCTCCCGGCCGAGATCCTTGCGCCCAGTGTTAGTCTTCACCTGTTTCCTTCGACGCACCCACACCTGCCTACTGTGAAAGGTCGCACCTTGTATCGGGCGGCGCTATGGACCGTGCCCGTTGCCTGGAGCAGCGTCCCACTAGTTGGGAATGTGAAGCTGAAGATCTTGAGTGAGCGTATTGTGCGTGCGGGCACTATTCTCGATCCAACGAATCAGGATCGACATGATTGCGGCGACGAGCGGTTGGTTGTACGTTGGCAGACGGAACCACGAACGGACAGCAAGCCGTTTCACGAAGGAGGAAAAAGCGCGTCCAAACCGCAAGGTGACGGCGCATCGGCCTCTCGATTCTTCAATTCCGATGTGGGCGTGGAACCCGGTCAGAGCCAGCTCTCGTGCTCGTCGTCGGGCAATGGGACAAATCGAGGACTGAGTGTGTTGCTAGGCGGAGAGGAACCAATGTTCAAGCTCTCCAAAGAAGGACAGTTCACTGGGCTCTTCATTTTCTCCTTTGACGAGAAGGGCCGGATTCTCACGCACACCATCGAACACGCGGATGAAGCCAATGGCTGGGACCGGACATCCAAGTTTGTCACGTTGACGGACTGGCTGATTGGGAAGGCACGAGAGTCTTTGGATCCCACACCAACCCCCGGCCTGGCTATTTCCTGCGGGAAACACGACTTATCATACCATCGACCGGGTCAATGGTTTCGCCATTCAAGCGCATAGAACGAACAGTGCTTTACGCCTGACGTGACGATTGAAAGTCGTTTTTAATGGCAATAGGCAGACGTCCATTGTTTTCCCATCTCCCAACAGGGCATACCACCGCTTCATTGCAACCTCATTCCTATGTATCACCATTACCAAGACCAGCCGTACCTTGATCATAGATCAGGTCCTGAATCAGGTCCTAGATCAGGTCCTAGATCGAGGCTGTTTTTCTTTTCTTTACAGTCACAGACATGCCCAAGTGCTTCATCTCAGTTGACGCCTCCCGACCTTTCGATTGTATTATACCCTTATGTCTGGCATTTCGCTTCTTTTACCTGCATCATATTCTTTTACTCAACATTCGGGATCGGCAAAGCTTTCTCTGACCAGCGGAATTTTCTTGTAAAAATGTCAAGTCATAACCGAGAAATGAATTTTGAAATATGATACGAGTCCAATCATATCAGCTTTTATATGACTAGGTGTATAACCTATGCCTACCTTCTCAACTCCTCTCTCAACTGGATCTTGACGTCGACATCCTTGGCCGGCCGCAAAGTCCCCCATGTTTCACAATTGTCCGGCACCCTCAACTCCATTCCATCAACAGCCGTAATATCCCACATCGACACAATACTCGCAGAAAACGCCAAAACAGCCCTTTCTGTAAAAGCATTATGCTTTGAGCCATGAAGCCCCTCCGAAAAGGGCTCCAGACTCGCAGCACAAGCCCTTTTCAACCCCGAATCCTCATCCGTCACAATGAACCGCAACGGATCAAACTGGTCTGGATTCGAAAAGCGCTGTGGATCCCGATTGACAAGGCCATGCGGCATCATGACCGTCTCGCCCTTGTGGAGCTCGTACGTGCGCGGTTGAACCGCGTCTTCCGTGGACTCGGTTACCCTCATGTCTGCTTTGAGTTTGCGGAGCGAGATCCCCGCGGTATGAAGGCGGACTGATTCGTAGTAGCATGCTCGCAGGAGCTGGCAGCTTTCAAGCATCTTCTCGATTTCGATCTCGAGTTGGGGCGGCTCTGGGAATGGTAAGCCTGTTTGGCTTCGTCGACTCGATCTGACGGTTTCGGAGGCTTCCGCTCGGATGTCGTGGAGTAGCGCGCTGTCGGCGGAGATGTGTGCGACCATCCAGAATGTCAGTTTGGCGCTGTATTCGATCAAATCCCAGAAGAGAGACAATTGGTCTGATGCGCTTGCACTGGGCGGCAGTTCCAATCTGTGGAACGTCCTCATGCGGGTTTGGAATAATTCAGAAACGTTGTCGAGATCCCACCATGTGACGTCGTGAGGATCGAACCCGTCCTGGAAGGCATTGAATGCGCGATGGAATACAGACAAGGTATGGAGAAGGCGATCGCGTGCTGGAAAGGCCGCGGAAACCTTCGGCGTCGTGGGAATCCATCGACGCAAACCAGTGAATAGTGGGATAAAGTTCTCGTCCAATGTCCAGAGGTCTGTCAGAAACAGAGGAAAATTGTCAAAAAAAGCGTCGCTCATCAACAAGATGGTTAGATTATGACCAACAAAGGCCCTAATGAGCGCGAAAAGCTTGGTCTCACTGGCCGACTGGTTTCCTTCGGTTGTTGAGACTTCGGCATCGCGTTCCCATTGATATTGATCCACAGGACTTCGGCCGAAGCTCACAAAATTTTGGACTTCACGCCTCAAAATCTTCTCAATTGACTTTGACGCGTCGCTAATGAAGAGCTTGTGGGCGATCGTGCTTGATACGTCGAGATCGAGCTCTTCTTGCTGGACGATACGTGCAATGTGCCTTGAGCTGCGGTTGCCAAAAACATTACGAAGAGCTTTATCTACAAGAGGGCTCCTCGTTGTTTCTTGAGAGGAAAAGACGTTCCTCATGATCGACGGTGAAGCCACGACCTGGAAAGTTTCACCGCCAAGATAGACTCCAAAGACGGACTCCTTCGCCGATTCCCTATGAACATATCAGTGCTTGGTCTGAAGAAGGGCTCGCTTTTGGTAAAACTACTACTTACCGAAGGGCCTCCAAAAGACTCAAATGATTCCATAAGATTGACACACTGTGACCTAGCCATGGGAACCAGTATGGTGTTGTTCTGGGACACTGGGCCTTTTTGCCATCTTGCGCAGGTGTAGTGCGTCGGCTTTGCACGCCTGAGACGAAACGAGTCACAAGACATAAACACACGTACACGGCTATCCAAGTTACCCATGTGAAGCTCGACCACAGGTATTCCACCGCCTGGATCAGGTCAAACGCCACCATAGCGTTGGCCGAGCGTGGGTGTAACGTGTATGGGGCTGCAAATTGCAAGAGAACGAGCAGATCATAAGCCGGGCCACTGTAGTAGTAGTGTAAGCCTTGTTAGGTAGCTCTCCGTGCGGGAACGACAACGCGGTGGCCCTTTTTAAAGAATAATGCCAATTGGTACAACTCAATCAGAAACCGACAGAGAAGCTGCCTGAACAAATTACCCGTTGCTCTTCTTTTTGCCCTTTTCTGTTGTGGCCCGTGAGAGTTTCGTTCGCCTCGAGAATATGTATCTCAAGTAAGGTATTGAGGTGAAATAACAATGTTGGAGAGCCTCGGAGGACTCGAGGAGGCCGCTTATCTTATCAGTAGTGATTCACGGGTAGTTACACGCATGGACGGTCCAGAGGTCAGGTACACACCTCTGTTCAGGTTAGTGACGTCAAGGTTGGTTGATCGAATTGCACTGAACATAAAAGATGTTCTAAGATTCTCGAGGAGAAGACGAGCTTGCCTCAGACCTTCTGACCTGTTCTTCAAGACGTGGCTAATATGGGAATGTTAAAGGGTCCCTGACCAGCCTGAGTCGGATCGAGTGGAGCTGATTCAAGGTTGCCATCTATTTCATCCGGAGATATACATACGTATAGCTCGTGTTCCTGGGCTCTGTTGTGCTGTTCAGTCGTACAATTTGCATCGACCGTATTCCACTGACAAGACGACTGTGGGTGCCACAGCACGTTGACACCATAAAATAGAAACCTATCCAGGGTGATTGAATGTGGAGACATGTATGTAAATAGACATTACGCTTATGATACAAAGTCTTGACCATGTACGTATAACGATGTGGAAAAACCACGTTCCCAGATAATTGCTCCATGGAGCACCTCCTCACTTCTCATGTTGTAGCGCCTTCGAAAGAGCTGCACTATCTGCCTCGTATTTCAAGACCTTGGACTGCGATCCCTGGATCTTATGCAGAAGCCATTCAACACGAGACGTCAACTCCCGAGGTTGCTTGGGTAGCGACCCAAGTAGCTGCAACTCTTGCTCATACTTGCTAATGCTCTGATTCTCTTGACCGATCAGTTTGCCGAGAATGGACAAATCAAGGCGGTCTTCCAACGTCTTGTTCTCGATGAGGCGTTGGAAAGCAGCTTGGTAGACAGGCTTCCCAGGTTTGATGTACTTTGGGAATCCACTGACAGAAGTGACCGAGATGAGCTCCGCTTGCTCCAGAGCACGTACAGTAGCCTCGCCGTTCTCTTTGAACATGTCTGACAGAATGATCTTGTTGTACAGCAAGGAGCCATCCTTGGCGTGGGCGAGAGATTTGATCAAGTGCCAAGCTTGCTCACGAGTCCACTGCGGGGTGACTGAGTCGGTTCCCAGAATGAAGATCTTCATAATCTCCGAAGCCGATTGATCGACGATGCGGTCCACCGCGGCTGTCAAGGTCAGTTAGTTGCATGCTTCCGGATGACCTTGCGCTTGTCAACGTACCTTTTGGCGTTTCACCAGCCTCAATGCGATGGGCCATGAACTCAAGATCGGTGATACGCCCTCCCAAGACCTTGATACAATCATCGAGACCGGTCAAGTTGCGTGATGGCTTGTTGACTGAAGCCTCGTCGTGGCTGTCTCCTTCCGTATCGAGGTGGCTCATCACGAAGCGTCGGCCAACTTCAGGGGAACAATCGCCAAGACCAATGGCGCGGAAGACCTGATTTGGCAGTGCCTTGCTCAAAGGTTTCGAGTAGGACGAGTCAGTGGTAAGGAAAATGACATGGGCAATGTTGGAGGTCGTCAGCCCTGCGGCCCATTCCGTGAGCTTGTCAAGAACGATGTCACCTTGTGCGTCGTAGGTGAAGTTGTCAATGATCACAACAGGTCTCTTCTCCGGGTGAGCTTCCAGATACTCGTCGTCGCTAATGTTCGCGTCTTTGTCGTTCTTGCTTCGACCCTCGAGCGCCACCCGTTTCATAGCGACAGCCGTGTTCTGCCAGATCTTGCTGAGCTGAGCATCTAGGGTCTCGCTGAAACCGGCCTTGGTGCCAATCATTCCTTGCGCGGCCAAGTCAATCCAGCTACTGATGCTGTTCATCCATGAGAAAATAGGACGATATCCGACTTGAGCTGCTGCCCGAGAGATCTTTGCGGTATCTCCGCGAGCGTCTTGCAGTTGCTTGCAGTCAATCACCACCTTGTATTTGTGATCTTTTAGAGCCTGGTCAAAGACGAGCTCTCGTTTGCCAGATCCGCGGGGGCCGTGAATGACAATGAAGGTCTCGATAGTCTCCGTCAACCATGCTCGAAGCTGCGAGATGTCGTTTTGGCGGTCTTCCCAGATGGCTGCTAGGCCCCTGGGGTCGGTTCGCCGATTTCCAAAGTATATGCGATTTGCCTTGCTCACTTGTCTGCGAATCCACTGGATCACCGCATTGTCTTCGGTATGGTGAGAGGCCTTTATTTTGAGCGTAATGAAAAATGTGCGGATCGGATCGAATATAATGACTGTAAGAGTGGCAAGCAAAGCCGCGAATGCTGGAATAACAATGCGAGGATGGTTCATAAGCCAGTCTTTGATGACAGAGAATTTGATCTTCCGGTCATAGTTGATCTTGAAGCGGGTGCCTGATTTACCACCCCCTTCGGCTTCATTGAGGACAAATCCGTGCATGCAATTCCGGGCCATGACCGCGAAACGTGGCCGGCTAAATCGCACAATTGCATATCTCGGTTCGACCTTAGAGTCTGAGGGCTGGGGCTGGATGGTGAGAAGCTTGCCAAATGGACGGAAAAGGGTATAGAGGGTCTCTTGGGTGAGTTCCACTCCTTTCCCTTCTGCAGAATCTGGCAGGAACTCGACCCGTAAGGTCTGACTTGGGATTCTGGCCATGTCTTCGATCCAAGGTCGTCCTTGAACGCGGTCAACCTCTGAGCTCTGCAATGGGCTGTACCATGGCCTGATGGGATTTTGCTTCAAGTGTTCTTGGACGGTTGCTCGAACTTCTTCGTCGCTTGTGTTGGGCTTTCGAGCATACTTGATGAATGCTCCGCCTTCCTTGTACCTGGGTATCACTTCCCTGACTTCAAGGCCCAGGCTCTTGGGACAAGCAAATCGTGCGATTGATTCTGGATCGGAAGCTGCGATATCGGGTCGGTTGATCTTTTTCATGATTCCCGCAAGAGGTTGGACATGGCTGAGGGGACCCCGCAGGAACCATTGCAAGCGCTGTGGAAAGATGTCTTGATTTACAAAGTCAGCCACAGACCAGCCCAAAAGAATTACTGTCGTTGCTCACTATTCAAGTACAGGATCCCCTCATTTGGCTCGAGCTTGATGTGCCCTGAATGTACAGATGACGCATAGCGTATGCTGATTGACGGGATGCGTCGCAGAGGAGCAGCTCTTCCCTTCATAGAGAAGTAACTGACCCGTCCACTCGCATTCCATAAAGGAACTCTTCCCATCGGATGAGCCCCCATCATACATGCAGGACTCTTGTCATGGGAAAAGAGACTTTTCAGTCAGAGTAGTGTGTAAGAGGAGAACAAGGTTTGGCCGTCAAGAGTGATGCTCGAGTATGACGTCGTGCGATACTTATCGATAACGGTACCTCATGCTTATCGCCGTGACACGTGACATAATTCTTTCTCCCCGAAAGGTGTGTTCTAGGCGCAATCAGATTGTTGATCAACACATTGAGTCAGAAATTAAACAGACCACCACAATGGGTTGGCTATGGAACTCAAACATCTCGGAAGAGACGCCTAAGGCGACGACTGGCGCAGCGACGAGCGTCCCCGAGTCAAGACCACTCTCCACTCCACCGAAACAATTATCGCCGGACGAACAAGCCGATTTGGAGTTCAAGCAGATTATCGCGGAGCTTCAGCAAGCAGATGCCGAGCTCAACTCGAATCAACGACGAGGTCCCGACTCATACAGTGGGACTACAACAGCGCCCGCCAATCCAGACACCAGCGCACCTCTTGCGCAACCCGCATCCTCCATTGCGCCCGAGTCTCTCTATGCCGATACGATGTCCTGCCGGACCGCGTTTGACTATGCCTTCTTCTGCCAATCCTTCGGTGGACAATTCGTCAATGTCTATCGTTATGGTGAATTGAGATCCTGCAGTGAACACTGGGACAATTTCTGGCTCTGTATGAAGACTCGTGGATGGTCAGACGAGTTAAAGAGGAAAGCTATTCGCGCGCACAATCAGAAGAAAGCGATCAAATATAAAACTGGTCCAAGCAGTGAGGATGTTTGGGACGTCAGACTGGAACCGGCCTCGGACTCCTTCAAGGGCGACTTTGCAGCTCTTGAGAAGGAGATGAAAACCGAGGAGGAGATGAAGCAAAAGGCTGCATCAACGTGAGATGACACTGCATTTAATCACCCACTTCAACTTTCTGTGGAAATATACTATGCTCGTGCATTTCCTGCGCACACAGAGATCTCATGTCTGATATGGCATCTGTACTATACTTGATATCCGGGAAATTCAAACAATTCTCCCCTTTTCCCCGGAGTCCAAGCAGTTCTTGATCGAACATCTGGCGACCTCTGGTGCTGGCTTCAAGTCATATTGTGAATGTACTTGAATGTCAAGGCCGCGAGTATGCTTCATTCAAGCGGTATCCTCTACCATTGCAAATCGCGGTCTTATACATGACACTATAGTGAATTGATCTCAATGATGGCGGGTCGCCTTTCATCAAGTACGGCTAAGATTCGGTTACAAGGAAAGTGTTGCAAAGACCGGATCCATAAGTCAGTAGCTCTGGTAGCTTGCGCGATAGCAGCCAAATTGCAATGGACTCTCACTCTCGCTTTGAATTCCGAGGTCATTCTCGCCTTCACGACTAATTCAATCTGGAGTATCTTGGGTGAAACGACAAGCTTTGGATAGGAGAGAGTTTGGTGATGCTTGTTTCTTCAATTACTCACGAGTCACAACCACATTACGCACGGTACCAACTCTACCTGAATGGGGAGATATCCAGTCATCCTACTTTGGAACTCGAAATTGGCCATTCTGAAACGGTAAACAGATGCGCACGGGAAGGCTCATAGAAATGCCGATAATCGGCCGAGGGCTTCCAATCAACTCGGGACCACAGGAGTACTATACGCCTCAATTGATGTGCATTGTGCAGTGGTCAGAAGTCCTAAATAAGAAGCATACAGCATAAATTGAGCCTTACTACCAGATTCAGAGCTGTACTTCTCAGGCAGTCCTACAGTCCCACTGCAAATTTACCGCTCAAATCTTAGTCATCTCTTCTGCGGTACAGTGGTATGTTTGTAGCGTATTCATCGTATTCATCCACTCAATACAGCGATCCTGGTCTTCACAAGTTCACGTAGCCCAGCATCATCACATGAACCGAACCACTTGGCAAGTGACAGGGGATGAAGACTCCGAAAAATCCCGAAATTAACTCCGCCCGTGCTGTCAGCGCTGTTGCATGCTCGGTGAACCTAAAGCGGACTGAAGGCTCCGGGTGAACCCGGGAAGGCTGTGTGGGAGTTCTGAAGGGACATCCAAACTCCAAGGGGATACTCGGTCGCAGACGCTGTCCTGTCATGGATTTTTCTCTCTCTCTATTGGACTGGTCAAATATGGTGACTTTTAACCGATCACCTACTGTAAGACTAAGTACTGAGTAAATGTTGTATTACACAGGCTGTTCTCCGAGGCTCATGTGTATTTGATACTGTCATGAATTTTCGGTGTACGAGGGATGTGGCCTTGAATCAGTTGGCTCGATCTAAGTATCTGAATCACGAAGTATATTCATGTATAGTTGAACATAAATCGGTTTCTCTGTGCCTAATGTCGTCTACTTACCTACTGTAATTGATCTTTTTCCTTTTTGATGATGCCTAGGTACCTAGTACCTATCGCTCCCGTCTCTACTATGAGTGAAGAAAACATCTTAAATCTATAGAGTCGGGTCGGGTCGACATTAATACTTTTACATTGATCTGAGACGTAGTCTCAAGTTGACAGACCGTATATGAAGTAGCTAGCAGATACTCATCCCTGCATGGTCATGCTGCATAGTCATATTCCTGTGGCTAAAATGCAACTAGTGTGCGATGAATGGCGGTGCACACTGTATAATTATACTGTAGTCTGCACTAGCGAGTAGAGACTAGAGTCAAGAGTGTAAGTACTGAGTAGATCGTAAAATGTCGAGCGCAACCCAGAACAACCAATCGTAGATCATTGAGCGCTTATCCTTGCTATGGTAAAGGCACTCCAGCTTCTATTGGTGATTCGAAAGTGCTTATGTATTCTGATCTTCTAAGGGTTTACACTCTACCGTATGCACGGGCAATAGCTAGCGAATTCTTTATCGACCCCAGTCAAGTCCGGGGCTTCTTCACATGTCAAAGTGCCATGTGTTCCATTTAATTTAGCCGAAATGTTAATTGTCTGGGGTTATTCCTACTAAGCTACGTGTGCCTGGTCAGCAACGGGTGCCACTCACATCAAGTCGAAGTAACCGGATGAAATCTATCGTCAGAGCATGGTCAATGGAGAGCATCGAGTCATAAAAAGTTCCCGATCATGGGATGCTCAGTTCCTGGGATGTTGAGGACACCCGCATATTCGAGGTAGAGTATGATGGGGGTAACTACACAGCAAACGGGAATAGATGTAATTATGAATCCTTTTATTTAAGCCGCGATAAGCAATTCGTCTGATCTCCCCAGAGACGAGCCTGAACAGGACTCATAAACTAACATGTTGACTAGACTGGACTGAGAGTAGACACCGCCAATCTAAATGCCGACCTGACATGCTGACATGCTGCATGCTGCCATGCACCACCTCACAACGTACTGAAGTGTGTGCGGGAGAGGTGGCCGATCTCGGGGGCGGGGAGAGAGGGGGTATGAGGAGACGAACACGATCACCTCCCAAACCTCGGGAGTTTCTGCCGTTGCTCTGGGGTATGTCGTATGCACTATGGAACGAGTGAACTGTCACGACTCAGTGCTCCACTGCTCACCACTGTACTAGTACGCATTTGGGACTGATTGGGTCAAACACTGAGACGACCCTGCTAAGTGGATGCAACCAGATTGGTACCTGGGAAAAGAAGTTGGAGATGAGTGTTGTAGTAGAAAGATACCCCGGGCGGCTACTAGCCGTTGTCGGCATGGCTCAGTCACTAGTTGAGTCGCTAGTGAGATAGGCATGTGCGTCGGATTGAGTCCTGGGAGATGCAGCATCGGTTCAAGGTTGCACCATGCAAGCAGCCTGGGCGGAAGGGGCGGAGAGGAGGCTCGGAATCGGGGGGAGGAACGGCAGAATTACAGGTATATTTACATGTACTGTACAGGACTCTATGGCTCTGTAGTCTGTACATACTACATAGTACATACTAGTGTACTCACTGTACTGTATGATTGAAATGGCACTTGACCTCTTCAAGACAAGTCGTCCACGCCAGACAAGTGAGGGTTCTAATCGAGTGCAATGCATTGTATGTTGTGCTTTGACTATGACATTCACGAGTATCACCTATACCCATGAACGACCCGTAATAAAACCTTGGTCCATGGGAAGGTCTGTTCCGAAGTCTGGCACGATCCAGCATGAATTTCAGACCACCGTATTGTTCCAAGCTGACGTGCAATTCAAAGAGACTAGTAGGGAATCGAAAATCAAATTTACATATGACTATGTATAGTAGTATATACTGAGGTGGAACTTCTTCCTCAGATTCGTCGTGTCGACGTGTACACTGTGCGAGTGTACAGCATGTAGATTTGAAGACTGGTGAACTGTACAAGTATGATTCGACAAACACCCAACGCAGCCAAGACGTTTCCTTGCGAGCAGCCGGCTGTTCTGCTCTTGGCAATGATTTGGTCCGTGCCTGCCAAGGTAATATGATCGGCCTGTATGACGCTTAGAGCAAGCACGAAGGGAGATATTGGCTCTGGCTACTCCAGATTAGGTAATTGAAACCTGTAGAAAGAGTCATCCATGCCTCCTTTATATTCATTTGAACTATGACCCTTGATGAGTGATAGAGCCCTCAACTTATGTGCCGCGCGATGGCTGAGGTGTCGAGGCGGAATAGGTTTGGTTAAGCACCGCATCCTTGCCAGATGCCCCACCACATGCCCAGCCACTCGGGTCCGCAACGGGAGGGGTAACAAAGTACGGAGCTTCCGCCGGATTGGGGAATCCAAAAAGGGGAAAATTGATGGACGTGGGAGAGAGAAAATGGAAAAAGAAAGGTCATATTCCCTGATCATATGTACTTCTGCGTAATTGCGTATAATGTACTGACATTAATTACAAGTTATAGAAGTTCGAGCTGCCGAATCAAGCTCAATCAATCAAACTTATCTAAACCATGCTATGGAAGGTCCTCCACATGTCCAATATATGGTCCATACTCCATACTCCATAGGCAGTCATAAGACCCTCGAATGGCTTCTTCACTCGCTTCTGTCTCTTTTTTCTTTAGCGGGGCAAAATCTCATGCACAAAACAAGGCTGGACCGGATGGATCTAGCCTTCTCCTTGGTCTCCTGCCTGGTTGCGGCCAAAGGCCAATAGGACAAACGGTATTGTCATAGGCCCACCAGCCGAACAGGTTAATGAGCGAGAAGCCATCGGCGGCTCGGTGTTACCCTGGATTACAGTACTGTATTAATTAATCCTTAGTTGAGTTTTCAGTAGAAGCCAGGTATTATATTCGAGAATGGACCTGAATACTGCGTCGTAGGATCAAAATGAGATCCTTAGTGGTTCCAATATTCTCAAAGTCTAGAAAGAAAGCGGACATCGTCGGGCGTAAGATTGAAGTATGAGCGTTGAGACAGTGCTGCACTGCTATAGCCTGTCTGTGATCTGACTGATCTCAGGATCTGTATGCGTGTCGTATGATGTATATCACTGTCTCAGTGTCTTGTCACGGGGGGAAACAAACCTGACTCTTGGGTCTTGACTGCTGGAATTTACGCCCGGGCGGCGGGCGGACTAGCGGGCTCACTGGGCGAGAGATAAGATTAAGTAGAGTGCAAAATTGAAAACTGCAAAGTGCAACGTATGTAATAAGATTACTGGGTTTTACAAAGTACGTACAGTACCAGCTGACTAAGTGCATCTGGTCTCCACCGAGGGATCTTTGACGTAGGCGAAAGCTAATCGTTAGGGTGCTTGGGTTGCAAAGCAGCCCGTCTCATTGGCTCTCAGGTGCTTATCTTTGAGGAATTGCTTGCCGTAATCATAATGATTATCATTACTTTGGCCATTAGTCGCCTGAACTCATCGAGTCCTATGAAAGCTCTCTTTCGCTCTCCTCCTCGTGTCTAATTGTCTAGTGTCTAATTCTACACGGCATATGAACTACATATGTGATTATGCTGTACGCGGTGCCTACTGTCGTAATGAATTGTTCCATCGCTCAGTTGAGGGTAACTGTCATGGAATGTCGCCCGGTCCGTCCACCTTTCCTCTTCGGACTCGAGGCGACGCATTCGTCCGTCCGTTCACTGGAGGGGTCAATGGATCTGGGGAACTATGGTATCGATCGTATTAATCTGGAGCTTTGTACAGATCTTCAGTGTCATTCTTATTGCGCCTGGAATCGGACTCTGTTCACGGACGTATAAGTGTTTAGACTCATCGCAATGATGTACCTCAGAATACCATCCAAGTCCGATCAACCTTCTCTCAATGTTCTCGTAGAACTACCGCAGGTTTACTTCTATAACTACATGGTGGATGAAAGTAAACACATGCCAAACTCATCGGTCGAGATCATCAGAGATCCATTTGCCACGTTCAACCCCACAGCCCGTAATTTTCCCGTTTCCCTTCCTCTTTGGGGTCCATCGGAGGTTCAGCCTACAATCCCCGGACCTACTGTACTGGCGCTGCCCGCCGTAATCGCTGCCCATCTTTCTTTTTTTAATTCCACCCCTCCATTACTTCTCTGGACTCTTCTCACTCTCCTCCTCTTTTCCCTCCTGTCATCCTCTTTCTCTTCACCTTACCCATCCCCTACCAGCAGCTGTTGAGCTCATCTTCCACACTCACCCACTCTCTCTGCGTCATCCGCGCTGCCCACCGCGCTCTGACGATCCGGCTCCGTCGATCTCCGTACCGCCTCAACTGACTCGGCGGAGAATCCCCTCCCCTCTGAAGGCATCTCCTCTCTCCAACTTTCCCTCTTATTCTGTGTCTTTCCATTCTCTGTCGGCCCTCGACGGAAGAATGGGTCTTACTTTGGAGGACATCTATGGCAAAGATCTAAGTGAAGAGCAGGCCCCTCAAGAGTATTCGGAGTACCAGCCGAAGGAGGGCTACGGCTGGGCCAATGCCCTGCCCAAGAAGCAGGGTCTCTATGACCCCGAGTACGAGAAGGATGCCTGTGGTGTCGGTTTTGCTGCGTGAGTTGACCCCCTCTCCTTCCGCCGAAGAGGCCCCGGTGAGCCCCAACTAACGGATCGGGATTTCCTATAGCCACATCAAGGGTAAACCGAGTCACAAAATCGTGAGCGATGGTAAGTCGTTAATTTCTCGTTCTATTTTGCTTCCTTGAGGGCGGTAGGGTGATTGCAATGACCACCAATACCGTCCCATGACAACGGACGTGTTGCGCTGACGTCGAGGTGTCTGTCTAGCTCGCAACTTGCTCTGCAACATGACCCACCGTGGAGCCGTGGGCTCGGATGCGCGAGACGGTGACGGCGCTGGTGTAATGACCAGTATTCCTCACAAGTTCTTCATCAAGAACTTCGCGCGCGAGGTTGGCGTGGAGCTGCCTCCATTGGGTCAGTATGCGGTCGGCAACCTTTTCTTCAAGCCCGACGAGGTGTCACTGCAAGAGTCCAAGACCACTTTCGAAGAGCTGGCAACATCTTTGGGCCTTAGGGTTCTAGGTTGGCGTGAGGTGCCCCGCGACTCGACCATTCTCGGCCCCGCCGCCCTGTCACGAGAGCCGATCATCCTGCAACCCTTTGTGGTGCTCAAGTCCGCCTACGGCGAGGGCAACACGCCCGAGATCACGGATGTCAAACAATTCGATGATCGAACTTTCGAGCTGCAGCTGTTTGTGCTGCGCAAGCGCGCCACGCACGTTATCGGCCTCGGCAATTGGTTCTACCTGTGCTCGCTGAGCAACCGCAACATCGTCTACAAGGGTCAACTCTCCCCCGTCCAGGTCTACACATATTATCATGATCTGGTCAACGTGGACTACGAAGGTCACTTTGCGCTCGTTCACTCTCGATTTTCCACCAACACATTCCCCTCCTGGGACCGCGCACAGCCCTTGCGATGGGCCGCTCACAATGGTGAAATCAACACCTTGCGAGGAAACAAAAATTGGATGCGTGCCCGTGAGGGAGTGCTCCGGTCGGAGGTCTTTGGGGATGAGCTGGACCTGCTCTACCCCATCGTCGAGGATGGCGGTTCCGACTCTGCCGCTTTCGACAATGTGCTCGAGTTGCTCATGATCAACGGCGTGCTCTCTCTTCCCGAGGCCGTCATGATCATGATCCCCGAGGCTTGGCAGGACAACCCTGCAATGGACCCGTCCAAGGCGGCCTTTTACGAGTGGGCTGCCTGCCAGATGGAGCCCTGGGATGGACCTGCGCTGTTCACCTTCTCCGACGGCCGGTACTGCGGTGCCAACCTCGACCGAAACGGTCTTCGTCCCTGCCGTTTCTACGTCATGGATGATGATCGCATTGTCTGTGCCTCTGAGGTCGGTGCAATCGACATTGACCCCGAGCGCGTCGTGCAGAAGGGCCGTCTGCAGCCTGGTAAGATGCTGCTCGTCGACACCGTGGCCGGCCGCATCATCGACGACGCTGAGCTGAAGCAGACCGTCGCCAAGCGTCAGAACTTTGCCAGCTGGCTGGATAAGGAACTCCTGAAGCTGCCCGCGATCAACCAGGCTTTGCTTGACAGCAACGTCGATCTCTCGTTCCAACTCGACGGCGACTCCGTGCAGAATGACCCCCGGCTGCGCGCCTTTGGCTACTCGTTCGAGCAAGTGAGTTTGCTGCTCGGTCCCATGGGTGCCGACTCCAAGGAAGCCCTGGGCTCGATGGGTAACGATGCTCCTTTGGCCTGTATTGCCCCTCAGCCGCGCTTGCTCTACGAGTATTTCCGACAGCTGTTCGCTCAGGTCACCAACCCGCCCATTGATCCCATCCGTGAAGCCGTCGTCATGTCTTTGGAATGCTACGTCGGTCCTCAGGGCAACTTGCTCGAAATGGATCCCACACAGTGCAATCGTTTGCTTCTGAAGTCGCCCATCCTGAGCATTCCTGAGTTCAACACCCTGAAGAACATTAGCAAGGCTCACAGTGACTGGACTGTCCGCACCATCGACATCACCTTTGAGAAGAAGAAGGGCACTGCCGGTTACATTGATGCCTTGCATGCCATCTGTGATGCGACCACCGAGGCCATCGAGAACGGTGACAAGATCATCATTCTCTCCGATCGCGCCACCTCCGCCGACCGCGTTCCTGTTTCCGCTCTGTTGGCGACCGGACTTGTCCACCACCACCTGGTCCGCAACAAGTGGCGTTCGCTCGCGGCTTTGGTGGTTGAGACTGCCGAGGCTCGCGAGGTTCACCACCACTGTGTCTTGTTGGGCTACGGTGCCGACGCCATCAACCCTTACCTTGCTCTCGAGTGTCTGCTCAAGATGAACCGCGAAAAGCTGATCCGTAAGAGTCTGCCTGATGAGAAGGTTATTGAAAACTACAAGGCCTCCTGCGATGGTGGTATTCTCAAGGTCATGAGTAAGATGGGTATCTCCACTCTGCAATCTTACAAGGGTGCTCAGATTTTCGAGGCTCTCGGTATCGACGACAGTGTCATTGACCGCTGCTTCGCTGGTACTGCGAGTCGGATTCGCGGCATCACCTTCGATTTGATCGCTCAGGACGCTTTCGCTTTCCACGAGCGTGGTTTCCCATCGCGTGATATCGTTGAGATTCCTGGTCTCGCCGAGACCGGCGAGTACCACTGGCGTGATGGCGGTGAGCCCCATATTAACGATCCCGTCAGCATTGCCAATATTCAGGATGCTGTGCGCACGAAGAATGACAAGTCCTACGAGGCCTATGCCAAGGCTGAGCACGAGCAAATCAAAAACTGCACTCTGCGTGGCATGCTCGAATTCGACTTTGAGCAGCGTACCCCTATTTCCATCGACCAAGTTGAGCCTTGGACCGAGATCGTGCGCCGCTTCGTCACTGGAGCCATGTCGTACGGCTCCATCTCTATGGAATCCCACTCCACCCTTGCCGTGGCTATGAACCGCCTTGGTGGCAAGTCCAACACCGGTGAAGGTGGTGAGGATCCCGAGCGCAGCAAGCGTATGGAGAACGGTGATACCATGCGCTCGGCCATCAAGCAAATCGCTTCGGGTCGTTTCGGCGTCACCTCGCACTATCTGGCAGACGCCGACGAACTTCAAATCAAGATGGCCCAGGGTGCTAAGCCCGGTGAGGGTGGTGAGCTGCCTGGTCACAAGGTCGTGGGCCCCATCGCCCGCACCAGACACTCCACCCCCGGTGTCGGTCTTATCTCGCCGCCTCCTCACCACGACATTTACTCCATTGAGGATTTGAAGCAGCTTATCTATGACCTCAAGTGCTCTAACCCTCGGGCTCGCGTCTCCGTCAAGCTCGTCTCCGAGGTGGGCGTTGGTATTGTTGCTTCAGGTGTGGCCAAGGCCAAGGCCGACCACATCTTGATCTCAGGTCACGATGGTGGTACCGGTGCTTCCCGCTGGACTGGTATCAAGTACGCTGGTCTCCCTTGGGAGCTTGGTCTTGCTGAGACTCATCAGACTCTGGTGCTCAACGATCTCCGTGGTCGTGTTGTTGTTCAGACCGATGGTCAACTCCGCACTGGACGTGACCTGGCTATGGCCTGTCTGCTAGGAGCAGAGGAGTTCGGCTTTGCTACGACTCCATTGATCGCCATGGGTTGCATTATGATGAGGTATGTATTGATGCTCCCCGCTTGCCATTTTTAAGACCGTCACTGACTCTTGCTCTTTTAGAAAATGCCATCTCAACACCTGTCCAGTCGGTATTGCTACTCAGGATCCCGAGCTTCGCAAGAAGTTCCAGGGCTCGCCTGAGCACGTCATCAACTTTTTCTATTATGTCGCCAACGAGATGCGTGCTATTATGGCCAAACTCGGAGTTCGAACTGTTAACGAGATGGTTGGTCGCGCCGAACTGCTCAAGGTCCGCGACGATCTGCGCAACCAGAAGCAGGAGCGTGTTGACCTGTCCTTGATTCTGACCCCTGCTCACTCTCTCCGCCCCGGTGTTGCGACCTACAACGTCCGCAAACAGGACCACAAGTTGCACACTCGTCTTGATAACAAACTGATCTTCGAGTCTGAACTTGCTCTTGAGAAGGGTCTTCCTTGCCGCATCGAGTGCGACGTTGTCAACACTGACCGTGGTCTTGGTGCAACTCTCTCCTACCAGATCAGTCGACGTTACGGAGAAGCTGGTCTGCCCCAGGACACCATTCACGCTAACATCAAGGGATCTGCTGGTCAATCCTTCGGTGCTTACCTAGCTCCGGGTGTCACTTTGGAGCTTGAGGGTGATGCCAACGATTATGTTGGTAAGGGTCTGTCTGGTGGTCGTCTCATTGTGTACCCCCCTCGCGGCGCCGCCTTCAAGGCCGAAGAGAATGTGATCATTGGTAATACCTGCTTGTACGGCGCTACCCGTGGTACTTGCTACTTCCGTGGTGTGGCCGCCGAGCGTTTCGCTGTGCGTAACTCCGGTGCTACTGCTGTTGTGGAGGGTTGCGGTGACCACGGTGCCGAGTACATGACGGGTGGTCGTATTCTCATCCTCGGACCCACTGGCCGTAACTTTGCTGCCGGTATGTCTGGAGGTATTGCCTATGTCTTGGACAAGGATCAGGACTTCCACTCCAAGGTCAATATGGAGATGGTTGAGGTTTCGAACATTGAGGATCCCGCCGAGATTGCATTCGTGCGTGGTTTGATCGAGGACCACCACCACTACACTGGTTCTGAGCTTGCTGCTCGCATTCTTCTCGATTTCACTCGCGCCCTTCCTCATATCCTGAAGGTCTTGCCCACTGATTACAAACGCGTCATGGAAGAGGAGGCTGCCAAGGCTGCCGCTGCGAAGAAGGCTGAATTCTCTCTGCCCCAGCTGCCGAGCACTCCCGTGCCCGCCGAGAAGCCGAAGGCTCATGCAGATGAGAAGAAAGCCGACCTGCTTGATATTGAGGACAGTATCAGCAACGAGAAGGCCGAGAAGAAGCGGTCTGCGCTGATCCTCGACAAGACTCGCGGTTTCATGAAGTACAGCCGCCGTAGCGAAAAGTACCGCAACCCTGCCACTCGCACTCGCGACTGGGCAGAGCTGTCTGGCCGACTCAGTGAGGATGAGCTGAAGTACCAGTCTGCTCGTTGCATGGACTGCGGTGTACCCTTCTGTCAGTCCGACACTGGTTGTCCCATTTCCAATATTATTCCCAAGTGGAACGAATTGGTCTTGTAAGTTTCATTTTTGCTACGTTACAACAAAACGTCGGTGTTCATGCATACTAACTGTGAATCATTTAGCCAAAACCAATGGCAGGATGCTCTGAACCGCCTGCTCATGACCAACAACTTCCCCGAGTTCACTGGTCGTGTCTGCCCTGCTCCTTGTGAGGGTGCCTGTGTCTTGGGCATCAACGAAGACCCCGTTGGTATCAAGTCGATTGAGTGCGCCATCATCGACCGCGGTTTCGAGATGGGTTGGATGGTGCCGCGTCCTCCTAAGACCCGCACGGGCAAGACCGTTGCAGTCATTGGTTCTGGTCCTGCCGGTATGGCTGCTGCTGACCAGCTCAACCGCGCCGGTCACTCCGTCACTGTCTACGAGCGTGCTGATCGCATTGGTGGTCTGCTCATGTATGGTATTCCCAACATGAAGCTCGACAAGAAGGTTGTCCAGCGCCGTGTGGATCTCATGGCTGCCGAGGGTATTCAGTTTGTCACCAACACCGCCGTCGGTCCCGACAGCGATGTCTCTTTGCAATCTCTCCGCGAGTCTAATGACGCTGTTATCATCGCTACCGGTGCCACCGTCGCGCGTGATCTCAAGGTCCCTGGCCGCGAGCTGGAGGGTGTTCACTTTGCTATGCAGTTCTTGCACAAGAACACCAAGTCTCTGCTTGACTCTGGCCTGTCGGACGGCGAGTACATCTCGGCCAAGGACAAGCACGTTGTCGTCATCGGTGGTGGTGATACCGGTAACGATTGTATTGGTACCTCTGTGCGTCACGGTGCCAAATCAGTCACCAACTTTGAGCTGCTTCCCCAGCCTCCACCAGAGCGTGCTGGTGACAACCCCTGGCCCCAATGGCCTCGTATCTACCGTGTGGACTATGGCCATTCAGAGGTCAAGACTCACATGGGCAAGGACCCTCGCGAGTACTGTGTCATGTCTACGGAGTTTGTTGACGATGGCAGCGGCCGTGTCAGGGGCATCAACACCGTTCGTGTGGAGTGGACCAAGAGTGCGACTGGTGGCTGGGACATGAAGACCGTTGAAGGCAGTGAGCAATTCTTCCCTGCCGACCTTGTTCTCTTGTCCATGGGTTTCCTGGGTCCCGAGGACCGTCTTCTCGGTAGCGAGATTGAGCGTGACCCTCGCAAGAACGTCAAGACCCCCCCTGGCCACTACTCGACCAACATCCCCGGCGTTTTTGCGGCTGGTGATTGTCGTCGTGGACAGTCTTTGATTGTCTGGGGTATCAATGAGGGTCGCCAGGCTGCCCGTGAAGTTGATACTTTCCTGAGTGGCACCAGCTCCCAGCTCCCGGTCACTGGCGGTATTGTTCGTCGCCCAGCGATCGACTCTGTTCCTCAGCCTGTCGCCACCTCGGTGGTTGCTTGAATTTGAGCTTTGTCATATCTCTGGGGAAGACTCACTATCAAGACATCAAGACAAACAACCGAAGTTCCGGGAAAGCCTACTTGCAACGGCTTCTTGGATCCGCGCTTCGCTTCGCTCGAATGAAGCACAGCCTAACAAAACACTTTCTTATCCATCTGGGCTACATGTCCTGCATGACCCCACCGACTTGATGGAAACCGATCTATCGTTGTGGAGTGTGAGAATCGGTTGGGCGGTCCTCTTTTTATTTCATTCTCTCTTACTTGACAATTTGACAGAAGGCCCAAATGGATTATGACTATTCGTCATCTCATTGCTTCTGGGTCCACACGACTGAATGATTCTTTGTCGGTGACCATGCTTTTGATGTTTCTTTGATGAGAATATCCTTCAATGCTTCGCTTCTGGCTATGTACGAGCAGCGTGTATTTTGTCGTGTTGAGCGTCTCTCTCTGTTGGTTATCTTTGCTTTTGTTCGTTTTTCCAGTGTTGTACATACCTCCCACGCTTGTCTGATTTCGATGAATGAATTTTTGTCCGATTATATGGTGTCTTCCCTCTTCCAAGCCCCGAGTACAATTATGTACGTCTATTGGTCTTCTGCTGGAGTCCCTGAAAACGGGTATCAAGTTTCCGAGCACGGATTGCTCGAAGCCTTTCGTGCATAATCAGTATATTCGAGCATTGCATCGAGTCCCTTTAGGTTCTTCGGATCCCAGAAGACAAGCTTTGTTCTTGCATAATGCACATTGTTCTCCTTGCCTCGGGATCCCTCGCTCCCGACTTAGAACAAAGCCCGCTGACCACCGCATTGAACAAGCGCATTGTTCTACCACGCAAACTAAACCCGACAATGACCTTACTTCTTTGTTCAAGCCCTTGTCCCGAGCCATTCATGGTCATCGCTCCGCTCAATGAACGCCACGGTAAGTAGCTAGCCTTTGACCCAAGTCCAAGTCCTCGGTCCCTGTTAAAACGGCTCTCCGGCGCTCCGCTCCTTCTCCGGTTAACGCCGTAGACAGCCAAATCTCTTCGTGTGGATCGAACAGGGTCGGGTACGTGGACTGGTTTCCTCGCGAGTCTCGAGAGTATATCCGGGGTAGGTTATACTTTATACGTTGACTAGATTCGTCGAAAACGTCTAGCTAACTCGATCTTGAGAACGATTGAGTGTTGACGCCTGAGCCATCAAGCTCGCTCTATACTGCGATTACCTTGTACATCCTACCCAGTCATCTCACGGGTAAAACTATACGATCTTCGAAGCTACAACAGACCCACCACGCCAGACTAATACCAGATCAACCACCGACCTTTCCATTTTATATCTGCTAGGTACCGAAGGGACGAGAACCTCGCGATGACTGACGAAGTCCAATTCCTCCTCTTCGTCTTCATTGCGCTGAAGGTCCAGATTCTGCGCCATGGTCCGCTACCACTGTGCTCGCTTGCTTATGCGCTTGGGATCTTGGAGGATCCGAAGTGGTTGGTTGAGTGTGGGCGGAGGTATGGGTATGGGTATGAGGGGGAGGATAGGAGCGAGAGCGAGAATGAGAGCGAGGGTGAGAGCGAGGGTGAGAGTGAGAGTGAGAGTGAAGATGTAGAGGCAGAGTTGATGATGGAGTATGCTGGGACTGAGACGGGGTGGGATCCGCGCAAGGTTGGAGAGGGAGATTGGGACAGGACGATGAGCTTGCATGTGAGGAGGGAGGATATGGAGAGAGGAGGGTCGATGGTGTTGAGGTCGAGTTGTGGCGAGGAGTGGGGTGGTGGTTATGTGGACGATGAGAGGATGAGTCGTGAATACGCGTTCATTGAAGAGGAGGAGGGCGAGGTTCAGAGTGGAAGGGGATCGGAGAGGATAGCCGACTCGGTCGTGGTGGGCGATGATGTCGATGCGATATGTGAGACGGTATCTTGTGCGGGCGACAAGATGTCACAGACTCGGACTAGAGATGAGTATGTTGCACGACAAACAGCTCCGAATGACCGGCCTATTGATTTACAAGTCGATGAGCAACAGGTCGGACTCGACGCCGAACTTGATCCCAAGCCCAAGTATGAAGCCGCTCTCGAACATCTCAAGTCAATCTCATCTTGGATCACATTCCGCTCGAACAACCACAACACATCCATGAGCCCTGAGAGAATCACTACCGAACACCATGAACACACGAACAATCCACCCTATCTCAACGCCTACACATACCATCCCCAACAAGACCAGCCAACCCTCCCCTCAAACCCCCACCACCCCGATTCCCCCTCCCATAAAGAACAACAAAGCCGCAACGATCACCAGCACCAGCAACAGACCAATCCATCGACCGTTCAATTCACCCCCCAATACCAAAGACCCCCTCCTGCCACCCCCTCCTCGCCCATCCCGGACCCCGACGAAGCCCTCCCCTTCGCCAACTACTTCTTCGGCAGAAAGGGAATCCAATACTATCTGGACCTGGACCGCGACTCTGAAGAAGACGCGTATAGTCCGCTGAATTGGGTGATTCCCGAACATGCGCGTGGGAGATCCACGAGGCGCTCGCTGGAGGATATCGAGCCGATTCTGGATCGGAAGGCCAAGTTGCCGCTTGGTAGGAGGGATGCGCCTGTGTTGACGACGGGGACGAGGCTGGTGGGGTTGGAGGGTGCGAGTGAGTGATGTATGGGGGTTCAGAGTGGTGGTGATGGTGGTGGTGATGGTGGTGGTGAGGCGGTGCTCATATGGTATCTGTATGGATGTGTATAGGTCATGGGTCTTTGAGATGAGGCTGAGGTCGGATGTCAGCTTGTATCTGTGGTGTGGTGGGTTCTTATGAGTTATTGACCTGGCAAGGAGTGATATTACAGTGCGGAATGTGCGCCCAGGAGATGTGTTGAAGATATCCCGATGTGGCAGCTCGAGTGTTGAATGAAAGATTTGCAAATTTTGATTAGAATAGCTACAATATTAAATCCTAGGATATGTACTTCGTCCAGAGTGAATATGAACAACACAGATCGATCAGTACCGATCAAGATCACAGGTATAGAAGAGCAAGCCCAATACAGGCGAAAGAGGCAACAGCCGGCATCCAGCTCGTGCGGCTAATGCTGGACTCGGCACCGGAGAACAAGGGCGCCGTCGTTTGAGAAACCGCTGCTGTCGTCGAAGGAACGAGAGACGGCGTTTCGGTGGTCAGCATACCCTGGCCGTGAGCAGTGGAGGTGCTCGCTTGTTGGCGGCCCACGCCCAGGGGAGTACTGTTGATGCTCACTGGGGAGACGACAACAGATCCGTGGGGTGGCATAGACGCCGTGCTAGGGGCAAGCGATCCAGCAGAGCTCGTGGGCAAAGTGTACGTGGACTGGCCGACGAGGATGGTCTCCGTCGTGGTCTGCGTGGTCATGGCAGTGGCTGGACAACTGGTCAGGCCCCGTGGGCACGCTTTGGTTGTGGCAGTGCGGGTGCTGAAGACTGGAGATACAGAGACCACGGGTGCAATTGAGGTCGTTTGAGACGCCTGTGCTGCAGCTGTGCCAGTCCCGGTCGATGAAATGGATGCAGTGATGGGACACACAGTGGTGGAAACGAGCACGGTTTCCGTAACAACCGAAGTAGTCTTGGCCGAGGCAGGGCAGTTCTTCACGCTAGAAGGACAGGCAGTCACCGTTGCAGTGCGAGTCGAGAAGATTGTGGAAGTGGTGAATTGCTGGCCTGGCTGAGACGATCCCGCGGAGGTCCCAGTTGGAACATTGGTCACGGTGGCAGTGCTAGCATGAGCACCGGTCTCAGTGGCAGACACAGGGCAGACCGTCGTGGAGAGATAAATTGTTTCCGTAGTGACGTAGGTAGTCCGAGACCGCGCGGGGCAATCAGTTACGGTCGAAGGGCAAGCAGTGATAGTGGCCGTACGTGTGGTATACACGGTTGAAGTCGTCGTTGCCACGCCGGTGCTAGTGACTGTAGTGTCCGCACTGCTAGCTGAACCGCCGGCTGGAGACGAAGCTGACACACTCAAAGATCCACTGCTAAAAGACACTGAGCCTTGACTGGTCGAAGTCACGCCTGTGGAAGTGGAAGTGGAAGTAGTCTGTTGAACACTTGTACCGGAAGTGATACCACTGGCAGACGGCCCAGTGGCAGAAGCGGAAGTTGCTGAAGCTGACCTAACTACTGAAGAGCTGGAAGCATTCGGGATGCTAGACGATCCCGAGTCGCTCGACACAGTCACTGTACTTGCGATGGGGGAGTTAGAGGTGGTGATGATGCTTGAGGAAGCATGCACAGAGGACGGCAAAGGAGAGGGCGACGAGACTGAAGGAGAGACTGAGATTATTGGTGTGGTGGGGACCGCAGAAGTAGTGGCGGTAATCGGTGAGCTAGACGCGATAGGGATGCTGGAAGCGATATGGGTGCTGGAAGCAACAGAGGTGCTGGAAGTAGTAGGAGTGCTCGAGGCAACGGGAGTGCTAGAAGCGGTAGGCGTGCTGGATGCAATAGGCGTGCTGGATGCAATAGGCGTGCTGGAAGCAATAGGAGTGCTGGAAGCGATAGGAGTACTCGAAGCAACGGGAGTGCTCGAGGCAATAGGCGTGCTAGAAGCAATAGGAGTGCTGGAAGCGATAGGAGTACTCGAAGCAACGGGAGTGCTCGAGGCAATAGGCGTGCTGGAAGCAACAGGACTGCTGGAAGAAATTACAACAGGAGTTGATGATGGCGACGGTGTAGATGAAGGAGTGGATGATGGCGAGACCGGCAGCGGACTCGTCACCGGGGTGCTTGAAGCTAGCGATGTGACTGGGGTGGTAGTGAGGACCGGCACCGATGAAGGCGTGCTAGTTGTAGTGATCGCAGTAGTTGGAGTCGCGGTTGATGTCGGAGTCACCGTGGTGCAGGACTGAGTGGTGGTCGGAGGACCGATCAACTTGGCATTGTCCAGATACACATTGAAGACGACGGGGGTGCGATATGGGGTGCAAGTGATGTAAAATCCAAAGAGATCAATGCTGGAGCTCGCGGTGTACAGTCCCTCAACCGTGAGCCATTGGTTTGTTGCTCTATTGAACTGTTGGACTTTCTGGGCTATCACATTGTCCGCAGTCAGGCTTGTATGGAAGAGACAGGAGATGCATTGCTCGGTCACGCCGTAGTTGGGGCTCACGACCCCCTGGATATCGATGGACACGGTGTATTGAGAGCCGGGCACAAGGCCGTACACGGTCTGCGACACAAAAGTGTAGGAATTCTGGCTGGACGGGTTTCTAAAGTAGATTTCATGTCGAAAATCAGGGTTGAACTCAGTCGTTCTCCATGATTGGGGTCACGTACAGAGATTTAGATCCGTCACTCACGGGCGACGTTGCCAATGAAACAGGCATAACATATGACCATGCTCCTGTTCCATCTTCCCATGAAGGATTGACGAAGAGATTGGGAGAATCGACTACCACATCAGTGCAAGTCACGCCATCACTGGATACCGAGGTGGGAATTGCTCGCGCAAGCTGGGCACCAACGGCGACTGTGAGCCACCAGGGGGAGGGCGCCATGACTGAATGTGAGGAAAAGAACGAGTGAAAAGATTCCGGACTCAATGGGCGTGTCAAAGATTAACGACTGACTGGGGAGCTCCGTAGAGATTAAATCAAAACCAAGGCCCGAGCTAGCAATGAAGACTGGGAACACTTGATTATATCAACTCTCATGGGCGATCAGCCGAAGTTGATACGAGGAACCACTGCGCAAAGCCAACTTTTTGGACTCCTCCAGTGGTGCACGCCACTCATCGAGTCCGTATAGATTGGTCGGCAAGCAAGTCTGCTCTTCATGATTTCCACTTCCCGCTTTCTTAGCCAAGACTCGTACTTCGCATCCTTAGCCAAGCTCGCATCGAATGTCTCTTTCCTGGGGGTCGGAAAGGTAAACAGAGTCTCGGGTCGGTTATTTAGGCCACGCGAGTTGGGCAAAAGTGGAGTCTGGCCAGGCTTGTCAGCCGTGGCGTTTCGATAGTTCATCGGGATGCCCGAGATGGTTTGTTTTTCACTCGCGATCAGTCAGTCGAGACCAAGGCCTTGAAATGGGAGACATGTGGGCCATTGGACAAAAAGGAGATCAGACATCTCGCGGGGTCCGTTGATGAGACCCGAGTGGCACACCGGTCACACAGATCCAGATCTAGTCCAGATGGCGAGATGGCGAGATCTGCGCCCTGACAGTCGATTCAAAGATGAATAATCATTATGGTGGCCCCTATCTGAGGAGCTCCGGAGTTGATAATCTGAGGAGACAATGCACTGAATGCAGTACTCTCGTATCAATTCTGGGCTCAGACGGATGGATATCCCAGACTTCGAGAGTTGAGGATCTCCCAAACCCAGATAGCAAGAGTGAGTTCGTTGTCAAGTTACCTCAGCCTGAAGGAAGAGGGTCGAGACTCGAGAGTCCACTTCACAGGCACGGACCAGTTGCCACGTCGAACGTGGTGCAAGGAAATCCTGCAATTGTGCATGGCCTTGCCCAGTTGGACTTTGAGCAGATAGACCGTCAGTCATCAATGGAGACGAGCAAACGGCCACATGGTCAGTGGGTCAATTACAGCACCTGAGCACAATCACATAACGAGGCCGAGAAGTGCTCGCCAGCTGTGAATGTAACTTATAGCATGTGATTGAACACATGACCAAGAGTGGTGACTTGTGTAGCTACGAGATTTGGCTATGATTTGGCTATGATTTAGCTATGTAGATTGCTAGGGTCGTAATGCCCAAAGAGACAAGTCTTTCTGAGACAGATATTGAGACTTCGCTTTTCCCCAAGAACGTAAATGCTAAGAAGTAAGAAGTAACTATAGTAATTTCACCTATTCTCGGATAAGTAGTGGTTAGACTTCATCAGTCTACCACCGCCTAGAATTCCACTATTCAGGCCGCGGAGCTTTCCCACCTTCTCCGCCCTGCCGCACCAACTACTCCATCAAAGTCGAATTCCAGCATCGCCAACTAGCATCGAAAGCCAGTTGTCCTCGACATACACTCGAATACAAAAGATCGTATAATATCACCTTACTTGAATTGTACGACAACACTTGCGCAAACCAAAAGACTCGCTGAGCTTCTTTATGCACAAGCTCTCCACACCCCGATCGTGATCACCGCGGGAACCGTGCTTTTCTGCGCGCAGCTCCGTGCATCAACAAATGGGCTGGATTGGAGCTCCACGCTCTTGACTGCGGCGCGCTTTACCATTCGACTTTGATACAGGATTTTCCACCGCGCTAAGCTGCGCCTGTCATACACGGGTATCTTCAGATCAAGGATTCGAGGCTAGAACTCACTTGATCACTCGCAAGTTTGCAACAATGCTTTCACTGCCGTTTCTTGCGCCGCAAGATGTGAGTCTCGCGCAACATGCTGACACTTCCTGCTCTTTACTTCAACTCCTGTCCGAGTCACAAAAAACACTCATTGACCTTCTCGCTCGTCAGTCCCACGAACTTTGGTTCGGTCCCTCGAATCCCTACCGCTCCTCCTCTCAACATCCGAGCTCCGAAGCACATCTCAACCACCCCCATCGCCGCACCAATGCCCAAACAACAACCTCCTCATCCTCCAACCCGCTCCGCCGCAGCGAAGCTTTCCACGCCTCTCGCACCTCCGACCTAACTCTCTCCACGCTCCAGACCGAAGAGCGCAACCTCCGCGCCCGCAAAACCACCATCGCCTGCTTCGGGTCCTCCTGGATCCGCCCCGCGGGATGTGCCAAGACCATGCTCGGCATGAAAGAAGAAGAAGCCGAGCGCGAAGAGGCGCTCGCTGCACTGGCCGCGGAGCAGGAAGCTGCGGCGATGGCGGCGGCGGCGGAGGGCATGACGATGGGGGAAGGGGAGGAGGGCGGGGATGAAGAAGGGATGGAGAGAGATTTGGATGATGAGATCCCGGATGCGGATGCGGAGGAAGGGTTGGTGGAGGAGGGCGAGGAAGGCTTGGAGGAGGATGAGGAGGGGTATATGGAACGGGATCTGGACGACGAGATTCCAGAGGGGTATCCGAATGATGGGTATGGGGATGAGTCGGGGTTATATGCGGAGGAGGTTGATGAGGATTTTGATAATCAGCCTGATTTGGACGCGGATGTTCCTGAAGCGGAGGACGAGGACGAGGAGGGAAGCGAGCTGGATGAGTATGAAGATGCGGTGGAGGAGGGTGATATCACTCGCGATCTGGACGACGATATCCCCGATGCAGATGCAGATCAGGAAGAAGAAGAGGAGGGTGAATGGCAGCACACAGACACAGAGGATGAATACGAGGACGAAGAGAACGAAGAGAACGAAGGACAGAACATCGTCTCTTCTGGTCCAGGAAGCATGACACGTCCTCGCACGGGCAATTTCCGAACCAGCACGCCGAATAGACAAGGCCTGCCGACGCCACCATTCATGCGTCGACCCCGTCCCAGTGGAGCAGGTGAGACGGAGGCACAGCGGCGATTCATCAATCGCTGGAGTGGTGGCGGTGATGCCTTTGATTCAAGCAGTATGCTCTATGAGGAGGATGATCTGCGCGCATCGATGACCAGTCAAGGGAGTGGTCGACCGAGTGGATTTGGCCGACGGTATCCTCGTCGCATTGGTGGTCCGCGGGATAGCCTCAATTGAGACTGTGTAGTCTGATCCTTCTTGGTGTCTTTCCATTTTGTCGTCTGTTTCTTTCAGCGATGTCATCGGTTTGCGGCGTTTTCAAAAAGGTGGAGGCGGGTTATCGGAAAACATCAAGGTCGCGTGTCCCAGCCCTTGGCTTCATTCATGAGGCCTGATTTGCCTTCGCTATGGTCGAATCAGTTCCCCATGTGCCGTCAACGCTGCAAGTTCTTCGCAAATCACATTCAAGTTATCGCATCGCGCCCTGAGCCCGTAACGAGTTGCAAAGCCGTAACACTCCCATGATAAGAATACTTGCATTGTCGTCAAAAGAAAGTGAGAGCAAAAGTGCTATGTACAAAGAGGAATTATTAGGTATATTGACCCTTCCCAGCCCAGAGCCCCCCTCAAGCTTGTTCGCGCAGGCTACTGGACGCTATGTAGTATACACAGGTCGAATGGCCGGGCATCTCATATAGAATGTGCCATGCTCTGATGTTGGGAAAAAAGGGAGTCACGAGACCTGGCCGATTCACCGCGGACGAGACGAAAACTCGTGCAAAGACCCAGAGCCAGGCTGGCGGGCCCTGAGACTGAGGCTACATCAGTCGCACCTTCGACGGACACGATTTCGAATGCAAACATACAAAGTGTCAGAGACTTGCGTTTCATCCAGGCGCGATCGAACTCTGTCAGAAGAGGAGCACATGATTCTCCGCCGTCAAGACCGCACCATGTCCATCTACACTCGTCACTGGACTCGGCCTGCAAAAACCAAGGAGTCAAGGCAAAAATCGCGGGAACCGGCAGAATGTGTGTTGTGTCGGCGTTTTCAGAACAACCACACGTAGAAGAAAAGCAGAAACACGGCAAAGAAGAAGGCCAGCCAGACTTTCCAGCTGATGCCAGTTCGCTCGGCCATGCGAAGCATCCGAGTCATATTCCCACGTAATCGGACGCGCGTGCTTTCGAAAGAATTTTCGAGTGTGTTGATGTAGGAGGTGTCGCGGATTTCATCGCCGATTGCTATCGTCATCTGAGCAGTTGTTAGTCCTAGACTTCCCGCAACTTTAATCTCTCATTGCTCTCGAGATCGCTCAACAGAAAGCGGACAGAGAATTGCTGCTGCTGATCGAACATGCGTGAATCATGCCTAGCCAACACTTACATCCTTCAACATCTTCACTTTGGCCGTGATGCCTTCAACTTCGGCATCATTCTGCGATTCGAGCGACGAGAGAACCGCGTCGGAGTAATGGCCCCTAAACCCCAGCGCGACAATTATTAGCACTGCGCTTTTCAAGGTACTTCCGAAGTGTGTGGGAATCTCCTCGTGCGCGACCTCGTTCTATCTTTGCCCCCCCCCCACAAACAAACATACTTCTTATCGGGTGTCACACTGCGAAATCCAGCATTTCCATTCGTACTAGGGTACGCAGTCGCTGCTGGTCCCGCGTAGCCTCCATATCCGTATCCGCCTCCGCCTCCGCCTACCGAGGCAGGAGATCTGCTCGCGGGTCGGGAGTTGGCACCGCCGCCATAGGAGTCGAAAAGGGAGGATGACGGGCGCGGGTCTCGTTGACGTGGGAATCTGTGCGCCGGAGCAAGCGATCACGATGTCAGTCCGGCGTGCCGAGAGAGCGAAACAAAACCCAGGATGATGCGCTCGCGCGAATCTCTGCGTCGCGTGCGTGCGCCGGGCAACTCCTAGTCCCAAAAGCAAGGGAAACAAAAAGGAGAGACACCAGGAAAAGCAAGACTAACCGTGAAGCCATCGACACTCGAGATAGACCGACCTCTCAAAGGTTGGGGGGAAGGTAATGGTCCAAGGGAAACCGTCAACTCAGAATATCTCTGTGGGCCAGGACAGACAGGTAAGGACAGGACAGGACAGGGTAAATTATTTCATGTCAATATCAATATCAATATCAATGTGAGTGGGGGTGATTTCTTTTCTGGTTTTAGCGTCGAGACAGGACCATTGCCTCGCTTTTAAAAGGTGGACGTTCTGGTGGGAGGGTTAGGTAGTAGTGGTTGTGGACACTGGACACAGAGGTGGAACAAGCTAAAAGGAGCTTAGTTGGTCCTCCTTTCCAGTGCGAGGGAGTTGCTATTTCCGAGCGGCTCCAGTTTTTTTTTGTTTATGGGATGCGGGTTGGCCTTTTTGAATGTTTGCGGAGACACAGTAGTTACTAGTTACTAAGTTACTAAGTTAGTGCTGTAGTGACACCATCGCCCACGGGAGAAGGAAAGGTGGCCTGTGCGCTTTGTCTTGTTGCTGGTCGAGACCGAGACGGGACATTGAGGGTATTGCACGTGATGGGGTCAGTGGCAACTGGCAAGCTATGTTGTCTTTGAAGTACGATAGTGTCAAGTCAACTTATCAACTTGTCAAGTATGGTAGCTATGTGGTATGTGGCATGTGGCTATGTTCACTATTACGCTAGCGTTCTCTCACACTTGACTCTAATATAGCATGCTTTCAGGAGGTATATATTTTATATACTAAGCTTATATTCATCCTATGCCCTCCCCGTCATGATGACAAAGTCCCTCACAGACATCAAGCAAGTTGCTTCCTGTACTCCAGTTCTATATACCCACCTAAAACCTATTCCCGGTGCATCCCAGCCTCTTCGCGTAAGGCAGACGAGTTCGATTTTGTACCTTCGCTGATAAACAGTAAGCAGATGACCAGGATAGCAATACTTCCCATGGATTTGTAGATCTCTTGTTCTCGATCCGAGTAATACGCCCTGTTATCATATTCATTGCCATTCAAGGAGTGCCCGGCTCGAGGTCTTGTATCGTATTACGCCATGACAGGGACAGATTCACCAGTTCTCACTCAGAAGCTAGCCAGGATCAACATCCATGCACAAAGTGATCGCCGACGTGCTCAGCAGCGCAGTCCATGGGACAATAGAACATGTTTCAAAAGAGAATAGAAAGAGCAGAGTCATTCGTTTTTCAATTCAGTTCAATTCATTTCATGTCCCATTTCCATTTTCATCAACAAGTCCCGACCCTGAGCTCAGGCTCGGGTCCAGAGGCTAAGCCTAGTTGGCACAGGTGGAGGCAGGAGGCACAGGCATAAGCATCGTCGAGAACTCAGAAACTCAAAAGTCACATCTCATTACCAAATCCCCCAGTCTTCAGAGACTCCAGGGAACCTAGTCGCGCATCTGGTCCTCATCAGCACCACCCTGGTAGTCCTCATCGTCATCCTCTTCGTCATCCATGTCATCCGAGGTCTTGCGCACTTCCTCCCAGTCGATCTTCTTGCCGCGGGTGCGACGACCGCCGTTGATAATGTTGGTTTCAGAGATAGGTTCCAGCTCATCGTTGGCTTCTTCCTCGTCAACTAAATCAAGCGAGGGGGTGAAGTTAGCGATAGAGACTTGTCAAGAAAGGGGTCGCGAGCTGGAGCAGGGATGGGCGATGCGGTGGTCTTGTATGCGAAGGTAAAGAGGGGGGTGCATGTGGCTGTGTGGTGAGGAACGAGCGAGGGCGCGCTCGAGTCGAGCTCTTGCACGGATCGCGATGCATGCCGCGGACGACAGTGGGCGGAGATGCTATACTAAGAGAGTACAGTAAGAGGCATTCACGTACCAGTCTCGACCTATGGAAAACTGTCAGTTCTGATACCCAATGCTCTTCAAAGTCCCTTCCACGGGTGCAGACAAGAAGGTCCCCCGCGCACCGCACAGCACCATCAGGATATTCGCAAACAGCGCACTCTCAACCTACCATTTCTTCACCATTGTCCGATTCCGAGTCACTATCATCCTCCATGCTCATGTCAGGGTCCTGGGCCTTGCCCTTGCCCTTGTCCGCAAAGGCGGCCTCGGTGGTGGTGGAGGAGGGGTTGTTGGTAGTAGCGTGGTCACCCATGATGGAGGCGATGTGAGAATGGAGTGGTGATGAAGAGAAGAGCGGGGAAGCCAAAGGTTGCAATCGATGGAGAGGCCGCGGTGTGGAAAGAGAAGAAGAAGAGGAGAGAGAGAGAGAGTAATGTGGAAGACGGTGAGGTGAAGCTGAGAAAATGGGAAAAGAGACGGTCTGCAAAAGGTTGTTTGTAGCTTTCCAACCACAACAGCCCGGCGACAGCAAGGGACGGGCTCTGTGAGTTGGGGGGTGTGATTCGTTGTGGTGGGGCCAGACCCTCAGGCCGCTCCGATCGGCGGGCTGTCTGGAACTTGCTGGAGCCCGTGACGTTTGGCATCTTTTCTCCAGTGCAAACCTGGCCTTTCGAAGCACTCCGGAACGGACCAGAACTGAACTTGGAAGAGGCAGGTGTCAGTTGAGATCGAATCCTCTACGTGGTTTCCTCCTTCTGACTCTACCAGATGCAGTCTACGGTCAGAGATGGGTAACAGCAATCATATCCGAATCATTAATCGTATTCAGTCATGGTAAACCGGTGATGCTACTGAGATAGCAATGCATCGTGTCAATCGTCATCGACATCAAACTCATTAATCAACCCTTGTTCAACGCAAAACATCGCTCAACGGACTCCCCATTGTTCCCCCACCATCCGGGCATAGACACTTTCTTGCCCGCGCCGAAGAACAAGAAGATCAACAGCATATTCAAGTTGAACCCAGCATCAAACGCCGCCGCAACCAGATAGTTGTACCGCTTCCACACTTCAAAGTGCTTGCGATACGCCCAGTACATCACAATCCACCCTCCAATGAGGGCGGAGGTGTAACCGGTGCTGACATTGCCGTAGAACACGGCCAGTCCCCCGAAGAAGATACTGACGTTCCACAGATCAATCCGCAGGCGCGGGAACATTCGATGAAAAATGTACAAGATGGGAGGGATCACGGCGCCCACCAGGAACGACCAAGGCAGCGCCGCCATCTGAGATTCAGCAAAGAGACGCTTGGGTCCGAGAATGGCGTACTGGACACCCATCGTGTTGGAGTTGCGGAGGCTTTGACCCGTCCACTGGTTAAGAGGGTCAACCTTCTGTCCCGTGATATACTCGCCCTTGGTGTCCATGATCCACCGGATGACCCCGTAGTTGATCGGCACTCCCATGCAGGTGCCGAAGATCTGAGAAAAGAAGATCTCGCGAGGCGGAATGTGCATGTAGTGGCCGATCTTCTGGTCCTGTAACATGTACTGCGCGCGATACCACGCATCGCCGGCGATGGCGCCGTACACCGATGGTCCACAAGGATGCTGATGATTCGAGCCCGCCTTGGTGTGTACCATGTATCCGTACATAAGCTCATTGAAGGATCCAGTCGACAGTTGGTAATTCGAGATTGCATAGAGCCATGCAAAAGGAATGATGAAAACAGCCGCGCTGGCCAAGGCGACGAAGAGAGTCCAGATGGGGATGAACAGGTATCCGCACGCAAGACACGCAATGAGCGTGACGAAGCCAGCCAAAAACAGCACGAGATACCACCAGTGAGGAATTTCCTTATATTGCCGCTGAATCACGTTCAGTCGGTCATTATAGGCGTAATGAATACCCTGTCCTTGGCCGTTGGAAGCGGCTCCAGCGGCCTTGGCAGCCTTGGTTGCCTTGCGGGTTTCCCGGACCTTGCGCAGGTTGGCCCGGATTTGAGAGAAGCCAAAAGTGGCAATCCAGGTAATGGCAGCGGGGAGCTTGGCATAGTCAAAGAAGGTCGCCCAGATATTTTGTACTCCCATATGCATAGGTCCATACTGCTCAAAGGCAGTCTGGTTGAGGTGGTAATCGGACGTGAGCACTTTGGTGGTCGGATAAGTTGTGCCATTACCCAGCATAAGAGAGTTGCTCATGATTCCATGCTTGAAGGAGCCGAGGTTCCCCCATTTCGCTGCAGGAATGAGGACCCAGCAGTTGAAAGCAAAGGCCAGGAACAGAATCACCTGAGTCCAGAAGGGAGTCAACATGATCGACGATCCGTTCCAGTTGATGTTCGACCAGTCCAAACTCAGATTGAGGAATCCCATGCCACCGAGGCCGGATCCAATAAAATTGGCCACGGGGTTGTGAGGCGCGACCCAGCAGAGAAAAGCGAGCGATGAGGTGAAGGGAAAGACATATTCAGGGAGGAACTGCCACAGGGTCATGCCGAGGAGAGCGAAGAAAAAGACCTTCATTTGGCGTCGGGCCAGCCGTGAGGAGTTGTCCGTCTTGCGGAAGGTCTCAAAGAGAGTGGTCTGCATCAAGGCTTGAGGCCAGATGTACTCCGGATCAGGGAGTAGAATACTGCGAGCCAGAGCCGCAAAGGCATATCCGATCCACACGATGGCGAGCATGAAGAAGATGGCCACGGCGGGAGGCATTCGGTACCCGTACCACAGTTCTGCCAGAACAATGGGAGTATATCCCAGATTATAGGTTGCTCCCGACGCCGCGGTCACGGTGACCAGGACGTGCTCCTTGATGCTCCACGCGCCCGGGTTCAAGCTGAATCCCCAGCTGGTGCCGGGGACGCGAACCTTCCATGCTGGTAGCGTCCGTGCCAGGAAGTGGCCGGCATAGTGACAAGCAATCTGGACGAAGAACACGGAGTATGGCGCCTTGGTGGTTCGGAAATAGCTCATCTGCGACAGGAAAGCACCGGGGATGACGAACAAGGCCGACAAGACAAAGTACCGGAAAGTGATGGTTGGAAGGGTAGGATCGTCGGTCAAGTTAATCAACTGGCGCACTTGCAGGGGCAGTGCAGCGATCTCGGGGTTCTCGTGACTCTCCTGTTCAATCGCCGCAGTCTCGCCCAGGACTTTCACCTTCTCTTCGTCGATCGTGGTACCGTCCAGTTTACCGGTCGAGGGCACGGGTACTTCGACATGGTCCTCCGTGACGATCACCGTCGTACGCTCCTCTGAACCTGCCTCATGGCGGCCTCCCCGCTTGAAGATATCGGTGATTGCCATGATTGACAACGATCACTGAGGTTGAGACTGTTTCAAGTCTCGACACCTCTGATACGCAGTTCTGGAGGCGAGTTGTACGCGTGTGCACAAACGGTGGAAGAGACAACCAAGAAGAAGATGGAGAAGCGAAAGAGGAGAAGGAAACAGCCATAGAGAGATAATATATCATTTCCTTTGCATTCATGGTTAATCTCCGCGTGTCTCACTTCTGCAGCGTGGTCGTACAAGATGGGGTGCGACTGCGAACCCATTTTCGCGACGCCATCACGAGAAACAGCGAAGAATGCCCGAACGGCAGGTCCGAGGACTCCTCCAGAAATCTCACTAAAACCACTTGACGCCCTGCATCCACAATTGCATTCCGATCGGATTGGAGCAAGAATTCGGCCCACCGACGCTTTTCCCCTGCAATTGCGCGCCGCGCAAGCACGGCATCGAAAGGCTCGATCAGATGGCGATCGAGTCACCACCGGTCGAAAGCTTGAAGAGCTTAAACTGAATGGATCCGAATTAGAGTTTGTCGGCCAGTGAGGAGAGGTGCCGATGGCGTTATCAGGCCGGAGCGCCCACTGTCTCCACTGCCTTTCAAGTAGGGAATTCCGGTCCGATCTTTGAGATTTACGATCCAGCATCGTGAGGTTTCGGTGTGTCACTTCCCCGTTGGATTTGTCACCTTCTACCGACAGGATGGAAGGTGTCGTCGGTTCCTTGCATTGCTCATGGCTGACCAGTTACACCCGCAGGGAGGTTGCTGAAGATTCGTCAATACACCGTGTGCTGGAGGGATATCTGCAAGCTACGGATTACTTGCTGCACAGTACCCGTGTATATACGAAGATTGAATTCGAGGATCTGGTAGATGCATGATTCGTGTAACTCGGGATTTCTCACCGGCTGACACACGGCACATTCTCGGGGAGCAGCCGTGGTCGAAGCAGCCGTTCTATCCTTTATCTTTTCTTATCTTCCCTTCGTGCTTCGCTATGGTTGAACAAGATAACAGGATGTGTTCACTAGATCCTTAGCGTCCTGGCAAGTTCTGGAGTAGTACGAGTCGGGGTTCGATATTGAACTCTGATAAGATGTCCGGGCATCCGTAGATTCTGGACCGACGGGAATGTTCCGAACCATGTGGGTAAGGTACCCACGCAGCGCAGAGCAGAACGATTATCTTCCCCATTTGTGAGCGCTCAGGGCTGCAGTCTGCAGTCTCATGTATCGAGTGTTGGCAGTTGGCACATGGCCCAAAGCGCTTCCAAACTCCAGGCCTCGAATTCTCCCACCTCAAGAAAGGTATGGAAGTCTCATTTGACCAACAAGCACCGAAAAGATCAGGTATGAGTATGCTGCAGGAATAGGATCTACCCGTTGTCCCATACCGTTTCTACCTAACATGTAGGGTGTTCCCCTTCACTGACATCCACATTTATTGTACCCGTCATCTCGACATTCTGATCATGCCAGGCGAATGTCTACCTAGGTACTACTGACATAGGAGGGGCTTGAGGAGAATTTCAGCAGTGGCGAGTCATAGAGCCCTTGAGATCTTCAAACCAGTCCCTCTCGTGTCAGGAAGTTCAGTTCTCCACGGTGCACGGCCGAACGTGATGATAGATTGATGTATGTTGTGCCGCGATTGATTGCCCGCATTCCCAAGCATTATCTAATTCGGTAAGCGCGGGTATAACTTTAGTGACAGTCTATGTTTATAATCTTGTTCGCTCGCGATCCGTGGGCGGGCGCTTCCCGAGCTCCCTACATAGAAATCTTAGTAGACTTCTCCCATATAGTATTGCAAAATAAGACTCCGGCCCGTTGCTTCAATTCTTTAAAGTTAATGTACATCAGCTTATGAACTATTTCATTCGCTACACATCAACCTCGACCTTGCTACTCACGGTTCATAGCGGCGGCGTGGTGCTCGGAGCAGCAATCCGAGGCAATTGTCTATTGCAAGACTCGATCTGCAGAGCAATCTGTCGCCCAGAGCAAGCCAACGCCTCCTGGTGTTGAGGCAGGCACATAAAGCAGAGACCAGGGTCAACTGATGTGGCTTGGAATCACTCGTCACCGGACACGGGGTACACTCGCTATCCTTGTTTGCACATATGCTAGCTAGATGCATTCGCTAAGGAGACTAGTTATCCAGGTGCTGATGCTTTAGCCAGGATTCTCATCGAATGCCTTGCTTCGGCGAAGAGGGGCCAAATCAACACCAACGGAATCTGAGGTACTTTTGATGGCCCCCAAATTGCAGTTGTCACGAGTACATGGACCATTGATGCCTGTTGGAAATCGTGCCACACCTGGCCCAGAATGTCTATTTTCAATTAAATTTGAAGAACACCAGGCCTGTCTCCTTGGGAGAAAACAACGTCGTTCTCGACAGGCACGTCATGAACCCTCTACAACAATATGACCTATAATTCAAATGAGCCAAATATTTCTGAGGGAAAAAAAAGCAAAGTTCCTGGCGCAGCTGCAAATGAAACTGCTCTAGGCGCTAAGCCACTATCCATGATAGGCGGAGACCGAAACACGCCCGAATGCAGGCATCTTAGTCTCGGCGTGTGAATCTGAAATGCGTACTCGAGAAGTTGAGAGGATTCAAATCGTGCAATTCCCCCCTGCAATGCCTATAATTGCTGGATGAAATATCGCATTCTTACGTTGGACCCGAAAGTATAATATCATGACCTCCAACAGTACATCGAACTATACTACTGGCTGGGTCGGCGAGCCTGACCGAAGAGGAACATGGACCATTCTATCAACTTGCGTCTTAACCATCATCCTCTGTTGCTGGTCTTCAGTATATCCAAATGTGCCTCCCAGATCGGCAAATGCATTCAAGAAACAGATGGGCAAGATCAATCTTTTCTTGGTCGGTCTTCTCGGGCCCGAATTTTTACTACCCATTGCCCTTGGCCAATGGTCGTCGGCTCGCGCTTCAGTCAAGGTGTGCCTCAATGCCAGCAAAACACGAGTTGAATATGCCTAACATTCCGAGTAGAGATTTCGAAAGGCAGGATACGAGGGTTGGACCTCAACACATGCATACTTTGCGGATATGGGCGGTTTTCTTCTGCAATCTCCTGGAAGCGAAATGTTTCCCATTGACGCGACACAGCTTTTCTGTTTGGTTCAAGATGGGTTCATAGTCTATCCGGAATGTGATGTCGAGGACATCCAGGATAAAAGTAAATCTGGAGGCATGTCAAGGTAGGTCATTCTCTTCTCCCGTACTTGCAATTTATCGGATGGTCGACAGGTTGCTTCGGCCACGAGGCCCTCTCTGCCTCTCAACCTTGCCCTCAACCTTCTTTTTTGTATAGCTTCCACACGATCCGTTTCTCACACCAAGTTAGAGTTATCGCGGTATTGCAAGCAGTTTGGTTCTTGATCAACTGTATCATTCGTCTAGCCCGGCGTCTCTTTTTGACCACTTTTGAACTTACAACACTATCTTTCATTCTGATCTTCTTCGTCACATCGTTCTGCTGGAAAGATAAACCCAAGGACGTCTCTCGAGCCATCATCCTAACGACGAAGACGCCCATCGATACGATTCGCTCCAAATACCACCCATACCCGGAAGAGAGATGGTACCAGACACCACTCGCTTTTCTTTCACGCGATGAAAGGGTCTCCAGTCGCCTGTGGCGGTATTACGTTCAAATCCTCCACTACCTATACATTCCCGTTTTCGCCAGACCATGCACTAAGCCCTACGATCACTTCCCTTCCGAAACCTCCCTTCCCACGAACAGGACTGCAGAGATCATCGGTGCACCGATCATCCTGTTCTTCACATGTATATTCACATTCGCCTGGCACTTCGAGTTTCCTACTCCCGCAGAGAAGCTTCTTTGGCGCATCGCAGCCCTCTATCAAATTGTCTTTGGGGTGGTCGGCGGCCTTGGTGTTATTTATGCAGATACAATCGTTCTGCCTAATACTCGAGAAAAGTCTGTGTCTTTTGAGTACCCTCCCAAAGGGCGTGTTGCTTGGCTTGCCTGGAAATTGAGGAATATTCACCCGGACCGAGATCCAGACTTGACCATTCCCTTGAAGGTACTCTTGCCCATTACCCTGCTTTGTATTGGATATTGTTTTTCACGGACTTATATTTTGGTGGAGGATCTGATGGGGCTACGACGGTTACCGGAGAGTGCGTTCCAGATTGGAAGCTGGACGATGTATATTCCTCATTGGTGATAGCCCAGTTCCAGTGTGTAAATATCGATCGGAATAGAACATCCGGTCCCTTCTCGCAGCTCAATGTATGGAATATATCGATCGATGGCCGGGGGCTCTTGGCATTTGGAACTTTTTTCCCATCAGCTCTCTGCAGTCTGCACACGAAGAAATAAAGCTCTGCAATATATGATGCTCCCAGCAGGGTTGATTGACGCATGTGGATACGTGGTACATCGGAGGTGAATAAGACGAAGTGGTGCCAAACGTGTGAACTTTCCAGAATCACTAGAGTCTGCGCTGCTGGATTATGGCGGTAGGAACAGAAATCAAACAATTTCCACTGCAGAAACACGTGAGTTCTGCACGTGGGCTCAGGCGGAAATGCAGATCACGCACAGGGTCTGAGGGTACGTTGTTGGATGTACCTTGGGGGCAGACCCGGAGATCAGGTGACCCAAGCCCTCATCAGACATGAGATGAGTGAAAGAGATGAATCGACTGGAGTCCATGAGTCCATGACTCCATGGGTGGAATCACGATGACGCTGCCCAGCCAGGATTGCTGTAATGATACCAGCCCCTCGTCTCGCCTCTCGTCTTTTGTACCGGTGGAGTGGGTGCGATCGTCAGAGGGTCTGTAATTTTACAATGGCATGACATGTTCCCTCACTCACACAACGGTTTCAGAAGGCAAAATTAGGCCTCCCCATCATCCCACCATCGATTACATCATCTCCTGCCCCGCCAAAAATTCCATCTCAGCAGTACCCATCATGCACAAAAAAAATGAACTGTAGCTTCCAGATTGCATTGAACCGTTTCGCGTATGATCTCAAAGCATCCAGGAGCTTGTAGCTATGAAAGGTATCCACTAGATCCATCTGGAAGGGCCGGGTAGTCTCCTGAAAGGCTCAAAGTGTCAGTTGCTGGGGCAAAGAAGGTCATGGAACCGGATGGATGCCCGTGGAAGCTCTCCTACTAGAAGCTTCTGAGCAATACACCGCTCAGTATATAGGAGGAATTCGCTGCCCAGACTCCTGTTCACTCTTTTTTTTCTTCCTCCCAGATTTCAAACAAGTTCTTAATTCTCCTTCTTGCAACTACCCTCTCCTGTACCATTATCCACACAGAGAGATCCTTTTTACGAGTCTCCTTCCTGATTTACGAATCCCCTCAAAAAGTTTCCTTTTCCTCTTCCTACACACTTTCACACACACACATTCACAATGGCCCCCGCCGTCGGTATTGATTTGGGTACCACCTACTCCTGTGTGGGTGTGTTCCGTGATGACCGTATCGAGATCATTGCCAACGACCAGGGTAACCGCACCACTCCCTCCTTCGTTGCCTTCACCGATACCGAGCGTCTCATCGGTGATGCCGCCAAGAACCAGGTTGCCATGAACCCTCACAACACTGTCTTCGATGCCAAGCGTCTCATTGGTCGTCGTTTTGAGGATGCTGAGGTCCAGGCCGATATGAAGCACTGGCCCTTCAAGGTCGTCGAGAAGGCCACCAAGCCCATCATCGAGGTTGAGTTCAAGGGTGAGAACAAGCAGTTCACCCCCGAGGAGATCTCTGCCATGATCCTCGTCAAGATGCGTGAGACTGCCGAGGCCTACCTCGGTGGCACCGTCAACAACGCTGTCATCACTGTTCCTGCCTACTTCAACGACTCCCAGCGTCAGGCTACCAAGGACGCCGGTCTGATTGCCGGTCTCAACGTTCTCCGTATCATCAACGAGCCTACTGCCGCCGCTATTGCCTACGGTCTTGACAAGAAGGTTGAGGGTGAACGTAACGTCCTCATCTTCGATCTTGGTGGTGGTACCTTCGATGTGTCTCTCCTGACCATTGAGGAGGGTATCTTCGAGGTCAAGTCCACTGCTGGTGATACTCACTTGGGTGGTGAGGACTTCGACAACCGTCTGGTCAACCACTTCGTCAACGAGTTCAAGCGCAAGCACAAGAAGGACCTCACCTCCAACGCTCGTGCCCTCCGTCGTCTCCGCACTGCTTGCGAGCGTGCCAAGCGCACCCTCTCCTCTGCTGCCCAGACCTCCATTGAGATCGACTCGCTCTTCGAGGGTATTGACTTCTACACCTCCATCACCCGTGCCCGTTTCGAGGAGCTTTGCCAGGACCTCTTCCGCTCCACTATGGAGCCCGTTGAGCGTGTCCTCCGTGACGCCAAGATCGACAAGGCCTCCGTCCACGAGATTGTCCTCGTCGGTGGTTCTACCCGTATCCCCAAGATCCAGAAGCTCGTCTCCGACTTCTTCAACAAGGATGCTAACAAGTCCATCAACCCCGATGAGGCTGTTGCCTACGGTGCCGCCGTCCAGGCTGCCATCCTGTCCGGTGACACTTCCTCTAAGTCTACCAACGAGATCCTGCTTCTCGATGTTGCCCCTCTCTCCCTCGGTATCGAGACCGCTGGTGGTGTCATGACCCCTCTGATCAAGCGTAACACCACCATCCCCACCAAGAAGTCCGAGACCTTCTCCACCTACTCCGACAACCAGCCCGGTGTCCTGATCCAGGTCTTCGAGGGTGAGCGTGCCCGCACCAAGGACAACAACCTGCTCGGCAAGTTCGAGCTCACTGGTATCCCTCCCGCGCCCCGTGGTGTTCCCCAGATTGAGGTCGTCTTCGATCTCGATGCCAACGGAATCATGAACGTCTCTGCCGTTGAGAAGGGTACCGGCAAGACCAACAAGATTACCATCACCAACGACAAGGGTCGTCTGTCCAAGGAGGAGATTGAGCGCATGCTGTCCGAGGCCGAGAAGTACAAGGCCGAGGATGAGGCTGAGGCGGGCCGTATCCAGGCCAAGAACGGTCTCGAGTCCTACGCTTACTCCCTCAAGAACACTCTCTCCGAGGGTAAGCTGCAGATCTCCGAGGATGACAAGAAGAAGGTTGAGGACAAGATCAACGAGGTCATCTCTTGGCTCGACAACAACCAGACCGCCGAGAAGGACGAGTACGAGTCCCAGCAGAAGGAGCTCGAGGGTGTTGCCAACCCCATCATCTCCGCCGCCTACGGTGGTGCCGCTCCCGGTGGTGCCCCCGGCGGTGCTGCTCCCCGCCCCGCTGACGATGTCGAGGAGAAGCCCGAGGAGCTTGACTAAATGTCTCGCTATGAGAGTTTTTTTTCCAACCATCAAAGCACTCTGCAACACTCATCAGAGTTTTAATTCTACGTTGACTTTAGGGCAATTGGCTATGGGCTCTGATAACTCTTTTTTCTTCCATCTTCATGCCTTGTTTTACGACTTATGGGATATCGCGTTTTCTTTACTTTACCCACCTGTGTTTTTCTCTTTTGATCAGTGATTGCATTAGATACAAAGATATCTGAACTGGCGAATGAATCCCAGTGCCAATCAAAAATTCTCAATTCAAAGTTCTACTCCCTTTTACGTAGACTCAAGTAGAACTCCCTGTGCGACACAAGCGACTTAAGTTGAAGGCTCCATGCCTTCTTCGACCCGATTGTCCATTGTCTCTGGGGATGACAAAACTTAACTTCGGAAGAAGTCTCCTACGTGGAGGGATGCAATGCAGCATGTGCTCTTGCTCTAAGTTGTCTCTGAAAAGTGCAGCATAGCCCCTGAGAGATACTCAGGTCAGTCGGGACTCGGAAGTATATATGTTCACCACTTATTGAACCAGTCTGCCCGGCCGCTTTGAAGTTCTAGTCACCAGTGAACCACCAAGCAATGTAACCGGTATAGACCTCGCCGGAAGTCGTAGGTCTCTATCCAGTGTCCACTGTCCACTGTCTACCTTGGTAGTTTTCAGGCTGGAATCTGTAGGCACCGTTTTGCCAAAGTTGAACTTGATCAATTCCCGTCGCGGGCACCCACACCACCAGTTCATACAGAAACCAGAAAGCAACTGGAACAATGCAAGCATGGTTCATGATCAGAAGGCTCAGCAGCGACTACACTTCAATGCTCAACATCACATCGATACATCGATACATCGCATTCCCCTTGGCCAACATTACAAAAAGACAAAACACAATCCCACCACGAACCCCAAGTCAACAATTTCCCATCAAACACCAATTTCGCCAAGGCCAAGTCCAAGTGCAAGACCAACTCCAAATCCCAAGCCCTCCACACCCGCTCTCATCTCAAATGGCAAAATTGTCATATTATGGCTTTTTGTGTCGGTGTTTGTACCCACTCTACACATTCTGGAAATCCCCCCTCCACCAACGCTGTATCCGGCGCTGACCCAGCTGTACGACGGTCCCGTATCCGATCTCAGAGGCCCGCTCGGGGTGTTTTTCGACTTGTTCGCGGCGGATGCGGGAGAAAGCGGCTGCGATGCCCATGGTCAGGGCGAAGATGGGATCTGCGGCTCTGTGGGAGAGAGAAAAAGAGAGAGAGGGAAGGATGTTAGTCGGGGTCTATGGGATACTGATATTTCCGGGGGTCACGGGTGATGCTGTCAAGGTGGGAGGAGGTCAAGTGCAGCAGCAGCAGCTGCTGCTGTCTGGGGAAGAGCAAGTCCGGGGGAGTTTGGGTCAAAACGGAATGAAATGCGCGACGGGAGGAAGTTTTCAAGATCTGGACTGGGGTCGCGCTTCTTACTTGGATAGGAGGTAGACGGCCATTTTGACGGACCTTGGGTGCGTGCCTGTAGTCGACCAGGTTAGGGATCGCAGGTGGTAAATGTTGTGGTGTCTAACTACTTGGCGGAGCACGGAGGAAGGTATCACGTGATATGATGCGGAGCGATCAACATGCGTGCTGGAGTTGCGGATGGTTGATGTTCATGGAATCGGGGACTCTTAAGTATGAATTTATATGTTCCCAGAGCTGGATGCAAATACTTGGCTTATGTGAGGTCTCTTCAAAGATAGGGGTTTGGTACTTTGTCAAAGACAATCGCTCTGTTTCTTCGTTCATCCCAAGGAAACGTCCCCGATAGACTATATCTAACGAGATTAAAAGGAGGAGAAATACACAAGCAGTCCAAGGAAAAGGCGGGCTATGGAGAATCACAAAATGACCACACCTGAAACGAAGACGCCAAAGAAGGATGAAAAGGAGGCACTTTGTAGGCCATGCCACAAAGCTTCCAATAGGAGAGAGTATTTCCAAAAACATTGAACGCCACGGCTGCTGAGTGAGAAGAAAATGGAAGAAGAGAAGGGAGACTTTCGTCAGACATCTTTGACCCCCCATCTAATCGAGATTAAAGTATTCCCCTTTTTAGAAAATCATCAGTGCTTTTTTTTGCTTCCCTATCTTTTCTTCAAACAACCTGACCAAAAGCAGGGATCAAAGTCTGGGCGAGCCAGAAGCTGAAGACCAGCTTGGGACCGGTCATCAGAAGCTTGGGAGTGAGACCCTTGAAGAAGGAGGGGAAGCCCTCGTTCTTCATCATGTTGGACACGATACGGAAGCCGGACTCGGGGTTCTCGAAGTTGCGGTTCTGGATACGGGTCTTGATCACATCGAGAGGAGCGGAGACGACCAGGGAGGCACTGGCACCGCAGACGGAGGCGACAAAGTTCTGGGACCAGCTGGCCTTGTTGTAGTCCTTAAGGCTGTAGATGTACTCCTTGGCGAAAGCGGAACCACCGAAGAGCTGGGAAGTCATCGCCGTTAGTGGCATGCGCGATTGGAATCATGTCGCAACCATGGGATGACTAGACTTACAGCGAAAGATCCAGGGGCGTTGCGGGCGGCAGTCCAGCCAGCACCGCGGTAGAGACCCATACCCTCATCGGAGATAATCTTGAAGAGACCACGGCCGCGGAAGGCCTCGGGGTTGGTCTGACGCTTGATCTTCAGAACGTCGAGGGGGAGGAGAACGATCTCTCCGATACCGATCAAACTAGCAGTCACGATTAGCGCGAAAGGTCCCCTCGTGATAAAACTTGGAAAACGTTCCCGGATGTGTATAACTCACCTGCCAGCAGTCGCGTGCATGATGGCCTTGCCATTACCCTTGCCGAAAGCGTTGTCGAAGGCCTGACCGTGGTGCTGAGCCAGGTAGTCGCGGGCAAAGGGCTGACCACCATATTTGTAGATACGCTGGAGGACCTGTTCCAGACAAACAAACCCAAGTTAGTGCCGGATTCGAAGTAATGGGCGTCTAGATTTGGGAGATGCCATCGAGGTCAACTATAACTGCGTACCTTGTATCCAGCGGCGTATCCCAGACCGGGGAACAGAGAGGTGAACTTGCGGCCAACAGCAGCATCGGAGTACTCCCGGAAGACAACCTTGTTGAACTCGGCGGCAGATGAGATCTGGAACCAAATGAAAGTCAGCCACCGTCTCCAACAGGCCAATCTGCTGCTCTTGTCGGAGACCGGAACTTACTCGAGTCTGGTTGCTCATCAAACGCTTCGCGGTAGTGTCAACCTGTACACATTCAACAATTTGTTAGTTGCGTGCCGACTCGATGATGCTCGGGGAGATCAATTGAGTCATACGGGATGGAAGACCATCAACTCGGCGATACCAGCACAGCCTAAAGATTGGAGGGACACTGTTAGCAACTGCCCATGACGCATCCCGAAGATTCAATCATTCCATTTCACTGTCCTCTTAATGCCTCTGCCATCTCTGCGCTCCGAGGGACAGAGCTCATGTAACAATCTTACCAGAACCAAGCAGACGAGCGGTCGCAGACTCCTTCTTGACGTCCTTGGAGGCGGCGCCAGCACCGGCTTGAGCGATAGCAGGAGACATTGTCCTTTTTTGTTGTGATCGGAAAAGGTGGGAGAAAAGGGTTCAACGAGGGGGAGCAGACACCAACGACGCAAAAGACAGTCGACACCGAGCAAGAAACACGAAGATCTCCCCAGGAACAGAGGGAAACATGTGCCTGTAAATTTTATCGGAACGACTCGGGTGGGCCGCTAGGCTCGATTGGGATCCGGCGTCGGAGCTCAACCGTCGATGCTCCAAGGCTCCCAAAGTACTTTTGCATAGTCTATTCGCGTTAAAGGTACCTCAAGTTTTGATTGTCTGATAAGCTCAGTCATGAGTGCACTTGATAGCGGAAAACGTTCCAACGGGCTTAAACTCTTTCTCTCGTCCGAGCAGACTGACTCAAGGAGATAATCAACACGGCACCAATAACTATATTGAGTATGTTCAAGTCGAATGATCAGTGCTGTGATACCTAGAGGACACTCAAAACAGACTCTGTCGAGTCGTCGACAGATCTAAGCTACAGCAATGTTCACCAGAACATGTGCAAACACGGGTTCTCTCTTCCACTCGATCATCTTACTGAGCGCTAGCGGGTGCTCACCCGCTGCACAGTGAGAAATGGACTGATCAGTCCAGTATTTGCTGCGCATCTTGCATCCTCCGGTCAGCAGTAGAGAACTAGGTAAAGATCTGAGGTCCAAGTTACCCTCGAGTCACGACTCACGACACCGCCCATCTCTGCACCAGCCTCATCGCCACATCTACCCCCAACACTAGCCTCAATGCTTCTAGCCACCACGACTTCCAAGCCAAGCCTCAATCATCACCAGTCCAGGCATGGCAATTTCATCATCTCCCCTCCATGATCTAATTCAGGCAAAAGCATCCACTGAGGCACATGGATTAAACTCCACATACTTCATCAGTCTCATCCAGTCAAACACCGTCCAAGAACCTCGACAGAGTCGACAGCCACACTTCATGTTCCATCACCACCCAATCACTCCACCCGTTAGACTTTGGAATATATTAACTTGCTTCGCACATCCCGGCAACAACGATGTCATGAATCGTTCAACAATCTCATTCGAGAGAAGATGCAACGCGTACAGCGCAACGTAGGGTCTTCGTCCGTCGTCACCCATGCCACCGACGTCATAAGCCACACCTGGCTGATGATCCATCTTTCTACTTCATGTATAGAGCAAAAGTGTATATGAATCGATGGACACGGCCACATGAGCCACATGTTTGGATCTATTATCAAAGGACTTTGCTCTATCCTGACTATCTTCATTTGGTCTCATTCACAATACCCGCGCACCAATACGTCCTTATCAATTTACTATCTTGCACCATGAGTTCCTCCTCTTCGTCAACCAACTTCAACCCTCTTGCGGGCAACAAAAAGTTCGAGGAGGAGCAGCAACGACAGACATACACCGAATGGGCCAAGGAAACATACAACGGCCAATACGAGAAATGGATGCCCTGGATGGAGGACCAATATCTCAAGTGGTTCGGAAAGGGTGACAACAAGGCTTCCTACGCCACAAAGGGTACGTGGACCATGACACCCGACTTCAGCCCTACCTACTCCTACCCTACCCTACCCATCTGTGAAGGAGACATCCTTTTTGACGAGAACTCTGCAAACCCCAAACTAACACTCGGCCCCAATCCGCACCAAACAGACACCCTCTCCAACACCAAGGTCACCGGCATCGACCAAGTAGACAAACTCCAAGACGACACCAACAACCTGGTCGGCAACCAGCTCGGCAACAACGGCCTCCTGAAACCCGTCGGCCAGTTCGCCTCCAAAGAAGGCATCAACCGCGCCGAGCGCAACGGCAAGGATGAATCGGGCTCCTACGGCGGTCCGGCCTCCGGAGCGTGGGAGAAGAGCAAGGAAGGTGCCGGCAGTGTTGGCTCGGGTCTGGCCTCGGGGGCCGAGTCCGTGTCTAATGCCACGATAGGCAATATCCCTGGCGTGAAGGGGATGATGGGTGGTGGTGAAAAGAAGTGAGGGCCGGAGTGGACGGGGATTGGCAACTGAACCTGAGGAGTCGAACTAATGACGCTGGCTGGGTGGTCGGGTGCACTGCCGGCTTGGGAATGATCACGATATGACCTACCTAATGTCTTGCGTGTCTTGGTCGATGAGAGAGCTCGTTCCTGGGTCTTGTTTCACTATAATGATCGTTGTATATTTCTGCTTTATCAGCAGACATGTGAGCCTAATTCAATATGAAATGGATGATCACGACGATTATGGGTTTCTAACACTATGATTGTATCATGCTATCTATCTCCTTGACGATGCTCTATTCGGTCTTCTCGAGGTGATTCACATTGACCAGTTACGTAGCTAGCGGACTATATGGAGCGCAGAGGGTCCACGTATTCGGCAAGTAGTTCGGGTAGGAAGGGCTCTTTGGGAACGGATTTCCAATCCGAGGGGTACTCGGGCTGGGCTCAGCTTGCGTTCCCGGACCAGGTACGTCAAGCACGGGAACATGTGGCTGGATCAGAAATGCGCCCGGTAAGGATGAGCCTGACAGAATTTCCAGCTTTCCTGAAAGTCAACACTTGACGCAGAGAATACGCCACTATAGAACCGAGTACTTCTCGACATTGTAGGTTCGATGTGAAACAAGAGGTGGCTGTAAGCGAATAGCGTATACAAGTTTATGGCCATCATGGAGATATATTTCCAGCAGCTTTCTTCTCAGGGAGAGAAAAGCTGGCATTCGGGGTCCAAGCTCTGACACGTGGACCAGCAGCATATGTAGCTATCGAGGCATTTCACAACAGACCGTTCGACCTCAATGAGCTGGTTCCCAGCCAGGCAGACTTATATAGCAACATTCGAATTTGGAGCTATCAAGAACTGATTTCCGAGGTCTCCAATTTCCATCAAGTTTCGTTGGTAAAATAAGCCCTAATCCACCTAAACACAAATAAGAATGAAGCAGAAAATCGAGAAGACTCCAAAAGAACGCCCCGTGCCCGAATGGAAGCGAAAGACAGTATCCACGTCCTGGAAGTGAAGGAAGCTTATTCGACCGAGCTGTATGGCCCTACCAGAATAGTACGTGCCTCCATCACGGTATCAAGATACGAAACCCAACTTGAGATTTGACGAGAAGGCACATCGAATGCTGTGAATTCTCAAAGGTCCCCGAACGTGTTCTCGCCCGAGTATCTGTCGAGACAAAATCAAGTCAGTACAGCATGTTCTTCCGAGTAACAGGACAAGAGGCGGAATCAGCCGGAGAGCGAAAGGCCACAAGTGACATACGTGATGTAAAGGAACCCATCCTCGTCTTTGTGTTCTTCGTAGATGCTGCTCATCAGTGCAGCCGTTGGTGGTAGAACCTCATCTACGAAGATGAAAATAGCCTTCTCTGGAGACAGCTTGATGCGCTTCCGGATCACGTAAACGAACTGGCCGACGGTCAAGTCTGCGGGGACAAGGTACTTCTTCTTGTCGATGGTCGCGATATCAGACTTCTCGACCTTCTCGCAGATCACCTGTGGGAGAAACGAAGGGCGGTTAGTTACCGGAAGGAGCGGTGAGGGGAAAGATAAGGCAGCAGGCAAGCCTGCTTCGGTGCAGCTCAACGACAATGGCCGCAAGATTATCCTCCCCGCAGAGGCATCATCACCCACTCAGTAGGAACTTACTGGAATACGGTCGGCATATTTCTGGCGGATGCGCTCGGCCTCAGCCTTGCGCTTCTCAAAGGGGTGCTCGTCCTTGAACTTGGAACGCATGGTGATAGATTGATAAGCTGATAAGTAAAGCGGGTCTTGGATGCGGAGCGCTGGTGAGGAGAAAAGAGCGGAGGTGCTGTGATGGACGGATGGAGCTCAGGAGCGTTGAGGAGTGATGGATATCGTGGCCTCTGAATCGAAATCAATATTCTGGCGACAGGAACCGATGATCGATGGAGGAGTGAAGTCGTAAGATAGGTAAAGAGGGGAAGAAGGGGAGGATGACAAAAAGGCAACCCCCCGCTGACGTTACCGTATGGATACAATCACACGAGGCGGTGAGTCACGAGATGGGTTCACGTGGAACGGGTCACTTGCTGCAAGGGTTGAAGATGCGAGCTTGAGTGGCCACAGTGATAAGAGTGATTGGAAATGTTGGAGCAAGCCTTTGCATGGTGTCAACTATCCCGAAATGATTTTGCGCCCATGTGCTGTCTATTTCCCGGTCTGACCGACTCTAACCAAAGACAAAATGAGAGGAGCTGTCGACTGTCGACCGTTCACGGACTCATTTTGCCGCCATCTTCCGCTTACCCCATTATTCGACTACTCCTAGAGTCCTACTACCGTACCTGATATTGGCACTCGGCTGGATAGTCATAGCGATAGCTGCGATGAACTTACAGTAGCACATGTAATCAGGATAAGCAGCTTTCAATCACAGCCATTTCCCAGCTGCATCACGTGTCTCCAGCCAGTCCGATTTCTCGGCTCCAGATCTGACATCTAGATACAGTAGCCACTGGGGCTTGATCGACATCTAGTGATTACCGAGTCTCCACCCCGGTGTGAACCGAGCGCAGAGAGTTGACCGATATGATTCTGGGCTTGTCGCGGATTGCACCATAGTCACAACCAGGTCAAGGTTAGTTGAGCCTCATCATATTGTACCTTATCAGGCTTCCCTACTAGCTCGTGCGAAGGCTGAAAGCTCGATGCTTGGCGAGGTTCTAGATCAAGATGTCTTGAGCCGCAAGTGACTCAACTAGTCAATCTAGTAGGTTGGCAATCATCTTGACCTTACTGCAGTAGTCGATCCCAGCACAGATTCTAGTACTCACGAAGAAACGAAACTCTAAATACGTATATCTGAATTGGTTCATGCTCAGATTCAGCTACATCGCATGTCTAGGAGTCAAGCGGTTGGGCGCCGACTAGTACGATAGCAGGTAGGTCCATCATCAGACGGTGCAGCAGGTGACCTGAGCTGGTGCCGTAAGCCGCATTAGTCAGACACCTGCTGGAGCTCTCCCGAGGTCCGTGGCGGGAAGTACATATGTGGTAGTCATCTATCGAAGAAAGCCTATGAGTACTAGAGTAGTATAGGTAGCGGTCATCTATTGCCCAACGGCTCGGTGGCTCAGTCCGACGATCTTCATGGACGAAGCTGAGGTATGCTTTAGTGCTTTACTGTATCTAGAATCAGGTGATTTCCGGATGTGTCCGGGAGACAGAACGGAGCTATACAAGTCCGGCTATGACATGCGCGGCGTTCGAGTCGTTCCCGTTCCCGTTCAGGCTGCTACAGTGAGTACAGAAGGTACTAGGAGTAGTTAGGTAGTACTGGATAGCTTTTGGACACTCACCATGGGTATGTCATCAAGCGTCCAGAAACCCTCAAATTCGCTTCATCATTGGTCGATCACTTAGTTGGGCAAGCCTATCTATACCTGGGTGTGCATCCTCAAGGTTGCCATCAAGACATCGACAGGCTCAGGCAAATATCGTTGTTCACCTGGTAATGAGTAGGTACCTATTGATAAGGTAGGTATGTTGATCTTAATATTGTTACTAAACGCCCCTTGAGAACTGCCCCGCGCAATGCCTTGGACATTTCAAAGTGCATCATCCTCAAAGTAGTTCCAAGTCGACGCCAAGCTGATGGTCTTTCGAACCCGGGTTTCTTGATGGAACAACGCCTGCCTGTCCATACTTTAGGTCTGACCTGGAAAGGAAACATGGATTGGGTCTTTCCTTCACTAAACTGGCAAGTCTCCAGCTAAACAGGCGGCTGATTTACACTTTGGCTAATTGTTCCCGTTCTTGCCTTACAAGAGGTTGAAAAGGAGGTGTTTAAAGAGTCTCGCGATATCCAGATCCTTCAACAGAAAAAAAAGATTGGTCTGATGTGCGAAGTCTACTTCCAGGCGACCTTATGAGGCACTCTGGCTGTTAGTACTGCCCGACACCCGTAGCTTTAGGTAGGTATATGATGCGTGCTCTGTATTCCTGCAAAATGGCTTTTGGTGGCATACCGGAACCACTCAAGACCTGGAAGCTCTGCAGAGTGCAGACCAACCACCACCTCATGAAACACACCTGAGTCTGAGAAATAGGCTTGTACGTGATCCCAGGATTATTGAATGTTCATCTTCTCGATCAGGACATGACTCATGGCTCAACCCGAGTCCCCCAGCTCTCCGTGTCAAGTGATCCAAGTCACATGCTCGGAGTCTGCTTGCCTTTGTGTGAATACTTCTCGCACGCTAAGATGGCCATCAATCCTTCAGTGAAGCCTGCTAGGTCTCAACCAAACTTCTCACACAGCCACGACAAACTCTCATCCCCGCTCCGGCCCTGCTGCTGGATTGGGGCCCCAGATCGTTCATCTCCCGATGAATAGATGCCTGTCCACTGTTCAGTTACTGGCCACTTCGCCGCGAGTCACCCTTGTGACTCGCGGCTGTCAAATGTGAGACATTGGGGATCTCTCAGCCGTTTTAGATGATTGGTAACATCGGTGATTTGGTAAGACCCCGACTCATTTACGCATGCAAGGTTAAAGTATCCGGAGGAGCTGACAGGCGGACAGCTTCCCGCCTGACTCGTTCGGCAGTCCATCGCGAGTCCTTCTCCACCGGCTTGCCGAAAGCCTCGTCTCCGCGTGCCTTTCACAGCGCACATCATGTTGATGTGTTCAAATGTCTTGGACGACTTGAAGATCCTACAGCTTCATAGGACAGCTATAAGTGCCTCTGCTACACGGAGAGTTCCTGACTCTTTTCTCCGAAAGAGCACCGAAGTTGGAGGCTCTACAAAGGGTACTTCTTTTGAAGGCATTCCGGGAGCCTGGTAACGCAGTGGGCAATGTGGGGGTTCGCGCAACAGAAATTCGTAGGAGGATCGAGGGGCAGAGTTTTCACTGTCCGAAATTGACTGCTGCAGCTCTCCTCTGCATCAAATGAACCCGCCAATGAACGCCGGACAAGAACTGTGCTCTTAATCTGGACCGTTTGGGTTGCCAACCCACCAATCAGTCTGTTGTCAGCCGCGGCTGCTCCCGTTGTTGTCCAGACAGTCAATCCAAATTGGGTGATGCCCATGCCTCTATACAAAAAGGTGCAGTACTGCCATATGAATCTTGCTGCCATTCGCATTGACTCGAACCGACCGACTTTTTATTCTTCCATCGTGGATCCTAAATGGAAGCTCCCGTGTCCGACCACCCAGAAAGGATGAGCGATGTGGAAGGCAGTCTCCACTCCGTCAACTGCGGTACCGGGAGATCCTAAAGCAAAGGAATGAGTTGCCGTGCAGGCCCGCTGCGTCGTGGAGGACCTTCGACCGTTCATGTCGATCTACCAGCAATACAAGGACGCGCATGGCGTGCCTGTCACCATGTCGCGGATGTCGCAGTCGTCTATACCGACGACTTCCATAACAAGGGGTTAGAAAGCCCGCGAGGTGGACCTCGGCCAAGAACCCGGGGCCCATTTGATGGAGCAGGGAACTATTTGTATAGCCGGGCAATTTGCTTAAATGAGCCCTGGGAATTCGGTGATAGCCCGGATGTTATCCCCGTTGGTGATCATTCTGGAGTGTACCGTGTAAGGTGTCGGTCGCGATCGCATGCCCTGGAGACACGTCCATTATCCGTGTCTGCTCACCCTTGCATCGCGCACATTGTACCGCTGAACACCTGGCTCGAGCATTGCGATGCAGTATGTTTTGCGCTTTCGCGGCCTGCGTCGCTCTGCTGGCCGGTCTCGTGAGGTCGACCGGTTGGTTTGGATCGGCCTTTCAAGGAGTGGAAACCCATCCTATCGGTGTCCTCCCCCATGGATCCCAAATCCGACCTTGAACCGACCCAGAAAAAAAGAGATTGAGAGCCGGCTCTCCCAATCTAGAGATCTCCAAGTGGAGGAGGAGAGCCGAGTCCAGCGGATGGTTGAAGAGCACGTTGTCCATGGCCCTCAGTTCTTCTTCTCTTCTCTTTCCCTTTTGGTTCTTTCCCTTTTGGTTCTTTCTCTATTTTTTTTTTTTCCATTCGGGTTTTCTCTTATATTTTTTTCCTCTCATTGATCGTTCCCTTCTTTCCAATCCCATTCAATTTTCCCCTCCGGCCCCTAGATCTCCCACTCACTCTCCTTCTCTCTTTCCTTTTGACCCAGCTCGAGGGGTCTTTTGGGTTACGGTTTGCATTTAGGGCTCCCGATCCCCACCAGGTCAGCGCATCTACACATCGCGGCCTGTCATTGGCGGCATCTCAAACCGAAGCAAAAAGAGGTGTCGCACTCGCAAGGCATCGTCAATATGCTTCAACACTTTCGTAGAAGTAAACTCTTGCTAGAATCGATATCGACACATTTGCGTCCATGAGCGGCAAAAGACCAGCAACACTATCATCCAAAGTAACGGGGGAGAGTGCATCTGGCCTCAATGAAACATCGACGTCGCGGGCTACGGAGCCGCATAGTGCCCCTGCCACACCGCAGCGGCCGTCCATCCAAGACCGGACGACAACGTGGGGAGCAACCAGCTCGACCAGACCAAGCAACTCAACACCCTTGCTGTCAGCATCCCAGAAGAGACCAAATGCGGCGACTAATGCAAAAGTCGCCATTCCTCGACAACCGCCTAATAGCTATGCACCGCGCTACAACCGCCGGGTTCCGCGAGCATGTGAGTCGTGTAGGCAACGAAAGACGAAATGCAGCGGCGATACGCCCATCTGTCGCCAGTGTCGTGAATTGAGAGTCAATTGTCATTATCCCGTGGGATGGAGGGAAAAAATGAAAAAGTGGGCGCCTTCGAAACCAACTCCGTCAATTCTGATGACATTGATACCGATCAAGTCATTTCAGAAGAGACACATCCAGAGTCATCAAGACAACCGCATATGATCTGATAAAGAACATCCATCCAAATCCGGACCTGATGAATAAGGATAAGGATGGTTCTATCAAATATGCAAAAAATAAGATTGTGCAATGGGTGAACTAATGGCGTGTGTCTCTTCCTTCGGAATAGGGATGTGGACAAGCTGAATGCTGAGATTCAAGACTATGAAAACTTCGTCAATGCCCTTCGCAGTACGGCTGAGCCTCGCACGGCAGATTGGATCAAAAACTTGCTGGACAAGGTGTGTCTGCTTTTTGTTCCCCCTTCTTTTCTTCGTCTATCCCATTTCTAGTGCAGTCAAAGTAGAAATCGACCTACAACTGGCACGGGAAAAACTTGCATTGAGGGTTTGACGAGAATCACCTACTGACCCTTTTATTCCGCTTGGCTCGATTTGCTTCAATGCCAAAAGTTTGGACTCAAAGGCGATCAACCATTTGAGAGTACTCCATCCCGCCTCAGCACTCCACAGAACGAAATGGATGCCGATGAACGGTCCCCTCTCTCGTCGATAGGCTCCTTGGAGGCTATTGATCGAGTCGAGGAGGATCTCAATCGAACTGAACATACGCGCGCGACAGGGTTCATGGGCAAAAGCTCCGAAATCTCGTGGATGCAACGAGTTCAGCGTGAAGCCGAGCAACGAGCTCGAGGGTACACTGGCATTGTCGAATCTAACCCGGAGAAGAGCGGAGACACTCGAGACGGATTCGCCTTGCATGCACTTAACTATCACCTAGACGATTTGGATATCTCTGTCCCCGAACCGGTCGAGCGATACGACGTGCCCCCGCGACATCTAGCTGATCGACTCTTCGACGATTATCTCGATACGGTACACCCCTTTTTCCCCATCATCAGCAAGCCGCTCTTTCGTGCTCAATATCAGACCTTCTTTGACAGTTTCAGACGACCGAGTGCCCCACGGCCCGGCGATAAGTGGCTGGCCATTTTGAACACCATCTTTGCCATTGCGGCCAAACATGCCCATCTGGTCGATGCGCCATGGCGCGGTGCAGTTGATGATCACCTGGTGTATATGACTCGTGCGAGACTGTTGAGCCTCAACTCCGAGGTGTTGTTCAGCCACCCGGACCTTCAGCAAGTGCAGGTGGAGAGTTTGGTGGCATTCTACCTGCTGGCATCAGATCAGATCAATCGGTTCGTACTCGATATATTCGAAAAGCAGCGACCTATTTTCCATCCATCCACATCCTCGCTCTCACGCCCGAGTTCTTGGTCTCTAATTCTTGTGCTTATACAGGGCGTGGCGAATATCTGCTCTTGCGGTGAGATCTGCTATCACACTCGGCATCAACCTGAAAAACAATAGTTCTGTCACACCCAACATCTCCAAAGAGGCTCGATATCGTGTCTGGTGGTGTCTCTACTCTTTCGAGCACATGCTTGGAATTATGACTGGACGAGCAATATACACCCTCGATGGCGGCTACGCCACACCTCTTCCACTTCCGTTTGAGGAAGAGCAATTACAAGAAGATCCGACGGCCATTGAACTGCTCAACAGTCCCACGCTGCGCGACGAGTTGGTTAACAATGTCATGGCCAGTGCTGTGATTCGACAAGCCAGCGGTCGGGAGGACATGCAGAAGAATCGGTCTCGAGATCAGTCGTGGCTGAAAAAGATGCCCTCCAACTTTGGGCTGTGCTATCTGTATCACTGTGACTTGACCATCATCACCCAGGAAATCGTCAACAAGGTCTATTCCACCAACTGTGTGAATCTGTCATGGTCCGAAATCGAAGCTCGTCTGGATGAACTGCGGGCTCGCATCGATGCCTGGCAGACCAGCCTTCCCCTGGTGCTCGACTTTACCAATGAAGAAGGCGACGACACGCCCGATCAACTTCGATGTAAGCTGATGCTCGCCTTCCACTACTACAGCGCCCGCATCACTCTTGGTCGTCCGTGTCTCTGTCGACGCGATGCGCGCCAGCAAAACTCCCAACAAACTTTCAGCCACATGATGGCCCTCATCACCATCGATTCCGCCTGCCGATTACTGGGTCTGCTTCCCGACCAGCCCGACGTCCTTCAACTGTTCCGAATCTGCCCCTGGTGGGCCGTCCTCCGGTACCTCATGCAGGCGACCACCGTTCTTCTTCTTGAACTCTCTTTTGGTAGCGTTCATGTCCCGGAAGACGAGGATCGGTTCGTCAACCTGGCCAAGAAGTCCATCCGCTGGTTCCACGCCATGTCCGACCGTAGTATTGGCTCCCGACGCGCTTGGAAACTATGTGATTCGACATTTCGCAAATTGGCCAGCGGCATGAAATATGCCACCGACGATTTACCCGTTCAGCCTCGATCTCCGCCGCGATTCTCCGCGGAGCAGTTTCCTCCCCACATGTCTTCGTCCTCTTTCCATCCTCACGATCCCCATCCCCATCATCAGCAACATCACGACGGTCCTCCTCTCAATCCCAATGATTACTTTACTCTTCGACCGGAGGATATGAACCCCTTCCTTCCTCGCCCGGCTACCGCACAACAAGCCGAGGGAGATGTGTGGACCAGCTATTTTAACCTCCCTACCCCCGATATGGTTTGGCCACCTGCCGGAGCGGGTGAGATCACCGAGGACTCTTACTTCCCCTACGACCCGCTCAGCGAAGAGTTTATCCGATCTTTTTTCCCTTCTTCAGATGAGGAGAATCGCGGAACGCGCTAGAGCTGTGAACGAAGTGAAGCAGAGACCCAGGGATGGATATTCTATGGGCGTGTTTTCCCATATCCCGCTACTATCATTGCTCTCCCAGTGGCTTGGTCTGCACGGATACATGGATGGAAGGCTGGAAAATGTTCCCTCGTGGCAAAAATGCGACTGATAGCATTCGGATCATTTCTCATCGACGTCAAAATCAGTCACATATATCATCAGCGTTCCTTTCTTTGTGTTGTAATGTTCTTGTCTTTACGAAACCCCGAGAAAAAGTCCCATTTAGCGCGTTCGACAAGTGTTTGCAAAAGAACGACGGTCGAGGGGAGTTGCATTTGCATTAGCCATGTTTGCATTTGAGCGCAGAAGCAGTGGCATTTGAATGAGATGCTCGATTTCTCCAACGCGATTCCATCCGATTTGGTAATTTCTCACTAGGTGTAGACTGGAATCAACCCTCAAGGTTGGATTATTTGATGATATTGTTGCTGCGAGTGAAGACAGCGCTGGTCACTCAATTTTTATAGAGTTCCCTGCACCAATCACCGCCCTTGCTTTGAGGCGGCTCGGGCATATCGTCGGCAATCTCTCTTCCCCGACATGCAAACAGTACAAACATCCAAGCTCCGATCGCATGACGGGACCAAACGTCGTGCCACCGACTCCAAAAGCTGCTGCGGAAATCACCATATGGTCTCATACTCGGAAGAGACCGGACTCACTTTTTTCGTTTCCACAATCCATTTTGTCCCCTGATATCTGCGCCAAAGCTCCAATTGATCCGGTTGTCTCTCATTAACTACAAGTTCTGCGGGCTCGGTTCGTGAAGGGGGCCCTTTCGCAACAACCGTTTTACCTTGTATAGCCGACTTGGACAATGGCTTCGCGAACATTCATGCCTCTGCGGAGGTCAATTGCTCAGCTCTCGGCTCGGACGGGTCGCATTACAGGTCAGAATGCGGGGAGGTCTCTGCGTGGATATGCTACGGAGAAGTCTTCGCGACAGAAGCAGCAGTTTACGGTTTGGAGACCGTATCTGCGGCTGGCGGTTGGGGTTCCGTTCATTGGAATGATTATCTATTCGATGGTAAGGATGGCCTGGCTCGAATGCACAGATGTCTAGAAGGGGACAGCAGACCGAAGTGTTCTCCGTTCAGGTGGTGTTTCATGTCCAGAATGAAAGGAGAAACGGAGAGAAGAATCAAGAAAAATCGACTGACACGCTGATCCATTATACAGGCCACCGGCGAAATCACCGACCTCGACGCCCCGTCGATCGCCGAGCTCGACGCAGCACTTAAACAATCTTCCGAAATCACCGAGTCTTCCCCTATGCGCCTCCGCATGGAGAAATTGATCAAAGACCACCAACAAAAGATCATCGCCGAGCTCGCCAGGATAGACGGCAAGGAATTCAAGCAAGACAGCTGGACTCGACCCAATGGCGGTGGCGGAATCTCATGCGTCCTACAAGACGGCAATGTCTTTGAAAAAGCCGGCGTCAACGTCTCGGTCGTCTATGGCGAATTACCTCGCCCTGCGATTGAGAAGATGCGCGCCGACCACAAGTCTTTCGTTGGCGCGGACGTGGACTCCCTGAGCTTCTTCGCGGCGGGTCTCTCGCTTGTTCTGCACCCGCATAACCCCATGGCGCCAACCGTGCACTTGAACTACCGATACTTCGAGACGTCTGATCCTAAGGATCCCTTGAACGGCGACAAGAACTGGTGGTTCGGCGGTGGTACCGACCTGACACCCTCGTATCTCTTCCCAGAGGACGCGCAACACTTCCACAAAACGATCAAAGATACCTGCGACCGCCACGACCCAACCTACTACCCCAAATTCAAAGCCTGGTGCGACAAGTACTTCTTCATCCCTCACCGCGGCGAATGCCGCGGCGTCGGCGGCATCTTCTTCGACGACCTAGACGCCAATTTCCTCCAAAGCTCATCGAGCTCGTCCTCGAACCCGCAAGAAACCCTCTTCTCATTCGTCTCTGACGGTCTCGCATCCTTCCTCCCATCCTATGTCCCCATCATCGAAAAGCGCAAGGACATGCTGTACACCCCGGAGCAGAAACAATGGCAACAGCTACGTCGCGGCCGCTACGTCGAGTTCAACCTTGTGTACGATCGAGGCACGAGTTTCGGGCTGAGGACGCCGAATGCGCGCGTCGAAAGTATCCTGATGAGTTTGCCCCGGACAGCGAGCTGGGCGTACATGGATCCTGTCTCGGGGACGAGGACGGAGAGTATGCTCGTTGATGAGGAGGATTTGGGCGAGGAGAAGGTCAAGGAGAAGGAGATCATGGATGTGTTGAAGCACCCTCGTCAGTGGGCCTGAGCTATTTGCCTCTACCTTATAGTATGAGGCTTTTGTATGAATAAGTGATGGGAGTCCATCTACTGGGTGCTCTGTCGTTGCAGCTCTTTCTAGGCACGGCCACCTCATCAAATTGTGTTTTTTTGATGGGACAAATATGCACTTAGATAGAGGAAACGGGTGCTGATGGTTTGGTATCTTTGTATATTAATTGAGAAAATATAAATGTCACATTGAGAACATTCTTGGTAATTGACAGCGTCATTTTCCATCCATCGAGTTCGACACGGGTCACCCGCTAACAAAAAACAAAAGCACAGTATCTCTGGACCAAATCTTAATCCAGTACGCTAGAAAGTACCCAATTCTCTATCGAGACAAAGTGCTCGAATCGATACAAATCTGAATCAAATCGGAAAAAAAACCATGTATTAAATATGTACTGTCTGAGAATCGAGATGGATCGAGAATTAGCAGCAGAGCGTGAAGTGCGGAACATTTAGACCGGCACATCAATTCAAATCGAAAGAATGACTTGGGGTATGTGTGGAAGAATCAACAATTGACATGAACACAAAGGAAAGAAAAAAGCTTCTATATGCATAGCAGATGGGAGAAACAGGCCCCGAAGCAAATCGCAAATGCAATCTATTGTGGGTTATTGTGTCACAGGAAGGTAGGTAAATGGAGAGAAAGAAACAAAACAAAGAGATAATGATAAGGAGTGAAACGCATCGACACGATATTAAGAAGATGACAAGAAGAAAAAAAAATCAAGGACAAGCTTATGTATTGACACGACAATGCAATTTCCCGTACGAGACGCAAGCAGGCCGCACTTCTTCTCGTGGATGCCCGTCAAAAAGAATCAAAAAAAAAATGATCAACCAGCGATCATATTTCGCTGCTTGGCTAACCAACCTCGCGGATCGGTCATATTCGCACCTTGTCGATAGCGAGAGACGGTCATGTTGTTGTTCTGCCATCGACTCTGGAGGTGATACCAGGCCGAGCTCACGAGGTCAAGTTCACGGGCTTGGTCTTCGATAATTCTCTGGAGCTCCATCTGGCGACGAGAATTAGCAAAATTATTTGGTAGCAAGGTAAAATCACGAGTAAGTCCATAAATTCAGCAGCAGGTGGTGATGGTGATGGTGGTAATGGTGAACGCACTTCACGTTCTCGGGAAATTCCATCGTCCAGATTGTCTTCGTAGTTTTTCATGCTTTCTCGTAGGGATTTGATGAGTTCATTTTGTTGTTGGATGTACTGTGAAGGGTGGACGAAAGATGTTAGCTTCTGGTCTTGGTCTTCGAAGAAGTCGGTAGACGGAATAAAGAGGATGTTTTACCTCGGCGCGTTGAGCAAGTCGCTCGATATTCTTCTCCAAAACACCCGCGCATTGCTTCAAAAGGTCAAAGCTCGACTTTTGCTGCGTTCCGCCGTCTTCGCTATTCACGATTTCAAACTCGCCCAGCAGCGTCTGCATCTCGTTCATCACTTCCTGATCCTCAGCGCTGACCTCGTTCTGCTTGACCTCAAGCATTTTGCGCAATTCTTCCCGCTCCGAGCAGACTTCTCGCACCAGGGTTTGACTCGCATCAACCTCTGCCTCCAAATGATGGATGTTCTGAGTGAGATTCTCCCATTCGCTACGGAGCTTGGCCAGTTCTGCTGAGTTGTGCTCTTCAAGTTCTCCGAGAAGGTCGGACTTTTCCGTCGAGAATAGTGATACTTTTTGAGGTGAAAAATTAGCTTAATATGAGACGCAGTCATGTTGAGGGTTGCCGCTTACTCTGAGTTTGTGCATCTGCGAGCTCCTTCTTCGTGCTATCGAGAGTGTCCTGGAGCTCTGCGATCTTCTTGAGTGATGTCGTGTAAGTTTCGTACAGCTTCCAATATTCGTCGCTGCTTCCTCGTCAGTACAGGGAGAAAGCAAACAAGCAAAGACCCCGCATCAATGACGAGTCGCGGCCTACGGATAAAGTACCTCTGTGTGGAGTTGGCTCGAGCCAGTTCGACCGAAGCATTGAAGTTTTCGGAAAACATCCCCTCAGGCTGGATCAGGTTATTAGCTGGAACTCATATAGTCAATCGCAAGGAATCGTATACTTACAACAGCCGATGATCGTTTTCCGGACTTTGAGTCGTCGTGTTCGGCTTTTCTGCTGTAGGTGTTAGTTGAGCGTTGCTATTTGGCTTGTCGTCGGGCCATGCATCAAAAACGTACAGCTGCGACTCCCCAACACCGATCGCCTCGAAATCCTTGCTCAGGGTGCCCTGCAGCTTAGGCGTTTCTGATCCGGGAGACTGGCTACCGGGTAACCCATCCAGCTCTCCTAGCCGCTCGCGCAGCTCACTGATCAGCGCATCGTCTCTTTCGTGCTGCTCATCGGCACTTTGAAGACGCTCAGTAAGTGCATGGTTGTTGAATTCAAGCTGCTTCTTGAGATTTTGGATTTCATTGCACTCTTGTTCAATCCGAGGCAACAGTTTTCGATACTCCTCAAGCTCGACTTCACGCTCGGCAGACCAGCGTTGCTGAGAATCCGCCTCCTTGAGTTGCTGCTGAATGTCTTTGATCTGGTTCTTCAGCACTTGGTTCTCCTTCTCAAAGTCTTGGCTGGCTTGAAGCTTCTGTCGGTATTTCTCTGCCGCGTTGGCCTTGCGTGCCAATTGCTCCTTTTCGGTGCGCAGCTCATCGTAGTCATCCTGGAGTTTCTGATATCGCTGATTCTTCACCTTTAATGATTCCACGGTCATGCGGAGACTGTCAATCTCGTCTTGCGCGGCACTCAGCTTCGCCTCTTGTGAGGCAATCAGATCGTCCTGCTGACGCGTTTTGCTCTCAAGTGCCTTGGCGTTGAAGCCCAGATCGCCCTTGCCGGACTTGAGAGTGACCAGTCGATCCTCAGTAGACGCCAATCGGGTCTGAAGCGTGTCGTTGTTCTCCTGCAAACGCGCCAGGCGATTGTGCAGGTCTTCCAGAGCTTTCCCGAGCTCCTTTTTCTCATGGGTCAGACGGTCATTCTCCGCAATCACCTTGCCGACGCGCTCCTCAAATTGTAACTCCAGATCCACGGGGTGGTCTGCCTTGGCAGGCTCCTCGGGGGTATCGTCCACGCCGTCCAGGGGTTCGTGCTGCCCATTGTGCGCCTCCTCAATGATCTCCTTCAATCCCTCCTGCGTCGAGGTTGTCAAAGACTGAAGGGTTTGCACGTAGGTGCCCGCGTTCGGGGAGCTGATGGCGGCAATCAGGAGTAATTTGAGCAGTTTGTTCGTTTCCTTGATGGAGGCTTTTTCCGCGACGGCTTCAAGGTCGGGCGATGGATCAAGTCCGGAAGGAAGGGTCTCATCGTTCTGGTGTCGGATGTAATTGAGTAAGAGCTTGTGGATGTGTTTGAGGTTTTGCCATTTGGCGACCCAGTGGTCGGCGGGCTCGCGTTCGGGGATCTCGTCAAGGAAATATTGCGGGTCGACATCCTGTAGAATCTCCCACAGGATGATGCCGTCGGTCAATTCGTCCGTGCTGCGGAGAGTTTTGCCTAGGGAGAAGCTGTTGATCCATTCCAGGAGGACCTTGGTCACGTTATGTTCCTGGGCCATGGCGAAAGGAGTGTGAATTCAATGGAGCGAGAGGAGGGATAGGGGATGGGAGCGCTGCAACAAGATCATTGCCTGGACTGCGCAAGCACGATTAGAAGCACAGACACAAGACCACTTTCTGTCAAGGAGAAGAAGAGGTCAGAGCTAGCGGGTCCACGCGATCGTGTTTCGGGGATTGTTGGGGCAGCTGTTTCGGTTTGGGGGGGGGGGGGTCGAAATGACCGACTGCTTAGCGGGGCGATCGCCCACGCCCGGTGCTTATGCATACTTGCATAGCGCATCTGGGGATCCTCATATTCTCATAGTATGCAATAATGCATCGCTCTCACTATGATCAGACCTACCACCAGGGACGGAAGGGCGCTATAAACTAGACTTCTTCGGAGTTGTTGCACGTCTAGGTCAAAGATCAAACCGTTTCCATATCATGTTTGTTGTTTTCAAGCAGACTCCATTATCGTACAGCGAAATTCCAACGAGAGTATAGCATGCACTTTCGACATCTACTAAGCCAAGGTCCCCAACTAACTTACACGTCGACCAGCCAAATGTGAGCGCATGCGACATAAAACCAAAACCGCAAACTCCAAGTCCAGGTCCAACGCCCGATCAAGCTTCCGGAAAGGAACAATAAAGAGTAGAATCAAATGTCTTGCGCCTTGTGGTTCAGATCAATCATGGATGGTCGTTCGTAAATTACGTCTACATCGGCCGGTTCCAGAAACGGCTGCGGCAGACGGGAATGGCATCCTGCATGAGGCGGGCAATTCCTGAAGGATGATGAGTCCCTCAGAAGTTGGTCTCGCCGGCGTATTCACCATTCGCTGTGACAATCTTGTCGACCTCAATGTTGGGTTTGTAGGTTGCATCTTGAGTCGAGAGAGTTTGAAGTGTATTCACTGGAGCCTCGGCCGAGAATCCACTGTATCATTTGTTAGTTTTCAAAGTCCGGAACATATATGAACTAGGACGAAGCATGACGCTTACGGGAAGAGATCTGTCGAAGGAGATGATTAGCCTCTAACACTCGGTAGTCGGTACAAAGTAAGTATTCAGACACGGGCTCCACTTAGTACTTACGATATTCATGAGTGATCACACCACCCTGTATATGTGGACGTTGTCAGCGAAACTGATCAAGCTCACTCCAGACCGATATGTTAGAGCTTACGCTAGCCACGATCGCATCCTTTGCCTTGTCAACCACACCCGACGGCGTGCCCTTGGGGAAAGAAATGACGACGGACTTGAGTGGTTTGGCGGCGAGAGCCACCGGGAGGAGAGAGAGCATTGCGATCAGGAAGAACTTCATATTGTATTGGAAACAGTGTTTTGGTCTTGCGAAAGAGGGTGGATGTCAGCGACAGATCCGAGAGATATGGTAGAAGTATTGACAGTGAGTTAAGTAAGTATCACTCTTATGTACGAGCAAAAGAGCGAAGTACGAAGCAGGAGACTCAAGAGGCGGAGCCACCAGTTGGGACTGCGTCATCGCGAGGGTCATGTGACACGGTGTGTTTGCGGACTGTCCGCAATCCCTTCCGTTCTCTCCACTTGGACTGCCATGTGGTGCATCTTTCACATCTCGCCGTTCTTACACTCTCCTTCTTTTTTTTCTTGGTGGTAAGCTTGCGTCTTGCTAACTTGGGTTTTATCCCTCGCTTCTCGCGACGGCTTTTTTCGCGGCATTCCTCAAGCGTGACGACACTGCCCACCTGAGAAACGTCTGGGTCGAACTAGGACCGGTCTACCCTCAGCACTTCCCCCACCTCGGAAATCACGTCGACGCGACGGTACAAGACACAAGGGAGGTGGAGTTGCAGGAAATTGCAGGATCGAAGGACAGGCGCGTGTGTTGTTGTCTTCAATTCTTTGCAAGAGATAGCTAGCAAGCATTTTACAAGTTTCGACTTCTTTTTCCCTCCATCTCGCGTGAGCCTTGGAAATTTTGAGGACGCAGACTAAGAAGGAAGAAAGGATCAAGAAGAAAAGAAAAAAGAGAGAGAAAGAGAAAAAAAACAAAAGCGAGAAGGAATACAGAGTCCAGAGGAACGAGGGGAAAAAACAAACTAGCAGGCCTTCTCTGATAGCAAGCGGGAATTGAAACTCTTAGGCATCAGCCTAGAGCGAGACGAAGAAACAAGAGAGAAGAAGAAATCAGAGATAACAAGAACAACAGAACAGTACACCCACAACTTGCAAGACCCGTCCTTCAAGATCAGACCTCATCGACTCCCAAAACAGTTGATCACTCTCTGTCTCGGCGCGTGCGTGTGCCATCGTCGTTTGCTGAAGCCATTCTGCTTACAGCGCACTCTTCCTCCAACTCCTTTACTTTCTCTCACTCAGCCACCCAACTCCCTCACTCTGATCGTGACTCGCGCAAGCCTTCCCTAATCTCGAACGAAGTGAACCGTGAACGTTTGACGACTCCGATCCAACCATCACCTTTCCACCATGTCCGGACTAGCTTCCGAGGAGGTCGCTGAGGACTACAAGAGTTCCCTCGAGGATCTCACAGGAAATGATCGATTCCAGATCAGCAACCTGACGGTGATCGCCAAGGAGAACACGGAACATGCAATGGCCATTTCCCGAGTCCTGGAGAACCACATTCGAACAGTAGGTGCTTCCTTTCCTGTCACCTCCCATTGATGTCCTCTTCTACTCCTTGCTTTTGACTTTGCGGCTGGTCTATCGTCGCTCTCGACGTATTCGCTCGCTCTCGTAGAATGGGAACACTCTAACCGTCTCTGTAGACTCCGCCGCAGCACAAGCTGCCTGCCCTGTATGTAGTCGACTCGATCGTCAAGAACGTGGGGACACCCTACACCTTGTTCTTGGGGCGGAACATGTATCAGACGTTTATGAATGCGTACACTCTGGTGGATGCCCAGACTCGTCGCAAGCTGGATGAGATGTTGAAGACATGGAAGGAGCCCGTGCCTGGTTCCCTCGACACTCGACCCGTCTTCCCCCCGGATATCACTCGCAGTATTGAAAGTGCGCTCATCAAAGCTCGGACGGCGGCATTGCAACAGGAGCAAGCCCGCAGCAATCTGCTCCAACGCGGTCGAGGGGGAGGTACTCCTCCGGCGATGGCTCGGCCGGGTGTCAGCCATCACGGCGTGAATGGACAGAGTCATCGGACTATGGTAAGTCTCTATTGGGGGTTTGTAGCGCACAAGCTCGTGTCCCTTACGTCCCTTTGGAAGTGAAACTCCATCTGATTCTTGCGGTGAATTTTCATTAGACTCCACCTTCTGGTCACCGTCCAGGCAATGAACTGGATGCCCTCAACCGCGACTTGGAGGCCTGTATACTCGCGGCTCGCAATGACTTTGCCAGCGCTCCCTTTGATCCCACCACACAGCAGCGATTGAAAGCGCTGCTTGATTTGCAAACCATCATGCGTAATCAACAACTCACTCCCGACCAACTCCGGCTCGTTCGAGACCAAATCTCCGCCTTTCGACCACAGACTTCAACGACGTATCCCGGTCCCAGTGCTGTTGCAGCTCCGCCTCAGGCCCCTCAGGCCCAAATATCAACACCTCCAGCGGCTGCACCTATCGTCCCTGTGGCTGCGACGCCTACTCCTGCCCAGCAACCTGTCTCGCAGTCGCTCCAAAGTCTTTTGAATTCGAGAACTCTGGCCGAGCTCATTAAGAATACGGCCATCCGCCAACAGCCCACTCCACCGCCTCCCGTACCGCAGATGGCCCCCGTGGCCCCTATGGGTACGATGCATCCTCAGATGTCAGCAACTGGTAGCAGTACACCTCAGCCGGATAATCCTCTCATCGCAGCTCTTCGATCTCGAGGTATCCTTCCTCCCGCTTCGGCACCACCTGCGATGGGCCAAGCTCCTTCGGGGACTGGCGAGGCGTTGCCATTTCTCATTCCTGGAGGAATGCGGCCTGCATCCTCGGTTCCCACTCCGCCTGTGTCGATGACAGCGTCGTCGGTGGTTCCGGCGACCACTGCCTCTATGAAAATGTAATTCACTTACCCCCTTTCCCGCCCCCTTTGCAAGATGCGCAAACTGCCCCTCTGTTTGTTGGGTGTGCTAATAGTTTTCCGGTTTATGCAGTCCTCGTGTCGCGCTTGTCGTTTCGCTCTATGAGGCGAAATCGAACCGATGTGGGACTTGCGGACGCCGTTTCCCGGCTACACAAGAGGGTAAAGAGAAAAAGGCCCGTCATCTGGACTGGCACTTTAAGACGAACCAGCGCATGTCTGAGGCCGCCAAGCGTGCTCAGACTCGCAGCTGGTACGTCGATGAACGGGTATGTAACAGCGCTCATTCTCCGAATGTTCTCGGTGTTTGCATTGGACTGACGAGCAACTTTCTTTTGATTGCGTGTAGGATTGGATCAAATCTCGCGAAGTCGATGACGATCAGCCAGCGGGCGATGGCGATGATAACGCCGACGGAGAGTCTGGTCCCGAAGGGGCCAACTCCAAAACCGGACCCCCCCTGGCATGGATTCGAGCCCCCAACGATGCCGCTCGTCGAAACACTCCTTGTCCCATCTGTCAGGAGAAATTCGAATCGACATGGTCGGAAGATGTGCAGGATTGGATCTGGCAAGATGCCGTTCAAGTGGGTACTCGCGTGTACCATGCCAGTTGTTACGCCGAGGTCACCAAGGGTGGACCCGTTGCGCGAAGCTCCACGCCCCAGGCCCAGGTCCAGGCGCGAACCAGTACGCCCGACTCTGTGCTGGGTAAGCGCAAGGCCGAGACCAGCAATTCTCCGGGCAAAACACGCATTAAGACGGAGGTGTGAGCCTGAGCAGTGAGCATTAGCACTGAGCCTGGGATCTCCAGTCTTGTTGTACACACTACACATACTTCATACTAAACATTCAGCGAATAGGCATGCCACATCAGGAAAGCGCATCTACTTGCACTGCTTCTGTTTTCTTTTCTCTCTTGGGTGATTAGGGCCAATTGATTCGTAATATGTATTTATACCTGGACTCCTGGAGACATCCACAGATTCTCTCTAATATCTTCCATTGAGCGTCTCAGCGTAGTATCACATGACCCATCGGGGCATGAGATGGCGCTAACCAGTTGAAGTAACTACCCCACTGTGTTGGAGAACAGTAAGCCTCCCGTTTCACTGGCGGTCCCTTGGGGTAGCTCGGTACTTTCATTCCCTGGTTCTTCTGGTAGTAGGTTAGGTACCTCCCGTACGTACCTACTTGAGTAACCAACCCCTCCCCGCCCCGTGGGGGTACGGTCACTTCCCCTCATCGGATATATTAGAAAGGTGACTTTTCTAGTTTCTCATCGAAGATTAGGCTAAGTAGAGGAGTAGCGTGCTGGTGCTCAGCGCTCGCACGGAGGAACTGCTTTGGATGATTGTAGTGAAACAAGACTAGAGGAACTCAAACTATGACTGCCTATGATGTAACTAAGAATCTGCTTCAACACGCTTCGGAGTATTTCGAACTCTGTTCCACTTCTCTGGCAAGTTTCGAGGCTGAGTAGCTAGGTACAGAGCACTAGGAGTAGGAAGTAGGAACAGTAAGGTAGTATTTAGGTGGTATTTACAATCCTAACATCCCCACTTTGTTTCCTTCTTCCTTTGGACCTTTTTATCTTCTTTCAACCTCTCTCTCTCCCTCTCTCTCTCTCCACTCGATAGTCTTTGACATTTTACGTCTTGCAATAAGCATCAACAGTACCTTTATCGATCAATCATCATGGCATACACTGTGCGATGGGGTATTATGGGTAAGTGACACTACAGTGAAGCTCAAAGTTTCCATACACCCTCCACTACCGAGAGCATGATTCATGTCCATAACATCCCAAGTACTAAGCTGACTTACTCGATTGATTCTCGATAGCGACGGGCTGGATCGCCGAGAGTACGTGCTTCCTCCAATCGTTCACTCACGACACGCCCACACATTCTCCCCACTAGTGTCGTAGGAGCGGCAGAACAATCTAACTAGAACTTCTCCACGATCAGCCTTCGTCCGCGATCTGCTCAAAGACCCCAAAGCCCGCGATGCCGCCGACGTCGCCCACCAAATCACCGCCGTCGCATCCTCCTCCTCCAAGGACAAAGCCACCCAATTCATCCAAGCCAACAGCATCCCCAGCTCGTCCTGCACCGCCTACGGCGACTACGAATCCCTCGTCAACGACCCCAACGTCGACGTCATCTACGTGGCCACCCCGCACTCCCACCACTACCAGAATGTGATGCTGGCCTTGAACGCCGGGAAACATGTCCTGTGTGAAAAGGCGTTCACCGTCAATGCGGCACAGACCAAGATTCTGTGCGAGACCGCCCAGAGGAAGGGCCTCTTCTTGATGGAGGCAGTCTGGACGCGCTACTTCCCACTGAGTATTCAGGTCCGTGAGATGATTCAGAACGGCGAGATTGGGGAGGTGTTGCGCACGATGGCGGATACGAGTTTCGGAGGGGATGTCGAGGGCAAATGGGGCAAGACTCATCGTATGGTGAATCCGGATCTGGCTGGAGGTGCCTTGTTGGATTGTAAGTTGAGAAAAAAAAGACCGCGGGAGGGGGGGAACTATCTTCGTTCTTCTCCTTCTTCTCCTTCTTCTCCTTCTTCTCCTTCTTCCCTATACGCGGGGAAGACCAAAAAAAATCATTGCTAACGGTGTTTTCAGTGGGCATCTACTCCCTCACCTGGGTCTTCCAAACCCTCTATCACACTCTCCCCAAAGATCAACGCAGACCACCCACCGTCACCTCCTCCATGACCCCCTACCACCTGACCGGTGCCGACGAATCCACCACCATCATCCTCAACTTCCCCACCAGCACCCCCAGCAACTCCTCTCCTCCACGCCGCTCCCACGGCATCGCCATGACCAACATCCGCGTGGGCGCCGACCCCGATCAAAAGGGGTCCGCAGGCCCCGTGATTCGCATCCAGGGCACCAAGGGCGAGATCCAAATCCTAGGCATGCCCTTCCGACCCACCGGGTACCGCGTCATCCCTGCTGCGGATGCAGATGGCAAAGCGGGAGAGGTCCGCGAGGTGCAGTGTCCGTTCCCGGACGGCGGACATGGTATGTTCTGGGAGGCGGATGAAGTTGCGCGGTGCCTGCGGGATGGGAAGTTGGAGAGTGAGGGCCTGCCGTGGGAAGAGAGTGTCGTGATCATGGAGGTGATGGATGAGGTGAGACGACAGGGCGGATTGAAGTATCCGGCCAAGATCGAGTCGACGGAGTATCCGTTGGAATTGTAGTCGTTTCGCCGAGAGATGGAGTTGAAACGGTGAAACCCTTGACAATGGGTCATAAACGAGCTGGTGGCCGTGCTGAACCCAGCGCCTAACGGTTTGAACGAATTAAACCCCCCCTTGGCCCTCCAGATGCAAAGTCGATTGTGCAGCCCAGACAATCTTTGAGAAAAGACCCATTCTAAATTGTATATAGTCGTATATAAGTCCATATTTTAAACACCAATATCAATCGCACATACCTCCCCCCTCAGTCCATATCTGCGAATATATATGGAAAATGGACCGGTATATGAGTGTAGCGTGTACTAGTCATGTACTATGTACCAGTACCCAAACTGAAACCACCCACCCCCTATATTTCAACCATCCCATCCCAAAACACCATCCTGTCCAAAGTCCAACCCAAGCAAAACCCACCAACCCCAACTCAGCACGGACGAAACTTCCACCTCAAAGATCAAAGTAGCAAATCCCGAAAGAATCACCTACGCAAAGAAAACAACCGAATCCGCTCAATCTATTCCCGCCCTACAGACCTGCAGTACATTGGGCATGGAGAGGAGACGTGACGTGACGGGATTCCGGAAGTGATCTATCAAAACGGGTTACTGGCCTCGGTTCTATCTTGGATGACCTGGTTTATCTTGACTTACCTGGTAGTATAAGGTTGTGATGCACGCATGTTTCGAGACGGGATGCGCGATGTCGAGTTCATTGGCTTACGCTGTAGTATGCTTCAATGCCCGAGACAGTGCCGAGGCCATGTCATGCGAGAGGTTATCGTCGAGCGGGCGGCGTGTCTAGCAAAGCAGGTGTCTCATACGATGTAGAGAATGTCAGGACAAGTATACATAATTCTCGTCATACTATACATGACCTTTGGAAGGACGATACACTTCTGTGTCTGTCTATATGCGAACATAACCGAACATCAGCAAGCATTGAACGATTTCGCTTTGCTCACTCATGCACCATCACAGAAACACGCTTCCCTTCCCCCGTGTGAGGATGGATAGTAAAAGCACATGACAGCATTAATAGAGACTCAGGGAGTACACTGCCGAGTAAGCCGACAAAGGTCGTCCACAGCCCGATCCAGGGCTGAAACTTCAAAACAGATTCACAATGGTCGCGCTTCGTTTTTCAACGGGCGCGAGACTTTGCTTTTTCATCTTTCTCCTTCTTCCTCCCATTGCGAATATTCATCCAAACATTGTCAATTGGAGACAATTGATCCCACTCCTTCTTGGCCTCGCGGTTTCGTCCCTTGATTGAATTTACTGGGTCTTGTGGAAGACACCGAGGATGCTCTTCCAGACCTGACCAGGCTCTTGGCTGGCGTCAATTCCGCGCCAGATACCGGTCTTCTTATAGTACGCGCAGACGGGGGTGGTCTGGGCGTGGTAAGTGGCCAGACGCTTGGTGAGGGTCTCGGCGTTGTCGTCAGATCGCTGGATCAAAGGCTCGCCAGTAACGTCGTCGATCATCTCCTTCTTGGGGGGGTTGAAGACCTTGTGGTAAGAGCGGCCCGAGGCAGGATGCACCAAACGGCCAGTGATACGCGCCACAAGCAGGGCGTCGTCGATCTGCAGCTCAATGGCGTGCTGGAGGGGGAGCTTGCGCGCAGCAAGCATCTCATCCAGACGCTCGGCTTGAGCGACGGTACGAGGGAAGCCGTCCAGGATGAAGCTGTAGGTGAAGAGTCAGTCTCTCGCCCTTTAAATAACCGCTTGGTCCTTCTTCCGAGCGGCGCAGGTTATTTCAAACTGGAATGGTGAAATCTTACCCGTTCTTGCACTCGGTGTTGTTATCCAGCTCGCTCTTGATCATGTTGACCATGATCTCGTCGCTGACCAGACCACCCTGGTCCATGATCTTCTTGGCCTCCTTGCCAAGCTCGGTCTTCTTCGCGACCTGGGACCGCAGCATGTCTCCGGTGGCCTGTGAAGGTTGTAAGTCCATGAGTTCGGATAGTCGAGCGCATACGCCTCATGAGTGTGCGATGCTGCTATGAGTGTGTGCGCGTGTAAAGACATATAAATACAGGGTATTTCGGTACTGACCAAGTGGCATGCGCAGTACTTGTCCTTGATGTTGGGGGCCTGAGTACCCTTGCCTATTGAGAACAAATCATTAACCTCAGATCAACAATAACCAACCCTTTTTCTCCCTGGTCCAATTGACATCGTTCATTATTACTCCGGGGACAAAGGAAAGAAAACATACCAGCACCAGGAGGACCCATCAGAATAACACGGATCTGCTCCGACATGGACATGGGCTTGCTGCTGCTAGCGCCAGTCAAGCGGCCCTCGAGCTCGACAACGCGAGCCTCGAGCTTGCCAATGGTGTCCTTCAGACCGGAGACGACATCGTCGGTGATAGGTGCCATTGTGAGAGACAAAGGGATGTGAGAGGAGAGGGAAGAATGGGTGCGGAACGTCAAGGTCAAGAAAGATGCAAGTGCAGGACAAGAGCGGACGGGAAAGACGTGCGAGGAACGGATAAACGGGCAAATGGAAGGCAAGGGATTCTTAGCGCCCGAGGCTCGGAGTTGGCCAGTTGCCAAAGCGGTTTTTTGGGGGGTTCGGAATCACATCTGACGGACGGTCCAAGCGATGTCATCGTCTTACTATGGCCTGGGCTGTCTCGATGGAGCAGGACGGAGACTGGAAAGATGTAATTTGTAGTCCATGGATACAATACGTGATATACACTCCTCGCCTCTACAGAACAATTGCTTGATACCAAGGATCTCCAAATATTCCACGCTTTTTATTGATTTTCATGCTCTTCAACCAAATACGGCACATGCAACAGCTGCAAAGCGGCCCGGAACAGGGAAAATCGGGAGGCACTGTAATGGCCTGAGGCAGCGATTCCATCGGAATCACGGTTGCAAAACCGCACGTGACTCGGAGCTCGGGCACAACTTATGTAAGTGATCAGCCTCACGGCGTGGCTGGTGAGGTGTGGCACATGCTGGAAGCTCTCCGAGCATCATCGTAGTCCAGGTTTCCCCCAAAAGCTGATGTTAGCAGCAACTGTCAACCCAACCTTCAACTTGAAGCTTCCAACCCATCACTCCGAACACCCGATTTTGTCCATTGTCAAAGCTCGATTTTGGCATTTCTGATCTACTAGAGAGAACTTTTCCGATCGATCCCCGGCATCCTTCCATTCCATCATCATGCCTGCCACAACGGCGGACACGCTATCCCTCGTCAACCGCTCCGTCACGGTTGCTCCATTAGTCCTCCTCTCCGTTGCGGATCACTACGGGCGCACAGCCAAGGGCACCCGGAAACGTGTGGTGGGTGTCCTGCTGGGTGAGAACTCGGGGAACAATGTGCGCGTTTCCAACAGTTTCGCAGGTAGGTCTCGAGCTTTCGATGTTGATGTTCCTTCCGGGGGTTTGGGTGATGCGATTGGCAATCAATCAGCCTCTCGGTGCGGAAACACAGAGCTAATTCTTTGCTGTCCTTTTGCTGTGCAGTGCCCTTCGAGGAGGATGAAAAGGACCCGTCGGTCTGGTTCCTAGATCACAACTTTGTCGAGTCGATGAGGGATATGTTCAAGAAGATCAATGCTCGCGAGAAGCTGGTGGGCTGGTATCACTCCGGACCGAAGTTGCGTGCCTCTGATCTGGAGATCAACGAGCTGTTCAAGAAATATACTCCCAATCCGTTGTTGGTGATTGTCGATGTACAGCCCAAGGAGGTCGGCGTACCAACAGATGCCTACTTTGCTGTGGATGAGATCAAGGACGTAAGTGAACTGTTGGAATTTCGTACATTCTTCTTCCCTTTTCTATTTCTTCTTTTCGGCCTGCGACTCTGTGATTATGTGTCTCCGCCAGAACGAATTGGTGGACTGTAAACCCGCGCGAGTGTCAAACTAACGTCTCATCCGATTCTTAACGCTAGGATGGCACCACAACCTCAAGAACCTTTGTACACACACCCTCGATAATCGAGGCGGAGGAAGCCGAAGAGATTGGCGTGGAGCATCTCCTCCGCGATATCAGAGACGTTGCCGTCGGAACACTCTCGACCCGCATCACGTCACAGCTGCAGTCATTGCAGGGACTACACCTCCGACTGCGCGATATCGGCCAATACCTCCAAAAGGTTCTCGACCACGAACTCCCCGTCAACCACGCCATTCTGGGCAACCTTCAGGACGTCTTCAACCTCCTGCCGAACCTGTCGACCCCCTCCAACACACAACGCATCAGCGGTCAGGAAACACAGACGGAGAACAGTGAATTGGCGCGGGCGATGAGCGTCAAGACCAATGACCAGTTGATGGCGATCTACATCAGCAGTCTGATCCGTGCGATCACGGCCTTCCACGACCTGATTGAGAATAAGATTCAGAACCGTCAGCAACAGGAGGAGAACGACTCCAAGCGTGAGCAGGAGGCCAATGGCGTCACGGGGGACAAGGACGGAAAGAAGGAGGGTACCTCGGCCAGTGGCGAGCAAAAGGAGGAGCAGGACAGCTCTGACAAGAGCAGCAAGAAGAGCTAGATTTGGGGTTGATCAATGATACAAGCCGAGCGCTTCTACCTCCCGTGGAGCTCTTCACCATTTACACCTTCCTTCGCCTTCGGTGGTCTTTGATCTTTAGACTGACAAGTCTTCCCGGAGAAGGCTAGGCTGACTTTCCCGTCTACGAAACGAGACAAAGAATTCCACTCATGATCGTCTCTCACAGATCATTTGGTGGAGTAAGATCAGTAGTTCAATCGTATTATGATGAGCCGTGACTAGTCCATATAAAATCATCTCTCTGATCCACGGGCAACCTCCAGTGACGCTCTGGCTGGCTGCACGAGAGTCCACCCACAGCAGTTTAGTTGAACCCATACCCATTAGCTGATAGTTATACCACCCCTTTCTCTTCTCGACCGTTCAAAATCGGACCCAAAGGAGCAAATCATCCACCCCAACCAGCACACCACCCCGCCAATTCCTCCCTCGAGATCCTCAAATCCATAAACCCGCCATCCCGAAACAACCCCGGACATCGCACAAACAGTAGACATGCAAGGAGATGCTTACACACAGGCGGCGTCTCCCGATCCACAAGTGTCGTGAGCGTTCCGCCAAAGGGATACCCGGTTGCAGATGCGAATCGTAAATCCTCCTCCACGTCGTCCTGGCCGTGACCGTGGACTCGAGCAGGTCTGGGTGAAGTTGTCTTTGTGTGCGGGTCTGCAATTGATTGACGGGAGGGTGGATTGCGGAATGCAGATATAATGAAGGTCGCGCATGTGCAGTTCCAGGCTTGTAGACGGACTTCGTAGACTTGCGAGGGTGGTGGGTGTGCGTGGATGGATGGTGTTGGGGTTGATGTTGGGAATAGGGTCGAGGGTTGTTGTGCTGCTGCTGAAGATGTAGATGTCACCAGGAAGACGGATCCTCGTCTTTCACGTCCTCGATGTGGAGCATGGACATGAACATGAACATCAGGCTGGGGACGATCTTGTTCTCCGACGCCCTCTGGCGTATGCAAAGTCCGAGGATCTGGAATAGAACATGTCGCTGTATCTGAAACCTCGAGTTGCGGCTCGTCAAGTGACTGCTGCTGCGGAACTCGCACAGATCCAGACTGTTCATCATCCCCCGGATGAACAACACGCTCAACCTCCTCTCCTCCAGAGTCCCGATTCACACCAACCCGCTGCACGAGCCCGCGATCCAAAATGTCCAGCGCAGGAAGGACGTCATTCGGAAACACACAGTGCAGAGTTAGCAGTAACGGTTTTACTTTTGCCGCATGGGTGGGAGAAAGGCGCGAGAGGGCATTTTGTGCTTGTGTTTGTGATAAGGACGTTGAGGATCTGAGCTGGTGCTGGTGCTGGTGGACTTGTGGTTGAGTCTCTGGCGAGGCGGGTGGATCGGGTTGAATGCTGGAGAGTTCGTGGATGAGTTGATCGATGAATGTTGGACCTGTTGGGAGGTCCGGGGTTGATGGAGCTAGATTCATCACTTTGATTGATTTGATGATTTCTTTGTTTTGTGGGGGTGGATGTTGGGAGAGATATTGATGCCGGAGGGGGGATTGGGAGTTGTATATTTTGTTCAAGGTGTAGTTCGGGTGAAGGGGTGGATGTCAAGTGATGCTCCGAGGCATCGTCTACAGAAGGGTGAATAATTAAGAGTGAAGTTGGACATATGTAGTGACGAGCCAGCAAGCGGAGCCAGTACTCATGGATACGATTGATGAGTGCTTTGGGGTCAATTCGAGTATATTACTGCGTGGACTTGGTCGACTGTCGAGCAAAGGAGCAGCAAGACATGAAAGCATTGTTCTTTAAGATGTCGAGTCCGATCTCGAGTCCCAGACGGCAGAGACAACAGACACCGGGTGACTTTCAGCAATATCACAAGTTGCAACAAGCAAACAACAGAGTGCAGTTCAATAAATGCATCATAAAATCAACTACGCACTTGAGCAGGGCAGGGAAGAAATAGCAATGGAAAAAAAACAAGAACAAATCATCTAAGCGAGGAACCGCCCGAGAGGACCTTCCCTCGTCTCCAACATACCCATTATCCCATTATCCCATCATCCCATCATCCCAGGACCCAGCGAGTCCGGATTCGCAACGTCGCAACTAAATCTCAGATTCACGAGTCGACGCACCTCACACCGTCTAATTCCCTCTGGCCCGCGATTTCATCTGCGTGCTCTCTTCCCGGACTTTTCGTCGTCGTCTTCCTTCTCTTCAGCCTCCGACAAGACCGGATCCTCAATCTCCGTGTTGTCCTCCCCAACTTCGGTTGCACTCTCTTCCTCTGTGATCACTCGACGTCGCTTGCGAGGGATAGAGACGGCCTTGTAGGCCCGTTTTCTGCGCAGAGTGCCCAGACTGGCAGAGCGTTTGTTCCCTTGCGCCATTCGAGTCGCTTTTATCAGAGCAGCCTTTTTCGGGGCCGCCGGCGCCTGGGCGAGCTGCTGTTGGACCCTCTGCCTCTGAGCCGCATGCCACTCATGCGCATTCTTGTCAGTCAGGGGAGCCAGATGCAACGGCAGCGGGGCGCCATGAGTCTTCAGCCAGTCAATTCTGTCTTGTCTGAGCTTTGCATTCAGTCGATCAGGCCTCATGGTAAGCGGAGGTATCTCCTTGAGACCATCCCACAGCATTCCTCTCATAAACACCTGCATTTTGATATGACCATTGTGGTCCCGATGGGTGATTTCAAGCAGACCCCTGTCTTTATGTGCACAAAGGATCTCTCTGTCACTGTCCGGGACCTTGTAATCAATGTGCGGCCGATCACACCAACGTCTTTCTGGCTGCGGAGGCTGAGGAGGCTGAGGCTTTGCAACAGAAGAAGGGTGCAGGACTTGCGGGATTTGTGTTTGTTGATTAACAATTGTCGTTGTGGCACCAGACGGAGGTTGATTAGGGATATTGAATGTAAATGTATGAGGGTGGCTTTTCGAGCCCTGGATCGAAGCAAAATGTTGTTTGATGACTGCTTGTTTTTGTTCTTCCAAGTACTGCCGGAATTTGGCGGCCTGGACTTCCACTTCAGCCTGGGTCATCCCAGTGTTCTGAATTACTTCTGGTGGAATACCTGGGCCCTGGCGGGTGATCGTTACTCCATGATGGATTGGCTGCGAAAGACCGTTTGGAGGGGGAACGGTCCTTGATACTCCACCGAATGAAAAAGAGGGACTGAGAGGATCAGAGCGGCGGTTCTGTCTCTTTTTTGAAACCGCGGTGGCTGCCTCGAAGCTATACTCTTGTCGGGTCAAAGAGGCGGCCAGGCTGACATCCGGACCTCTGGTGATCAGGGGATGGCGCTGGAATGCAAGGATGTAAGCCTCGGTGCGGAATTGCTTTGAGTTGGCCACCTGATCAAAGGAGCTGTACTGGGAGATGGTGGTGTCGTTGGCATAAGTCCAGCTGCCATCTGTTTCCTTGACCGCCGCAGTGTAGTGGCCCTCTGTTGTCAAGGTGCCGTGGTGCATCTGCACGGCCAAAAGTTCATAAGGGATATCCGCTCGGGCGAAGCCGATGCGTGGATCAAGCCAAGCTTTCTTGATGATCAATTGCGAGGGGACGAGGAGCTCTTTGTTGAGTTTACTGGTTTTGAATTCGCCCTTGTCAAGCGTATATTGGACGCGGTTGACTCGAACGAAGAGCACTTCAGGTGCCTGTTTGATGGTGAATTCGACCTTTGTAGTCTTGGCTTGACAGACACTGCATTTCTTGTCGATCGTACGTCTGGCGAACTCGTTCTCAACCAGTGTCGCGAGAGATTCAAAGCCAGCTTCTTTGGGCTTGGTGAAGTGGACGTCCACATATTGATGGGTCGTTTCAGTTACCTTGCTATTCCCACACCCATCGACCCCGTCACACATGTGCAATTCATTGTCGACAAGCGCGAAGATATTCTCGAGTAGTCTCAAGCTATGTTAGCAGAGAGAGGTCGGTCAGCTCATGTGATTCCAAATTACAGTCAGGCAAAAAAAGATACGGGGGGACATGGAGCACGATGACTGGATCTGGCGAGAAGGGTGAAAATCCAGCTTCGTCACTTACTGAATTCTCGGCAGGCTTTGCCCAAGCTGACAGAGAACCTCCTGCATAAAGTCTGCAGTATCCTCCTGACCCTCTTGCTTGTCCTCCGGCTGCTTCTTGGCCATCCAGTCATCCATGACCGAGCCCCAGAACTTGGTCATGTGGCGTGTCAAGTCATCCTGAGAGCAGTCCGGTTGCCAGAACGCCTCATACAGATTAAACAACAGGCATATCTTGCATGGGCGGCGAATGACTCCATCGTTGGACTTGCGGACACGGAAGCACTCTCCGTCGGGGTTGACGTGCGAAGAGACGCACACCTGGATCCAATTGACGAAGATGGGCAGATGGAAGAGGACTTGCAGGATCACATTGCGATAGCAGGTCAGATTGTCCTCATTTCTGAAACCAAGACGAGTTTTGAGGGTTTTTGTGTAATCCAGTCGCTCTGGACCAGGGACGCCGCTCTTGAGGGAGGTTCTATCAGCATGTGATTTGGTAACAAGACCAGGGGAACTGGATACAAAGTGCTGAAGCGAAGACGAAGCATACCGTGATGGTGATCCTGGGCGCTTCCCCCCCCGGCATTACAGACATTGTGGGATAGGCAGAATGTGAGATTTGAGATGGAGTGGACCGGATTTTGATAGACACATGAATTGGTGTCGTAGGAGGGAATGAATGTGGAAAAGATTTGAGAATGACTTGCATTGTGATACTGGACGAGGCATTGATTTATCTCTGAATCACTTGACTAGACGAAGCTGAGTTTTTCCCAAGCCATGTCGTGAGCCGAGTTCTTTGTTCGCATCCAACATGGCGGAAGATGTCGATTCCACAATCCACTTGCGGAGATTCCAGGGTTCACTTCTTTTCGTTGTTCCAACGCCGGGACTTGGGGCGCTACATTCATCAAAGAAACGATCATCCAGAAATAGAACTTGGTCTGTCAAATGATCGGACAGTCTGCCATCTGCATTACTCTTTGAAGTAAGAGCATCGGCCCAGAAAACGGACATTGGGTCAAGAGAGAGCTGCGAGAGCGAAGAAGCAGATTAATGAGACGCGGATTTTTCGATGGAGAAGACGAGCCGATTGAGAAGCAGCGGAGGGAGGCAGAAAAACAGCGAGGAAATGATGCTCTGAATGTTATACAGCATGCACCAGGTAGTGTGTCGATCGAGAGTTCTTTGCTGCCTGTTGATGAAGACTACCTTGATTCAAATGTATGCGCTGATTACGCTTACAACCCTTCAACTTGCTTGAAAAGGATTGTGGACACAACAGTCACTCTTGCAACGTTGTAGGCCAGGACACTTGGAACTTGTATATCATGTCAGTCTCGTCTTCGAAGCGACTCTCCCACAAGAACCACGCCTCGCGCATGATCGCAGACGATTCAGAGCCGATGGCTGTTGAAAAGGTGATCCACGTCTTCAAACCACGCAAGGATCTACCATTCCTTGATTCAAGAGCAAGGATAAGCTCTTTGAATCAATCTACCGGGTGTTTCTTCTCACATTCTCTTCTTTGTCCTCCTCGATACCTGACGCCCCCTCGTGGTGTATTATTTCTGGCCGACCAGATAAATGATTCAGAGGTTCAACAAACACCACCATGGTACACTTGGCCATTTCTTTGTCCAACAGAAGCGGACGTCGTCTGCCGAAAGCGTCAGAATTGCGCCGTTTCCTCCAGTCCCTCTGTCTTGTTTGGAGCGTACTCGCATTTACTTGACTCTACCTTCTTTGTCTTGTGAAATGGAAGCACGAACATGAGCTTTTATTCTCTCTCTCTCTCTCTCTCTCTCTCTCTCTCTCTCTCTCTCTCTCTCTTTTTTTTTTTCAAAGATGTGTACCTGAGATTGGGAAGATGTCGCCAGACGGTGGCTCGTTTCTGTAGATTAGCTTCTCTGGAGGCGATGACGGTCTACACTCTGACTTGATCGAAATCAACTATAGCTGTGATCTTGTTCGCCTTGAGTCGACCCGTCCGAATGATCGCCCCGTCTTGATTGTTCGACTCTGGCAGACTATTGTATTCTAATGTTGACTGGACAAGATGAGACGAAGGATAAGTACCGGATATTGGCTTCGTCCAATTGCTCTCTTACAGCGAGAAACTCAAGTCTCAAGCCTTCTAGGGCTTACACACGCCGTCTTCTTTGCGGCTGTACCACGCAGACCCAAGTGCCAAATCTCTCTGGATGGTCTACCCCAGCTCACCTGACTACTGACTGACTCATGTGCCTCCAAATCCCGTCCAACCCTCTAGTCAAGCCGTCAGCGTCCACCGCCTCCGCAACGGGTGCAGCAGCCCACTTTGACACCCGACCCTCTCCCCTGATCCACTGCACCATTGATGATCCGCCAGTCCACCCAACTTCGGCATTTCACTCGACCCTAAAAGAGGAAGAGATGGAAAAAGAAAAAAAAGAAGGTATGATAGTACTCCAAATGAAACAGTCTAGACTCTAGACTGATCAGTTCTTCCCGTCCGTCGCAGCATGTCAAAGGCCGATCATGATTCGTTCGTGATGTCTTGTCCGATCGGTCGATTGGGAAGGTGACAAAGAAGAAGAAAATCGAAACACCACCACTCCCGTCCCGTCTCCGAGCCTTGTCTTTTTTTTTCTTTCGTTTTTTTAAGATTTTTTGGGGACTTTCTCCACTGATGAACAGATTCCTTCCACTTTAGGAGATAACCGTTGAAAGCGTTCGACTTGGCCGTTGTCAGCGCCACATGTTGATTTCCAAAGTCGGGCGTAGTATTCAAGCTTTGCCTCGCAAGTACCTGGACTCGGTTTTTCTGTTTCTCTGATTCTTTTTTTTTTTGGCCTATTTTGTTGCCTCTGCTTCTGTTCAAACTTCGCCGCCCCTTGATTTTGCCACTACCAAGATACCAGCTGGCAGCTACTGACCTTCCAACGGGGCTGAGATGTCCGGTGGCTGATGACCGACGCAGTCAAGCGAAGCATCTGGTGTATCGGGACTCGGGACTCGGGACTCGGGACTCGAAAGTCCTACTGTCGTCCACTTTGTGATAACTACATTCGTGGTTATTGCAGTAATTGAATTATTCTGGTGAATCCAGTCAGAATGCCATGATTGCCATCCAATGTAATCCCAGGACGAGCTTGGCGTTGATCACCGTGACAATCGGGTTTCATTCCCTCGGAGTTTGACTTCTTCAACAGGGATGTACGCTCTGACCAGTGGTGAAAGTCCTTGGCACGTTAAGATCGAAGATGTGTTCCGCTTTCGCAGAGGTATGTGATACTGCCACTAACTTAGTGGTCAGTTCTACTGGTAGACTGGTACAATAAGTACACTACCGTAGTAACTACCTACTCTCTTCGCACCGATTACTGCACGAATCTTCCATCACAGCCACAGCCCGTCACTGCACCAGGCTGCTGGTGAGTTTCAAACAGTATGCCATGAGGAGTGGTCGATCAACTATGATTGACCGGATTGCATGGAGTCGTGACCACTGGATAGTATCAGAGCACTCTGTAGGTGGTGCACCGCTCTGCCAAGGCTTCCTTGACAGTGCTCAGTGAGTGCTGACGAGCGAATCCTTTGCGCATCGTCAATGCTTGCCACAGCGCGCCGTGTCTCATTGCCCTGTAAAGTGTAATGACGGGGACCTTCACACGTTCACCCATGAGAGAACGCCTGCCAACACTTGCACCCTGCAAAGGCACAAATGAAACACGGCACAAACTCTACATGGACGGAGTCAGTCCACGAGCACGAGCGCGTGTGTCCACTGTCAACTTCGTCAAACATGATACATCAGATAGGTGTTTCAGGTGTGTCTGGTGCCCGAGGCTAAGAGCGAAGCACATGGATAATCACGCTAGCAATCAACAGTCGCTATGGATAGTTTTGTGCAGAATCGACGCCCAAAGTAGGCAAGATCCCGCGCCGGACTCGGTGCCTCTTATGTTGAGGGTATTGAGTGAACAACTACACTGTAGTTAGTAGTTAGTAGTTAGTAGTTAGTACTACTAATTCAGTAGTACTGTACCGCATCGACTGCATCAGTGAATCAGTGTATCAGTGAATCAGTGTATCAGTGTATCAGTGTATCAGTGTATCAGTGTATCAGACACAACTGTCCTTATCCCTAACGGACCAGTCCTCGATATGGTCTAGTGGCTTGACCTATCTGATCATTGATCCCGCCCTGGGTTCCATCTCCACGAGTCCACACACACACCGCTGCATACGTGCAGTACTTCGTCTTACACTAGACTCTGCAGTTTCAGACAGGCATGTCAGATGGGGTTGATTGGTGTTCGCAGCGGGGAACCCCAAAGTGCGAGATCCGGCCGAGCTCATATCCGAGGGAGTACACGCGATCTTGCAGCGTGTTTGGGGCATTGACTCTCCTGGGGAGACTCTGTGTTGTTAGGGGTAAGAATTTGGAACGGTGATAGTGGAGATGGTGAATAGCACGGAGTCGGGCTTGCCATGGTCGTTGAGAGGATTTTGACAATTTTATCCAGGTTTCCTATGCGGATTACGGAGCTACGGACTAGGCTAGTAGGACTAGGCTGGTCTACTGGACACTGACAGTAACCCTGTAAGGCACTAAGAGTGCGGATACTTCAGGGTAGATCCATGAAGCTTGACTTGGAACCTGCTTCGCAAATTCGCATACCCCCGCCCCAGCTTTAGGGCTTATCCTCGGAGATTGCGTTCTCAGAGATCACGTCTCCTCGACGCACAGTCTCTTTAAATGAGATTAACATACTGTGATTGTGACCGAAATTGCAAATCTTAGTGTCGAGTACCAAGGTTAACCTCACGTTCTCATCGATCCGCTTCTATCCTGTCTGACGGATGCTGCATCACGAGGTAGCTCGACTGACTACGCTAGAGTGATGCAGAATTGAGCCGAGAATTGTAAGCTGGATAATATGCAGACCAAGCATGTAGGTCATTGTCAACTTGTCAAGTAGTTGGAGATTGTTCTTTCCTTGAAGTCAAGACGGTGTAGGAGACATGATTGTATCACAGCAATTTCGACTTCCAGGCCTGACTGAAACCTCGCAGCCTTGGCTGGGGCAGGACGGCCCAGCTCCACCGTATCTACCTTTCTATGACCTTCTCAATCGACGTACAGTAGATAATTACATCAGAAACTGAACAGATGACAATCATCATCTTACCGTTCGATCTTCACTCAGCTTTTACTTACTGAGCCACCACTGCAATCATCCTTTCCCCGCGCCAATCTCTCTTTGAATACTCAATACATCACACTTTACGACACGCCCCGAGACCCACTCTGATTCACTCCACGAGTCTCCCAGCACTCGATCATAATCCGCACTCTCCCTAACACGATCTCACGAAACCCTGTATTCTCAGTTTCACAATTCCATCCGAAGGTCCCACGTGCGCAAATTCAAAAGGAATGAGAAACACTGCAATCTCCATACTCCATGACCTTCCCCTCTCACCGCGTCCAGTCCAGGCCTCGAATATCAGCGGTGCATTGACGATCATCAACGGACGGCAAAAGACTAAACGGCACTAACGGGTGTTTCAGTTCCCGCCCCGCTCGCGGATCAACTTCCTCATGAACGGCAGTCAAGTAGTCAACCGGGTTTTGGAATTTACGTCGGAAGGTGGATTCCCTGTTGATGATCTGTCATCAGTCATCACTGACTAAAGTGTCGAGTGGATCGAGATTGACGGGGGAATGACTGCCTTGAGTTGAGATCTGCTGTAAGTTATAGCAGGAAGAGGGGAGTTTTGCATCGAGGTACTCGGATATCGTTGTAGGATACATGTCTATCTATATGAATTCATTGTGCAAAGCACGACGTAGATAGTACTACATATACCATGTGGTATAAATAGTAGCAGTGAGTAGCTGATCTGTAGATTGACTACTCGTGCGACTTTGGATGAACGCCCGTCATCTGTGTCAACTACCAACTAAACTTGAACTCTAGATGTATATCAGACTGAACACGATAAAATTACTCACAACTTTACAATCGCCAAGTCTCCATAATTCAAGGCGTCTTGATCGGTGAACGCGTGTTCGAACTACGATTTACATCATCACAGTAATAGGGCCGGAGAGTTCCCAAGGTACCAGCGCCCTGACCTGGAACCTAGCCGACTTCTTCCAGCGAATCTCGCCTGCTACCCGCAGGCTGTAGCTGTACTGTACTTCTGCGTCTTTCAGGCCAGTGGGGTCTAACTTCCCAGGAATTTGCCGATCTTGAACCTCGGGATGTCGAGACAGGGATAGGTCCAGCCCAAATGCATGGTCACGTCTGGATCTATCACAATCAAGAAGGGACAGAACAGTGTGTCTCACTGTCCACTGTCAGTGTCAACTGTCTACTGTCCACTGTCCAGCATGCTCTCTTGTTCTCCTTTTGTTGACCCTCTTACACTCCACGGCCTCGAAAATGTCCCAGGCGTGTACCATGAACATCGTGATGAAGATGGTTCGTCGCTCGCATGACACGGGATCACGGGAGTCGGGACAGCCAAGCAGACTTCGGTGGCGGTGCAATTTGCCACTTGCGGCTTTGCTCCGGCTCTACCGGTCATGCATTGGCCCAATCATGGACCGCGGAGAATTTCATTCTGAGGTTGGTATGTACTTGGTCCCTGTTCAGCCACGAGTTTGCAAGGCATTTGCATGAACACGTAAGTCCTATGTGTCATGTTTTCCGACTCATGGCAAATCAAATCTTGATATCCAGGTTCAACCGAGAAAAAACATACAGTAGAACTAGACAGTGACACTCGGCTCTTATGTAGCAATATCGGAATAAGTTTCCGCCCCTACCTTAGGTACCCAGATACTTAATGTATTGAGCATTTACCATGCTTTGGGCAGGTCGCTACGAAACACGCCACAACCACTATGACACGGTCGCGTAGGGCGCACCGTTACACTAAGCAGGTATGTAGGTGTGCAATGATTGGAACCTAGTGGTTGTGCCACACATTCGCATTGTTCCACTCGTGAGTGCTGTGCTGCTGTGCTCTTTTCGCCTTAGCCGTTATCCGAGCGATAGTCACGAACCATGGGTTTCATCTGTGCCTCTCCAAGGGCCGAGCTCTAGGCCCAGTCCACTTTTACTCGGGTGTACCTGATAGTCAAGCAATGAATCCTTTGGAAACTGTCCGAGTAGATAGGTACCTGAAATGATCTCGCTAGGTATTTTGTACACTGTACAGTGACTATATCCGCCGCAGGCTATATTCGCCGCAGGCGATATTAAAGAAATCAACGTGCTGAATGATCCTAAATATCAGTAGCATGAGTTACATAGTATGGTTCCGTAGGGAGCTTACTAGAACTACACAAAAAGAACGCACTCTGTACCTTATACCAGGCATCAAGAATAAGTCTAAATCCAAATCTGTAGTAAATTAACTAGACCTCATCAGCTCCATCTATCTCGGTATAAAGCCTACATCCTCCTAGGCCTGGGCCTACTACTACAGTACAGATGGAATTGCGCAGCTACCGTAGCACATACCAAACTCCTACCGTGATACCATCATCATCAATCTCAATCTCAATCTTAAATTCAATTCATCAAATCTCCGAGGTGCTTCTTACTTTATTACACTCATATTCCTTGAATTACTTATACAATAAATTATCTCTCATTTAACTTTTTACTATACCCGTTTGAAGTTGGCATCCCCCTATCCAGGTACCTCACAGAAGGCACGCCAGCACGGAAGTACCCCACCAGACCCTTTCATCCTCAAGTCCAGCGGGGACAAGTTCCCTCTCCGAGAAGGTAATCTCCTTTCCCTGACGGGGACTGTTCCACCATGCACACGCGGCGCCCCGTCGTTCTCTCGGCCACAAGTCTGGTTCGGTAAATATGCCTGTTTCCGACGATGACATATGTGGTTCAGGTTCAACCGTCCAGTTTATATTATGAGGGGGGTGGGTGGGTGGATCGGCGACTGCATAGTTGTGATTCTAGAATCTAGAATCGTAGTGGTGAACGGGGGTTGAATGGGGGTTGTGGAAATTAAGTCACTGATGACTTGTGAGATAATTAGTGGCATTCGGACTTTTTGATATACTTGAATTCGGTGGAAATAATCATAAAAGACCGACGGGATGTGAAGATGATGGAGAGAAAAGCTTGAGCTTGAATATTAATGACACATATATTGCTTCTGTGAGACGGACCCCTGTTCCATCTTGGCTTTGATCGAGCCATCTTCGATAGTCTACAAGGCCAACAGTGTCTACATATGTTAGAAAATATCTAAGTTACCGATCAACCAGACTATCTACATCATGGTAGAATCCCCTCGAAAGCAATACCGTGCTCACTGCTCAGTGAGGTCAAGAAGAACGTACGTAGAGTCAAGCTCTCAGCTCAGTCGACATTAATACGTTCGTACACAATCCCTGTCAAGCGCCGCCCTGTGGAAATTAGAGATATGGGATGGGCCCGCGATCGGGTCAATCTGAGACCTTAGCGTGAAGTTTGGGTAATGAACACGGAGCTCCACGAACGTTAACCCGCACAAAGCTGCGAGGAACGTCATTTAGTGCTCGCGTAAGCCTGAAGCCTCGTATATAGAGTCAAAGTGGAATCATGTGCCGAGTGGTCTATTAAGCTTGCGGGATGAGAGTGAATACTAGTAGTGGTTGCGTAGTCTTCCATGTACGAATGTCGGTCGCTAGGCATTCATCTAGATTGAGGCTAGTCCAGTTATGTGACTTGTGTGGATTGATTTTAGCAGGTTTCGGAGTGAAGTACGTACAGCACTGTCAATAAATTCTTGATACTGGACTGAAGAAGACTCTCACCATTATTAGCGAGATCAACAACATGAATTCTACATCAGGTTCTTAGTTAATACATGCTGAACAGAGCACGAAACTTTTGGTTCTTGTCTAAGAAGTGAGATCTGATCCACCGAACAAGTCAGTTCCCTTGAAGCTGATCTTGCAGGGATCACCTAGATATTCAAACGTCGGTAAAGCCCACGGGGATAACACACAGACCTAGTGCGACCGGGGAGGAGAGGCAGTCTGTTGAAACTCTATCAAAGTAGCGGATGATTCAGGGAATGGTTGAATCTTGTGAGCTCTCGCATATCATTTACAAGAAAGTACAGCCCAGTGCTGCCGCTATTTTCTGATGATGGGCTGATCTAATTTCAAGCATTATCGGTAATTGCTTGTAGATTGAATATCTTCGATTTTGAGAATTTGCTGGGCTGGCCCGTCTCTGACCAGATCAATTAGTTCCATGTTCGGACATCCTATTCGGGTGCATTGTTTTCCGTTGCACAGCATGATCTGGATGTACATGTACATGGAAATAGTCAAGAAGGAATGATAGACACCGCTAACTACACTCGTGAATTGCTACTATGAAGCTAAATTAGTACTAAGCAGAGACTATGACTGTCACCGTCACCGTCATAGACATTACTCGTACAAGTAGTACTAGCGAGATTGATCTGCTATACACGCTCCAGCATACTATAAACCCACGACTCAAAACTAGACCTCCGGTCTACTGGCCAGTGACCATAAGTAGATGTCCTCAGCTATATGCATGCGCCTTGGCACAATCAGTAAGCGTGAGCAAGAACAAGAGAAAACTCAAGGCGACCGGAATTTGAGGCGTTCAGCTTGAGCCTGGGCCTCCAGCTCCGACCCGGGAAGAGGGGCCAGAGACCCAGAAGACGGGCCAAAAAAAATCCCCGACTGGCTCGCTTGTGTCGCACGGGGATCTTGAGGCTGCAAACTGTTTTTTTTTTCTTTCTCGGGAAGAGGTTGGAAGCGATGCAGATGCAGATGCAGATGCAGATGCAGATGCGGTCGAGGAGTTTTCCGACCTGGTTGTGGGTATTAACAAATCAGAGATAGGACGGGATGGGCACAAGAAGCTATGGCGAGCTGAAGATGAGGGAGTGGTGGTCAGTTGTCACACAAAGGTAGTACGACCTGGATACTGCAGGTGGGTGAGTTGACTATGTGCTACGTTGTACCCGAGCGGCTTTGCGGGTTAGGTACAGTATGTTTGCTTTTGTTTTTCTCCTTTGTGGTAGTGACGGTTGCCGATGAACTGCGGATCTTATTAATTTGATCTTGGATGAAATGGAATTGGGGCTGAAATGGGTGAACCCCCACATCGTGGAAGCTCCGGTGTGTTGCTTAGGTAGCTGGATAGAGTAATAATGAGCAGGCAAGAGGTTTCTTTACTATGGTGCTAAGTGCTCAGAGAGTCGGCGCCGTGCTATCATCTCAGAAAAGAGTAGTTGGTAGGTTACTAGATAAGTAGATTACTAGATTCAAAATTGAGACTCCTGCCCGGATACGGTGGCCGAGCACAATAGAAACTACACTTTGTCAGTGTCAACTGTCGACAAGTGGAGAAGAACAGAGAAACTGCTCATCGAAGAATGAAACCCCAGTCTTAGCATAGTATGACTATGTGGTATATTACTACCATATCACAGGTACTGTCCATCATCCGAGTGGAGCTCACCACATCATGATTCATGACAGTGCACTACTACACTTCCAGCGGATCGAGGCAACACATCTCATCTCCGCATGTTTGTGTATGACATTCGAGGTCCGGCTGATTTACCCATTTTCACCCCGAGTGGATCACCCCATCTGCTGATTGCAAACAGTCCGGTTCCAACCGCGAGTCATGACACCCTCTTGAGTGATGCGAACATGATGAGGAGTGGACTTTTGAGAGGGGCAAGAGGGGAAAGCTCTTCGCTCGGCGCTTCAACCCGTTCCGAGTCAGACGTCCACCGCCTTAATTTCGGAATGCGCTCGAGCTGAACGCGTTCTGAGAAATGGAAATTGAAAATTCTACATAGCAGTGCAGCAGTATACAATAAATATAAGTTCCTAGCCAAGGTAGTACTGCGTTCGAGCTGCTGTGAGATCGGCCCTCCCGATGAGTGAAACCCAAACAAGCGCCGGCTTACCGGGGCTGTATGGCTTGTTTTGGATAGGAGATGGGGGGTTGTGTTTGGCGTTGCTCAATGACTTTGCTGAATGTCGACGCTTAGTGTCTGTCCAATACTCCTTGGTCTCTACTGATATACTCCATAGTATCACAGACCCAGGTACATTGTTTATATCTTCTTTTCGATTATCAAGTCATCTTCGATAGGCTTGGTTTGTAGCGATGTATGTATGTATAAGGTATGAGGCAGATCTGGCCCTCTCCGCTCTTGTATCTACCTACACCAGTCTATGATAAGCGAGTCACTCTCATACGGATGAGATCAGCCTCACAGTACATACTACATACCACTCAACTAGTACATCCTACCACAAGGCTTGAGGGCATAGTCTATGATTCAAATCCAAAACACCCAGCCATCTCCACCAGGAAGTTCACAACACAGTGCCACGACAGCCAACTCCTCTGCCCGGGGCAAGCTCTCCTGTTTAGTCCTAGTCACAACGGCAGAGGTTTGAGGAAGAGCGGGCTGCTCCGGTCCAAACGCTAATCCGCCCGACCTCATCTCCCCTTCCCCGGTTTATCACTGGTCTGTGCGGAACTAGACGTGGACTGGGACTTGATTGCGGAGAGGCGGCTGGAGGTTTAGAGTGTAGAGACTAGGGAGTACGGACTACCGGAGTAAGATCACATCGCACAGTTGTACAGCTCTGCTAATCTGTCCTCATTTCCTTTCAGGGCGATATGCGGGAGATTACCCCAGAGCCGGAGGGAGAGTGCGGTCGGTAGTACTGAGTGAGCACGAGACTGGAGGCATGTTCGTCGGCTCTTGCCCGGATTCGCATCAAGTTTTTCTAGTCTATGGTTTTACAATGGCAATGGACTGGTGAGGCTGGTATATCACTTGCTACTTATGAGGGGAGGTACTATACACGAGACAGATCTGATGGAGTTTCAGAAAGAATCCACGATGGGGAAATGATTGGGACTGCGGTAATCGGCAGTCTTTCAAGCCGTTTCGAGATTAGAAACTGTTCTCCGTGAAGACTGAGGGGTATATTCGTATATTGTAGTATAGAGTATATGACATATTAAACTGACCCAAACAATCGCATTCAAACTGGAATCAATCATCATCTACTAGACCGATCTGATCGATTCAACTCCTGATTTCTTCACATACGACGTCTAGCTTGGAATCGCCAAGCGCAACTATCGGCCGGGGGCTTTGCACTGGCTGGCGCATAAGCTACTCAGCTACAGTACATCTCAGCTTGGAAATCTACGAGAAGCGCACTAGTCTACAGACGGACTAGTCAGACTGCTACTACTGCATCGATGCATCCTGTCTCAGTGAGCTTACGAGTCAGATGCTCACCCGACTCGGCTCAATCTCGTAGCCGACTCGGCGTATCTCATGTTCAGACCCCAGACCACCCACCCAGCTAGAGGTGGATAGGTCTATTCCTGCTACCGTCAAAGACAGTACATCATCCTGATCTCACTGCACCAACGCATCTGCACTGCAGTGTACATTGTACATAACCTCGACTTAGAGTGATCGCTCTGTCCTTCTATCGACCTTGAAACCCCTCCGCAACCATCTCATTTGACAGATCTTCCGCCAAACGGGTTTTGGTCTCGCAGTAGTTGCAGTAGTTGCAGTAGTGGATGGCTAGTTTGGCTCCAGTCTCAGTTTGAGGTCGATGAGGACCGATCTCCGGCAGCCGATTGGTGGTGCTAGCGCAGTGATGCTACGAATCAAGAGTCTTGGGAGAGAGACCGAACCGGGAGGCCAGACGGGAGTCGTGGATTGAGAAGCGAAGCGAGGGTTTCGAGACGGTGCTGGTGCAGGTGGTCTTGAACAAGTTGCTGTATGGTCGTGGACTGCGTTATCGTGGTGCGTGACTGCGTACCACAGTCGAGGAGTCAGTCTAAGTACTAACCACTCAAAGTCAGGCGTCCGTACCATGAGCCTATGAGGTACCATAGTTCTATTCAAACCTTTAGTAGGTACCTAAGGTACCTCCTAGCTGATGGTGGCATCTCGGAGCCGTTCTTCAGACGGAATGCTCCACTCCTTCAGCCGTCTTGGTCCGTGAGGGGCGACATGAGCGTTCAGCACGGTCAATGTGTTTCAGGCATGGAACTGTACGTGGCGCACCGAATGTCTGACCGAGCAAGATGTTCGATCTTGTGCCCAGTCACGACTTGGACTTTACTACTTACAGGTAGCTTAGTGGTTCTAGTTCTCATACCTCTCACCTGGACAAGAATTGGAAGACACGCAATGTAATGGGATTAGGGACATGGGCAAGCGCTGCGGCTAGAGTGGTATCGTAGATGGGGAGGAGTGGAAAAGGGTGGAGATTGAAGGGGAAAACTCATCTCTGTAGTGACCGCCACGGTCGCGAACTCACAAACTCGATGAGCTTGAAGGTGGTCGGAAGGGTCGTCACCTCGATTTGAGAAGGGTTTCGTATGCTCGTCTATAATCTATACGGCGTTCTATCTATCACTCACTGGGTACAGTTGCACAACTATGCTGTAGTCTGTACTGAGTATTGACTGTAGTCTGTACAGTGTATACTGTATAAATGTATAGTATATCGTTCATTCCCGCCCTCAGCGGAGGCTCGAGACAATTTCCTCTTTCGGGGTTCCACCTTGAAGAAATCAGTCACGATGATGATCATGATGATTGACAATAGTAGCCCACAGCCACATACTGTTGTACTACTCCTGTTCGGACGGGACTCGACATCCGAGGTTCAGGTTCATCCTTTCAGAGAATGACAGGACCCATCTCGTGATCTAGTACCTGGTACCTGGTACCTCACATCGAAGACTCGAGGACTTGTGCAGTGATAACCGAAAGTACAACCAGTCATCCACTACCGTAGGATGTCCATCTCAGTGCACTGGAAATGGAACAAAAAAGAAAACCAAAAAGAGGGGCTGAGACGGTGGACGGTGGGCGGAGTGGATCCAGCAAGTGGGTCCAGAGGCAAATGAGCAGACCCAAACGTTTGACCGCCTCGCTCGAGAACCCGGCACCTTTAATTTACACCGGGCGCGCTGACTGGCTCGGAGATATTCTAATGCGTTTTAGGGCACTCTGTCCCTTTTCCCCCTCTGGGGTGGAGACCGGTGCGCCGCCTGAGAAATGTTTGGCGTTCGAGTTCCAGTTTCAGGTGATGACAGGATGATTCACGGGGCCATTTGACTTTTTGGGGCGGGCAACGTAAGTGTCTGTGTGAGAACTGAGATGTCTTGGGGACGAGGCTTTGCCGTGTACTCTTAGTCTTGAGTCTTGACTGTACCTTCTACCTGGTACTGGTACCTAGTAAGTTACCACTACCTAGTACCTAGGTACGAGTGAGGGAGATAGGCTGGGTCATTGCTGGGATGTGACGATGTGTTAAGTTGTGTCAAGTACCTCATACAAGGGTTGTGAACAGTGTACCACTACCTCAGGCCTCAGGTATCTTTGATTTCTACGGCAGTGGTTGACCCTGACCCAAGGATACTGTACTTGACCACTTCTCATTGCAATCTTGCAAAGAACACGCGGTCAAGTTCCTGATCTCCACTTGGAGAACCACCCCGAGAGCCACATTCCCAGGCTGAGGCTGTCCAAGAGGCAAAAAGAGGGTCGCGACCATAACGGTTTCCTCTTTGGGGTCATTCGATTATTGAAGTTTTCGATTTTTGGTTTTTTTTTTTTTTTATACGAGATTCGTTTCTCATTCGAGGATGAGTTGAACACACGCAAATATAAGAGAAGGAGGAATAGCGGGAAGAAAGGCAACGGTTCTTCATGAGGTATCTGCTCCCCAATAGATTGAGTTACTGCGGTTTACCGTATAGGATAGTGGTACCTTTCTTAAGTTCCTAGTTCCTAGTTCCTAGTTCCTACTCCTTCACGAAATGACGGTCATCTCCCAAACTCGTCAGTCGTCCCTCGGGTTCCGCTCGGTGCGGCCCTACGGTCGAGTGATGTTCCACTCTCAGGAGTCGGGACAAATCATCATGACCCAAGTCTCTCGGCGACCAACCCAGCTGGAGCCAGGATGTGTGTTGCTCGGTCATGGTGCGCACGTTGAGGCCACGGCCCAGACCTAGAGTCATCATTTCCACTGTAATTTCCATCATCATGAAGACAGCCTGGCACACTGGGCTCATTCTAGGCCCTGTCCGCCGATGCACACCCCTGGGTTCTCGAAGATCTTCAACGGGTCAACATGAAGCCGTGCTTTGGACACTGGACACTGGACTCTAAACTCTGGACTCTGGACTCTGGTGACGGCTTGATCCGAGTTGATTGTGTCCCTGGCTTGGTTCCTGGATCTCTGCCGCTTGTGCAGAGACGTTGTGTTGTACGACCTCGGACCCAGTCACGACTCACGACTGGTAGTGGCCGTGGATTTCCCTACCCCGACTACTACTAGTCATACAATGGTGACGCGGGGGGAGAGACCCAGTACAGAGTACAGATTACAGAGTACAGAGTCCGAGAGGACAGACCTTGGAGAGCGCCTGGAACGGTGGTCACTTTATCGTACACCGGCGCACACCCGGATCGAGGCACAGCATTGATACTGGCCTCCTGAAACGGCCCGGATTGGCATCCTCGATCGTGGAGGACCCTTCTCCCGCGACGAGAAGAATCCTTTTGGGTACCAATCCTCCGTGCGAACTGCTGCCGGGATTTTAATCTGGACGAAGGTCGTCAAGGGCTTTTCGGTTGAGGCGCGAAGAGAGCAAGCCGGTATCGAGCATTGATTCTCCTGAGCGATGTGCTTGACGCCAACAAGAGTAATAGGTCTACTATAGTAGGTAAGTTACTAGGTAGTATCTTACGCACTAAGGTAGTAGGTAGGTACCTTAGTGGGTTGTTTGTACCCGACCTCTCTTGGTGTCGTCGCCGGACAAAGGTCCTCATGAACCTCGACCAGGACAAAGATGCTTAAATTCGAGACTGAACTCAAAGACTTTCGCACTTCCGCGCGAGCTTATTCCTTCATCGGGACCGAAGGTGGATCGGGATTGGATCATGTCAACGAGGGTCCTGGGGTCCTGCCTCTTGGGTTGAGTCTCCATCGACTCCATCGTGTCTCCATTCGGGTCTTAGAACTTCTCCGGCTCTTCCCAGATCCTGCCGGACTGGATCAACTCGTGGTTCTGGCTGCTTTCTCGGGGTGTCTGGGTATGAGGCTGGGTCTCTTGCTTGCTCCCACACATTCTCTCCGGTCGATGTCCGTTGTCTAGTGCAAGGGTATGTAGATTGCTCTAGAAGTCCAGATGGACGTTGTAGGAGTAGTAGTAGTAGTAACCAAGTACTCCTCCTACTAATTTACTAGTGGGAGCCGTGGTGGTGCCCACTTTGCTTGTCAACGTCGATCGTTTTGAGTTTCATCGCTGGGGGTTCTGGACCGTTCCTGGAATTGCCATTTAAATTGGAAAACAAAAAAGGATTAATCATTTTCAAATGCAAAGAGGAGCGGCATTCCTCTTCATCTTAATATCTCCCACCAAAAATCATGCGAATTAATTGCTCGCATTTATTGCCAATTCCACCCCATTCTTCTCGACTCATCTCCTGTCCTGATCTGGACTCTTGGACTTTCGGCTCTCAACGACCAAAGCTACACTTTTCTGGTTTGAACAGCTCTGCTCTCGCTCTAGTTCATCTACCACCGTCCCTCCCTTCTTTTCCTCTCCCACACCGTCGCCTCGTCGGGATTCGCTCGTCTCCTACTGCGTGGTGCGGACTGAACTGACACCCTCTCGCGTCACGTTGTCTCTCTCGTCCCTCGTGGTCTCCCACTATCGCTGCGAAGGATTCCGCTCCTCTTCTTCTTCCCTTCTTCTCTTCTTCTCTTCGTCTCCCTTCCCCTCTTCTCTTTTCGGACTTGTCCATTCTTTCTTCTTGTTTTGGGAGGGCATTCTGGTTCATTTCGGATCGATCTCATTTCGTCTTTCATCCTTGGTGTGTTGGTTTCGTGCTCGCCCGCTCCCATCCCGCTGGCGAGTGTTGGACGACTCTTGTGTAAGACGCCGGTTGCCAACGTCTCTTCCCACGGATCGCCGTACCTGGTACCACGCTTTCGCCAAACCCTTCGCTCTCTGGACTCCGATCATACCACTGGAGGTTAAAGGTCACCTCTCCCACTCCGCAAGGCCATCTCGTGTTCCATCTCATTCTCGCATTTCGGGATTCTTCGTGGGATTCTGACCTTCTCCCCTTCCCCTCCCCACTCACTTTGTTCCGGCTGGTCTGACGACGCTGCGGGGTGACCATCTGCAAAGGCAATCAAGATTCACCCAAATTGCGAACCCTAGACGCCAACCTCGAGGAGCCTCAAGAAAGGGACAGCAACCCAACTTGACGCATTTTCGGTCATCCACACCATCTGCGCGATCAGTGACCTGCGGCCTGACCGTTTCTACCAAACCTTATAGTTTGCCCGTGGAACCTGGCTGATCTATTGTTACTGCGGGATCGTCGATTGTCGTCATTGCCAAAAAAGAAAAGCCGTTTGAAGATCCACGAAGCCCGAAGTATCAAAAAACAAAAGAAAAAAAAACTGAAGAGAGGAAGATCAACCTTCTTGCCTTTTGATCATATCTATATTCCTACACCAATCATCCTCAACCCCATCCACCTATTCATCCTTCCCTCTTTTTTTTTTCTCCGGAACATCCTACCCACACTGATCATTGCTTCGCGACTTGACCTTGGTGCCCGGATCCTTCTCTTTCCCTTCCTCTTCACGGCGGAACCTTCCAGATCTCACGAGGAAGGTCCATGCCCTCTTCTCCTATCGAACCTTGCATCCTCCACCAACCCGCTTCTAGTCCATCGCGCATATGATTGCGTTACAGAACCGGCCCATCTTGCCGCCCGCCAAAGTGGATATCTCACTGCTCCTCAAGCCTCAAGATGAGGATGATGCCCCGAGGAATCCCACATCGTTCTATTCCTCCCGAACGGGCTTTGCGGTCCCCCCTCCTGTTCCAGCGGCCCCGGTCTTGACCACCGGCCCCCCCGTCGTGGGCCCCTCGTTGATCAAAACCGGTCCCGGTCTACCTGCAAAGCGTCTGCAACCCGCCCATACCGCCGAGTCCCCCGCGAAGAAACAGTCCAAGTGGTCGCCCGAAGAAGATGCCTTGATCATTGAGCTGCGGGGCAGTGGAATGAAATGGGAGGATATCAGCAAACGACTGCCGGGTCGCAGTGCGATCAGCTGTCGTCTTCATTACCAAAACTATCTGGAACGTCGCAGTGAATGGGATGAGGATAAGAAGAATAAATTGGCTCGACTATATGAACGGTAAGCGAGGGCCATTGACGTGTGAACAGGGGTTGCAGAAGGATTGAGGATCTCCCCCCGATCTCATTCGACAGGATAGGATCCCAAGACCGACACGATTCTCAACTCACATCTCTCCCGGGGCAATGACTGACAAGATCGAGCAGGTTCAAAGCTGAAATGTGGTCCAAAGTCGCCGAAGAGATGGCCATTCCATGGCGTGCCGCCGAGGCCATGCACTGGCAACTAGGAGAACAAGAGATGGCCCGCCGCGCCGGCGTGGTGCCCTTCTCTCTGTCGAGTGCCGCCATCGATCCTCCCATGACTCGCACTCGTCGGGCCAGCACATCCCTCGCTCGACCACGGAAGAGTTCCACCTCACGCGCAATCCCAGGCCATCTGCCCGGCCTGCCCACACAGTTGCCCTCTCTCGAAGAACTAGCTGCAGGCGTGCCCGCATATGCGCCACCTGCCCCGCCCCCACCACGAGAATACTATACTCTCGCTCGACCACCCGACATGGGTCTCGCTCCTCATGCTCCGCCGCCTCATCCTCCATCGCATCAAATGCCTTCTGCCCCACCAGGTTTGATGCCACCGCACATGGGAATGCCGCCACGCACCCTACCTTAGTGGCCACTTGGTGCAAAGTCCAGGAAATTTTGGTTTTGGCAGTGCTGTCTTGGTCTGCATAGCGTCTCGGGAAGAGTGAGCTGGGAGATTGAGATTCTGAACGGAGAAAGTTTCGACGATGCGCCTCGTGATGGGCAGAAATATCGATGATCTCTGTTGCTTCTGCTCGCCACAGCAGAACCGCAGAACGACTTTCCATTCGATGATGATGGCCAAGATGGACTGAACGGACGAATGCGCGACCATTTTCATCTCTTGAGCCATCCGCGTCAGATCTGTCCCTCAACTCGAACCTTTCGAGCTCCGTCTCTTGAGTTCCTCTCCCACCAGCGCAATATCCCTTCTCACCCATCACATCCCCTGTCATGTCTTTACGCGAAGTTATGGCCAAGAGACAATCGGTTTCTGGCGCATATTCTCCATGAGGCTGGTCCTCATATTGAAACGAATTCCATTGCCATAGTCATTGTGCATTGTCATCATCAGCATCTTCGTCATCCCTCACATCATGAAGTGGGCCGAGGTGTCGCAATCGCCCACCAGTTATCCTTTTCATATCCCGATTCCACCACCAACCCTCCCGCCTGTTCGATATCCCGTTCCAGCTCCCCACTTTCATAAAGATGATAGTACCGGTGGAACGTCTGGTCCTCTTCACCCGATCCTGGCTTGGCCTTGCGCACCCAGGGAACCATCAAATCTTGCGAGTCCCCCTTGTCCCAGCCGCGGCGGCTACTTTTCTGCTCTAGAGCCCATGCATAGACCAGGAGTTGTCCACCCGGTGCGGTTGCAGATCCGCACTTGATGGTTCGCAAGATCTCGGCGATTGCTTGCACTCGTCGCGCCGGAGTGGACATGTGGTGCACCACGGCAATGCAGACGGCAAAGTCAAAGGATGCGTCCCGATGTGGGAGATGGAGAATGTCAGCCACCACCGTTGAATGGGGGTGATGCTGAAGAGCAATCTTGGCGAGATTCTCCGATCTGTGATGGACTTGTTAGTCAAATGCAGCAAGATGGACTGTGTCGCAGAAGACAAGTCCGGGAGTTCGTCATCTGCGGCCATCGAAACCCCGAGCGAGTGAAAGAAAATCCTCCAAGACTTGTCGCGCGCACGAAACGAAGGGAGTGATTGATGGAGAAACCCAATTAAAAAAAGACCATGACAACAAATATATAACAGCAACGACGAAACAAATCCCAAAAAAGCAAACCCAAAAAATCAATAAGGTTCCAGAACAATGACAATCAAAGATACGAATTCATGAACCCATCTCTCCATCCAGCGCTGTAATAAGACTCTTCCAATATAAGGAAGAACCTCGACTCGCAGAACATAAAAGATCCTGCTCAAACCCCTAGACAAAAAAGAAAGCAAATAGAACCTCCCAACTCCTCCCAAAAAAAACCCCCCATAAGAAAAACGGAAACGAAGACAAGCCGAGGAGAAAAGTGTAAAAAAAAAGGAAGGTGTCGACATACCGATCAGACCCAACAATAAACACATCCCGATTCACCTGTAAATTCTTCCCATTCCCACAACCAACATCCAAACCCACCGAGCCCGGCGAAAGACCCAGCAGGAATTTCTCCACAATTGGCCATGGCTATCCAGACAGACGATCGTAGGACTCGAGATCAGCACATGCTCTGCTCATGGAGATGCAGGGCCCACGCTCTATCCTTTCTTTTGTCTTTTTTGGGGCGTGGGCGGAGTTTACGCCGGGCTTGGACTCACTTTATATCGTGTCGCGGAGAAATGGCCCGCGATCTGTTGATACACTTTGTGCACGTTTTGTTCTTCGTATGTTTCTGGTTCTGGTTCTGGGCCTGGGCCTGGACCTGAACTCATAATGTCGATTGGAAATCGGATCACAAAAGGGGATGATGTTACAAGTGAGGGAAAAATCTTCAAATGATTTTCATTAAGAAGTGGAGGGAGGTTCCCAAGTGGAGTTGGTGGTTCTTGGAGAGAGTTTGTGTCTGAGATTGAACGGGTCAGGGTGATGTGTGTCTGTGTGTGTGTTTAACCAAGATACCTATCCTGCCTTTGCAGGTCGTAGACTTGATTTGACAATGTCTGACTTGCTTTACGGAGCCGCTTTTCTCACTTTGTTAAAGATGGGGCCGTTGGAGCGTGAGGGTGTGTCACGTGATGATTGATGGATGGGCGAGTCTTGATTTGGGTACCGAGGGTACCTACTACCTACTACCTAGGTACCTAAGGTACTTTAGCAAGGTGGTAGTAATCGTAAGAGGTAGCCTCGTAGGAGGCACCTTACTAGTAGTACCCTAGTACGCTAGTTGCAAATTGGAGTGGAACGAGAAGTTGCTTCTCATGTAAGTGCTTGGAATTTTATTCCTGTGCTCTGATTGGCTGACTGTGGCAGAATTGACCGCCCCCCAAAGTTACATCACGTGATATATCCAAGATGTTTGCCTCTGTCTCGACCACGTGATTAGCTTTCGCCTCCGCCTGTGTCACGTGGTCCTTCTCTCTTGACTCTCGGGTGACGTATCACGTGACTCCTACGTTGTAGATGTACGATTTATTTTACGTTAATGGGGGTCTACGGGGGTCTCCCCCGTATATAGAGTTGACTCAGACTGTTGAGAATATTGATGGAATCGGTAGATATCATAGTACTCTACTAAAATTTGCACTTCTTGCCCCACGAATTAGAAGGGAGGGGCAGCACACTTGTAGAGTACATGCACATATACATGCCTACGCTCTACAAAGGATGATCAATTGAATCGATTCCGAGAAAGAGGAAATAGTCAAGAATGCGCCAGGAAGATCAGTCTTGTCTGAAACCAGGTGATGCATTCAGTAGCTGAATATCTGAATTGGTGAATTCCAAGACGCCCATGCTAATTGTGTGGCATCATTAGCACTGTTTCTACAACAGACGTACAATAGTACCACTGAATCCAACAGATCCTCGGCGAGATACGATGGTATCTGGAATCTAAGGTTCCTACCGGCTTTTTGGCTTATACTTCTTCCATCTTTGGGAAGGTTTTCTTTTTCGGATTTTAAGTTTTCGCATGTTTTATGTCCGGCGAGTCTGACATCGATTGATCTTGGGACCGATCTCGGGACAGCCACGACATTTTTGTGCATGTCTTGATTTGTGAACCGGTTTCAATTCAGCAGACGCAGATGTAGACACAGCTGCATACCCTCCTATACACAGATCTAATAATCTTCCTTTGGCATTGTAGACTGGCGCAGTGAGCCAAGGTCTTCATCACCAAGCTATTCAACAAGCCCGGCTGCCCGTCTTCTCAGTCAACGGGCTCGTCCTGCTCCCATCTTCCTGAAAAGCCAGCAAGCGTTTCAACCGAGCATTCGCCTCGAGGACGTCTTTCTCCCATGGGTGAAAGATGCGAGTACAGAGCGATTTCGGGTACAGACTCACAAACTTGCCCGCGGCCTAGGGGCTCGTGGCTGTCAAAGAAGAAGAAGATAGCTGCTCGACCAATGTCATATTCCGCCAGCGCTTCTTCCTCGACCGCGGTCAGTTTTAGCTCGTTTGCACCGTGGCTTGATGCACGCGGGTCTACCCTTGGAATGCAGTCTTTGCGTTGCCCGCATTACATTGAATATGCGCACAGCGGCTCGCATCGTCTCGAGGCCGCCGGTTAAATGGCTTGGACGGCGAGCATCACTGCTTTCTGTTTGAGGACCTCTGCCTGTTGGTCCGTGGAGGTTAGGGGTGAGGCGGGTGTAGGGGAGACCATGCAATAGATTTTGATGAGACGGTTGTACCTATGATGGATTTGAAATTACGACCCGCGTGCTATTTCGGCGCGGAATGCATATCTCGATGAGGATTCAACGTGGCCGATGATTGTGGATCCTGCCGCGGTCGACTGAACCTCCCGGCGGTTGGAACTTGGAAGATACTTCTTCTACCTTAGCTGCCCGTGGAGGTCCATGGGGGCAATTGCAAGCTGACTAAGCACTCCTTTTTAGACTGGACGCCGCGGGCTAAATTAGGCTCACGATGGGAGATTTGGTGATACTCGATCACAGCTTCATCTTCTCTACATCACTGAATCCGTGTAAGTCATAGCCCCGGTTGGAATTTTGTATAATTTGGTTGAAATGTGATCACTGGTCGCATGTGAAATTGTTTGTTATTTGAGAGCACGCGAGAAAATATTGGGTATTGCCATCATCGTCACTTTGAATGGGCTATTGCGAGGTTTACTTTGTACACTCGGCCAGTCCTCGATGTATCTGCAGTATGCACTACTGACCGCTTGCAATTTCAATTGCCTCGATCGTTGCCTTTGATCCATAGCTCTTGCGTTCGGCTTGATTCCGTTCTTTTGATTCCAAATGTGCAGATATATGGCCATCAGACTAACCACAATACCAGAGACGGGAGATCAGTCTTGCACACGTGGAAGCTCCAGACTCGGTCTTCTTCGATCAAGTCGCTCGAATTCGCAAGCAGTGAGCAAGCTCGTCTTTGAGACTATACTTGCTCGCGAGTCAAACATCCGAGTGGAAATCCCAAATCTTCTCCTCCCTGACTCACTGGTTTCATCCAAGCCGTCTTCCCTCTCCTCACGATGGCCTTCCAACCCACCCCAACTGATGTCTCCGTGATCATCACCGCGGCGTCGGTGGCCCGTCCGGGAGCCGATTCAGAGCCGAGGTTCCTGAACGAGCGCCGGATCACACCGACGTGGACGGTCGAGCAGGTCAAGAGTAAACTCGAGACCATGACCGGTATTCCTCCCGGTAGTCAGCGCCTACGCGTCAAGGTGCATGGTCGACCGGATGTCTGGGCTGATAATGATGCCCAGCTGATTGGGGATTTCGGCATTGCCAAGGGCTCTGAAATTGAGGTATGTAGAAGTTTGCGTTCTATGTCCCAGTACTCCGGGGTATTGGTTCTCTCCAATCATGGAGTCGTCATGGTATATGGTACTCAATCTCCCATATGAGACGGACGACCTGTCACCCTTGATTATGCCGTCATCCTACACGGCTGAAATATCGGACGACATATTTCGACCTTCGCTGACCGCGTGTTCCGTTCTAGATCCACGACTCCCGGCCGCAAACAATGCGTCCTAATTTCACTGATTTGTCTTCGGTGGAAAAGTATGAAATGAAGCCCGAAACCTACGAGACTCGCTCGGACTCGGTTCTGGCGTGGAAACGCAACCAGAAGCTTGGCCGTTTTGATCCTAATGCTCTCTCTCCAGAAGAATCTCTTCACAAGCAAGCTGAGCAGGATCGGGCCGAGATTACAAGCAAGGGTAAGTAGCTTGTGTCAGTATGTGGTTTATGTGTTTCTTGCGCTTACCCGAATGGAACGCACCCATACTCTACCTTGACTGTTTTCCCCTTCAGTATTGATTTCCCACCTTGTCTTCGGTCCAACGCTCTAACATTCATGTACAGGCATTGCCGTCACAAAGAGAGCAATCATCCTCCCTTCATCCCCACCACACATCCGTCGGGGCACGATTCGCTTTGTGGGCCCCGTCCCGACCATCCCCCTCAGCGGGCCTGCACGAGAGCTCGAGAAGAGCGGCGAAACGATCCCGGCCGAGCTACAGCCCCTGTGGGTCGGCATTGAACTGGATGAGCCGACGGGGAAGAATGACGGCAGTGTAGGTGGACAGCGTTACTTTGAGTGTCCGCAAAAGTGCGGAGCCTTTGTGAAGCCGGAGAAAGTCCAAGTTGGTGATTTCCCGCCCTTGGGACTGGATGATGAGTTGGATGATCTGATGGAGGAGATCTGAGGGTAGTTACCTCCTTTTTTCTTTTTTGGCTCAGTATCTGTTTACCTCAAGACATTGGAAAAAACTCGGCCATGATCGTTGACTCGTAAGAATTATTCATTTTGTACTCGAGGCAATGTCTTTCCTGGTTTAGTTCTGTACGCGAGTCCAGATTTGGCTTTTCTTCACACGGTTGAGAAACTTTTCCATTTAGGTCTGGATCGGTCTTGTTTATGACACTCCTACATGTTCATGTGGCAGACTATCGACCTTGATGCCATCTGTGCTTGACCAAGAATCACAACAAACATGGTTTCAGGCTTGATTGAATGCTCGAGAAATTTCTTTTTCTCGCTGCGCATGGCCTTCCTTCTCGCCGACTTTGCAAACTCATCGAGACTACGAAGCACAATCCAAGACAAGTCTCGCAAAGCAAGCTAGAGGTTCTCTCGTGTCATGTTAAAGTCCGCGTCACATGTCAACTCTATGCTTGATGTTTCTCCGCTCCCCGGTGGTTTCTTGGGTGAAGATCAAATCGGGGATTCGCTTGTGGCTATAAAGATACGAATATTATTTGCAAGGTTGTGCATCGTAACGCTTTCAGATATCCGGGATCAAGAGACCAGGTTGTTATCGAGCCAGATCAACTGGCGAAATGTAGCGATCTTCTTGCTATGCTACGCTGTAGTTCTGCCTTGAATACCTTACATTGCGTCAACCTCGGCTTCTTTCCTTTTCTACTCATCACTCGAGGTCTCTCAAATCCGCTGAATCAAACAACTGGCCCAGATATTCAACCATGCTCACGTCTCCATCTTTATCAGCTCCTTCAAGACTCCGATGTCACTCGGCACTGGCTGCTCGTCATCGAACCAAGTACCTCCTCCCACACGGCCATCGACCTCGCGACTCTTGGCTCAATCATGGACACCCAGGGTCGTAGCGCGACCCTGCTGGGAAATCCAGCGAACTTCCACGAACCAAGAAAGGGACATCAGTGTATCAGTGTTCGCGATACTCACATTGGCCATCTCGTAGCAACCACCCTACCTTGACCATCCGAACAAGTCCCGCGGGATATCAAGTCTCCGGCTGAGCTATATATGAACAGATACTAAATTTTGCGTCGTCTCCCGCTGGGAATCGCCATTGTGGATGCGGAACATTGACTTGTGTGAGATTTGATTCCTTCACGAAGTGGACGTCCGTCCTCGATATAGCTCGGGATCTTCCCATCTTCTTTGTAATTTTACATCGACCAAGGTGTCCCGAACCCGGCAGCGACTGCTTTCCAGCTGGTGCTCTGCCAGACGATAGCTACATCTCTCAGACGCGCGGATCTCTCGGCGGCGATCAGGCCTAAATCTACTCCTCCGCTGGATCAGAGCGTATAGGGCTTACGGCGAGCGAACCGCCTAGTCCTACAACATACAAATCCTTCGAGTCGCACGTACGCGATGCCGCCGTCTCACCATTCCTTCTACGTCGTTCGCCTTGAATGTGAATCCCCAGATGGTATGTGCGCTGGAATCAAGCGCATCTGACGAGACCTCGATTGTGGTCGTGCTGAATCTTTATACCGGTGGTACAACCGCGCTTAGTCCCGGAATCGACGAATATCTGGATTGTCTGTCATTTACCAGGCCGGTAGTGATGGGGGGTTCTGAAAGTAAAGAAATGTTTTGTCTGGTACATCGAGACCTTTCAACAATCAGCCTTTCAGGTTTCGTCTCTGGGTGTCGAGCGGGTTCTCCTTGGTTATGGTAGAGTTGTAGTGCTCTACGAGTCCGGTGGGTTTTACTCTTCGTTTGACAAATTGACACTACTTCATGTTTATCAACTGGAACGACAGGGTACACAAGCGCCTAAGAATCAACCTAGGATAGCTTGCGCTTCTCGCTTCGACTTTCCGTCCCGCTTAGGTATCGTTTACATTAGTATAGCTTATAACGGAGCGCGTAGTTGAAGCTCTATATCAGCTCCATCCCGGACCTTACCAGCTTCTGACCACCGAGTACAATTCGATCCGTCAAGTCAGCTATTCGAGACTCCAAACATTACCTTCGGAAATCTTTGCAGACGACAAAATCAACACTGAACTCTATGACTTACCCCGATTATTGCAAGTTGTCCATAAAAGTATGGCGATTCAAAAGGTGGGTAGCTTGGACGAAAAGCCGATTATAGAATCTCTGATCATTGAGGACAATAGCATGGTTGCCTTTTACGCATTTTTCAACACTTTGAATGACGAGAGGCTTGATCTCACTCTGATAGAGCGTGATATTATATACTCGTTATACGTCTGGTCCAGATACCAGGCGTGCCATGAAGTGCAAGTCGAGACTGTGTGCCCTATATCACACGATAGCTATCGACATCGTAGGCCTGTCATAAGCGACGACGATTTCCTCCGCTGTGTCAATAGACAAGACAAGCTGATCTGGAGGATGAAGGGTCCTAAAGTTGACGGCGAAGGGCCCGATCAGGAGGTAACAAAGCTCGCTTGGCTAGGATGAAATGCGCATACAGAGTCTTCATAGAATGTGGCGACTGGCGACTGGTGACAGATTCGGACGATATTTTTAGGTGGTAGCGAGCTTGGAAACTCAAAGATTTCAATGTGGCCATGACTACGTGTACATCATGCCGATATAATGGTTGAGTCCTGAGACAGATAAGGTAGTTGGGAAGATTGGGTGTGGGTAAGGTATATTTCTAGCTTGCCGCAGAGCTGTCCGCAAAGTGCTTTTTGGATGAGATGGAACCTTGGATCTGAGCCTTCGATACAAGCACTCTAAAATCAAAACATCGTTGTAACCAAGGATCGGACGATTTGTATTTGCACAAGTTGATTTGCTGCAGAAAGACAAGATCATAGGTAATATTTCAAGCCTAGCTGTAGTATATCTGGGACTTTTCATGTTGCAATTCCGTGTTATCATACGAGACTGTACCCTAAAGACTTCGTACCATGTCCTAGTATCTATTAGCGACAAAAGCATCATGGCGTGTCTTCAGAACGCACTGTGCTGGGATCTGTAGCCAAGTAACAGCATTGTTTATAATCTTGGACTTCCTAATCAGACAAATTACTTGTACTTGACTTCGGGACTTACCATTTTGGCTCATGGGAAGAAGCTCTACGCAATCACTCGCTCCCCAGCCAAGATGAATTATCTCGAAAGACAAGGTTCCTAACGTAACTCCCGTCTGGAGACCCGACTGGCATTGCAGCTGTCGTCGACATACCTCGAGAGTATCTGTCTCTGCATAAGCACTCACTCGACATCCCCATCAATAACGCTGGGCAGTCCCTGGTACATCCGGCGCTGGAAATCTTAGTCAATAAGGCCAAGCATCTTTATGATGTCAATCTTTGGGGGACTATTACCATTACCTAGGCTGTCATGCCGCTGTTTCTGGTTACTGAGAATGGTAGTGTACTGGTGAACGTCTGCTCAATCTCGGGCTTCTTGTAAGTCCTCTAAATAAGGGTTGTTCCTGATCCGCAGTATACAAAAGAGACTCTCTGCTAATTTGATCTGCATCAGGTGTCTACATCTCTTTAAGGGCCACTCTGATGTGTGGAACTTTTGTTCTTTTCGGGATCTTGTTGACATGTACTGCCTAGGATTGAGCAATGAAAAAGAGTATTAAGCTAGAGAAGTTGCCTTGAGTGTATTACGTGAGAGGTGCTTGTTGTGATTAGAATTGAAAGGGCTGTGATATAGGTATCTCATGGGACAGATGACGATGGAATACTTGACAAGATTGTGGACGTAAGGCCGGACATGTGTCTCATTGAACAGTCTTTCATCGGATACCAGAGCACTTTTATTCGCAAGACTATTCAGAGAGATGTAAAAGACATTTACACAACATCGGTCACATCCAAATGGACATCCATACAAACGGCCTCCTCTTTCTACTACAGTCACAGTCCCGCCTCTTGGACGACCCACTCTTCTTTCCTGCCATTCTGTCGAACCAACTCTCCAATGCTGAATCTGATCAGTGACCACGAATATACAAGTAAGGTCACGCCAACTGTCTCACCTTCGTCTTCCTCGAGTGTGCTAGAACACGCCCACCTGGATAGTAGCCGTGACCCTCAAACGGGACATCCACTCTCCCAACGAGCAAATAGCTATTCGCATGTCAAAATCTACTCGACCACTCCGAGGTTTGCTGTCGCCGACGAGCTCGAAATAATAGTAGTTTCTGTCGCAGATTATATCCTCCAGGGACCCCATGCCCACCGATAGCTCGTCTCGCAGAAGGGCGAGAAGGCTAGACACACAAGTCACCCTTTCTTCGTTGCGTCTCCATGCTACGAGGGCCTCGCGCGTGGGATAGGCAGTAGGCTCTGCCTCGAAGATCTCCAGGTGATGAATACTAACGATAGAGAGAGAATCACTTTGCGCTTGGATACTCTGCTGTCGTCAACCGGTATATTTCCGAATCCGGGTATCCATGGTGTCAGCTTCACCCGCCCGTCCTGTTAAAGTGGTCGGTCTATATTCTGACGAGGTTGCAGTCGGGCTCGACATTGGTTATGATGGTGAAAAAAACGACGATGTCTTGAACAATGGCACCGTTGGTACATACTCCGGTAATGGTGAGCGAAGGTCTGAGGACATCAGTCGAGACGCTGGCAATGTATATGGATATAAACTAGGAGACATCTACCGGCCGCGTTTTCCAGCTTTTTCGTAACTGGATTGCGATCCTGGATCGCTGTGTTTGGAAACATGTTCGAGTGTAAGATTGATCAAACTCTTCTTAACACCAACAGTGGTGATTTCAAAGTATCGAAATAGATATCAAGCTCGATATGATTGCAAAGACCCTCTTACGTGGACGGTCCTCTCACTTCATCCAGACTTTCGCTTGTCACAACAAAATGGATAGTACGGAAGAAGGTCTTCGCAAAAGTCTCCCGCGAAAGATATTCAATGCGCGACTTGATAGTCTCAGCGCTGCGAATTGTTGGAGATCCAAATGGCGACATATCTTCAATATCAATTTCGCTGAAAGAGCCGCAATGGACATGCTGGATCTTAACTGCATGAATGGCCTTCGAAATCGAGAAGATGGCAATTATCAGAGGGCTCCATTTTCAATCAGTAATAACCAGTCTCCATGTGAGACTGCTGACCCTCTATGAAGTGGAGGCGAGAGCAGGGTATTTATGGATTGCTGCGCAGAGAGACAATGATTAGAGAGTTGTGCTGTAGTGTTGGAGCGGACTGCCGCTTCCCCGTTGGGCAAGAATAATAGTCCTACAGTATGTGGGGTGCCTTCGTGTATGCGAATTGCAAAGAGCAAGGCGCACACGTCTCAGAACTGAGAGTTGGAAATCGCCTGCTATCGTGCAGAGAAGAGTACCCTGTCTCCAACCGACCCACGCTGGTCATCCCCAGTCGAGCGACGGAAGACGTGTGAACGGAGAAAGGCATGGTTGACTTTTTACTATTGTCATTGTATGCATGAATCCCACAATGGCATTAAGATGATCCGGCCGACTGCCGAATGTCTCTGGTCATTGATTGAGTACGAAGACAAAGACTGCATACGTATGGGGTCCAAAGATCCCAATGGAAGGATGACTTCGACGATTCAGTATTATGCCGCAACGGCAGAGACATGATATTCAAGACCTCTGCGATGACCAAAGACGTCTCGCTAGAATGGGACAAAAGATAACAGGAATGGTATCATAGCAACATTGAATTACCAGGTCCAGCTGGGTGAGAGCAATCCTCAAGACAAATGCGTGGAAGAGAGAAATATGACCTAAACATCCGAGTCCTCTATTTCGCCTTTTGTTTGCCCTTGGGACGGCCTCGTGGTTTCGCAGCCGGGGGTTCAGAGACTGCATTATCATGTTCAGACTCATTCGGTGTTGTGTCTGTCGTTGTCATGGTTGTCGGGGGAGGTGGCGCGGCTTCAGTCTGGTCGGTCTGCACAGGCCCTTCACTCCCTTCTGGAAGACAACATTGGGTAAAGAAGAGACGGGCGTTTTTATTCCGAGAATTTTGGAAACTGTAGTAATTGCCTGCCAATTGTTGTGTCAGTGACAAGAGGAAAGAGGATCAAAGTACAGCCTGGATATCATATCAACATACCTCGTGGAATCTGGAACACAGATCCTTTGCCGGCACTGAATTGGACACCACTGATATCAACCTGTACTCGACCATAACAGACGTAGAAGACCATGTGCATTCGCTTTGAATTTTTCGGCTTTTTCACACCGTCGGGTGGCAGTTCCACTACACCAGACCCGATGAATGAGGAGCTGAGAAGCTTCGCGAAGCGGAACGAAGCTCCTTTGACCTCTCTGGTCTCGAAGCCAGAAGGTGCATAGGCAATATCTGTCGAAAGATGTGAGTAACAATGTTTGGAAACCATAACAGGGAATTGATCGTCAATCGTACCTATTACTTCCTCTTCCGATGTGCTTGTTTGTGCAACCGGATCCCACTTCGAGACGTAACCGTGAAGGACACCGGTCTCCTTCTCCCAAAGATCGGCATCCTCGTCAATCTCATCATCGTCTGAGGAATCATCCTTTGACTTTTTGGACTTGCCCTTACGGCCTTTCTTGCTCTTTTTCGGTCGATCTGGCTCAAGCTCTTCCGTACGAATGACCTCTTTGATGGTCGAAAGAGGGTATCGTTGGCCTTCAACCGCTTCACCGTCTCCATACACGCATCGCTCATTGCGCCAATACGCCAAGGGTCGGACCGATACTCGTCCGGAGCGAGTGTGTGTGGTCTCATTGCTGCTGGGGTCCTCACGCTTGAGGATATACAGGCTGCGACCTTTCAAGGGCCCAGATCGCTGGGCGTAATTCTCAACGACACGATCCAGTTCAGGATCCAACGGCTCCCGTGATGCGCGACTTGGCTCGGCCGCAGACTTCTTTTGCTTTTTAGCGGGCTGAGGTTCGGTGGTTTCTTCCTCGTCGGCAGATTCTCGATTCTTTGGAGGACGACCGCGTTTCCCGGCGGGTTTCGTGGCGGTCTTGGCTGCCTTGCTCTGCTTGTCTGCTGCGGCTTTTGAGGTTGCTTTTGACTTCGATGCGCCAGACTTGCTCTGTATCGCAATTTCCGGCTCCGGAGATCCTGGCTCTTCAATATCCTCTTCACCATTCACCTCCTGTGCGGGTTCATCCGCAGGTTCATCGTCCGGCGGCATGACAGTCTCATTCCCCTCGTCGTACTCGTCGCTGTAATCGTCCTGTCCGGCGGCAAAAGCGTCGCCGTTCTCATCGCCCTCTCCATCGCCGTCCGAAAATTCCGCCGCTTCCGTCGATATTAATCGGGATTTCCCAAGGTCTCGCGCCGCTTTGTTGTTCGCCGTGCCGGCGTTTACTGAACGATTGGTCAGCGGGGTTGGATCCCCGCGCGCAGACGATAAACGCCTGCCATCTGATGGGCTTGAGGCTACAAGATCCTCTCTGTCATCTGGAGAGGAGCGCAAAACAGGCGACCTTCGGGAATTCTTCGCTGGTGATCGAGACACGGAAGCTCGGGAATTGTTGCGCGCATTGTTAGATGCGCTAAGGAAATCCATAGGTCCTGGCGCATTGTCTGTCCGAGGAAGGTGGTTTCATGTTAGTCATTGACTGAGACGTTAAAGAAGGCGCTTGATCCATGCCAGACCATACCATCTTCAATAGACATTTCTGAGCCGGTCTCATCCGCATCAGAGAATCCATTCTGTTGCGCTGGCGACTTTTCAGGTGAAGAGAACAGTCCGTCTACTTCTTCCATTCCGTATTCATCGCGCTGTCTCTCCTCCATAGTGAGGCCTGTTCGCCTGTGTGCGCGATCAGTGTTAATAGGATATATTCTCTCTCGGACAGGTACCAGTCTCAATCGCGACTTACCTCCCAAGGGTTCCGACATTGGAGAAGTCTAGATCACGGGGCTTCGTAGAGCCACGCGCCATTTTGGAAGACAGAATCGAATTTGACCACCAAAGTATTTATGGAATCAAATTGGTTGTTGGCCTTCCCGAAGAAGGATATACCAAACTGAAGAGAAAGTTGGCTCGCGCCGCGCGGGTGGTGAGGGGGAAAGTGGAATGATGCAGCGGAATTTGGGGAGACGACGCGCGCCGCAAGCGCTAAGCCCGAACGGTCGACGCGTCGCCATACTTTGGCGTCTGCTTTCATGTCACTTAGACATTTTCTCTTAGTTCATCTCCACTCATACCTCAAGCACTCAGATAAAGTACACCGGCCAAAATGGGCAAGGACACCAAGGTTGATATTGCCGAGGACGCCATGTCCTTTGTTCCTCCGAGTATCGACAGAGCCCGTCTGCTCACGGGAGATTCCTACGCCTACTATACGCCGTGCCCGGCCGGAATCACACCATTTGACAAGAGTTCATCGACGCCGCAATCAACAAAGGCGACGCCATGTGTACTCGGGGTGGATGAGGCCGGCCGTGGGCCTGTTTTAGGCCCTATGGTCTACGGCGCCTTCTATCTTCCCCTGGAGTTGCATCACTCTCTCCTGGCGACAGAACACAGCTTCGACGACAGCAAAGTTCTAACACCCGCAGTGCGTGCCAATCTGATGCGATTGATCAACACACCCGGAGAAAACCTATACGAATCATGCGGATATGCGATCAAGGTACTTTCGGCGCGTGACATCGGTTCCGGAATGATGAAGCCAGGCGCTGCGGTGTACAACCTGAATGCGCAAGCCATGGACGCAACAATCGAAATTATCCGAGGAGTTTTGCAAGACCATGCGGTTAACGTGCAAGAGATTTATATCGATACTATTGGGAATCCGGCAACGTACCAAGCCAAGCTCGAGCGCATCTTCCCGTCCATCAAGATCACCGTGGCCAAAAAGGCCGACTCATTGTATCCGTGCGTCAGTGCGGCGAGTGTAGCCGCGAAAGTGACCCGAGATGTTGCTTTAGAGGTCTTGTACGAACACGTGCTCAGGGCTCAGCAGCTTGACGAGAACGCCACTCCCATCGAGGGTTGGGGAAGCGGTTATCCTTCCGACTCCAAATGTGTTGGCTGGCTTCGGCGTAACATGGATCCTGTGTTTGGCTGGGGTAGTGAATGCCGCTTCAGTTGGGGCACAGCTAAGGAAATGCTGGAACAGAAGGGTGGCGTGCGCGTCGACTGGCCAGCCGATGAAGATGAAGGTAGCGGCATGCTCAGCGATTTCTTGCTCACATCCGGACCTGGCAAAACTACAAGTAAGGTCGGCCTGAAAGAATGGTTTGGACAACGTCAAGCGGAGATTTTTTGATCTGATATAATGGCATGGCGTGGCCCCGCATGGGAGTTATGGAGTTGGTAATGGCATGTATTATAATAATGGTGATACCCGATGTGGCATATTCGAAGTAAAGCAATACATTACAAAGGAGCGTTTGATACAAGTGCGTGGGTCCTCCAACGTCATATTCGTAGGCCAAATGGACAGAGGAAAAATGGGGTATCATGGGAAAAGGTCATAAGACAATCGGCGGCCCAGCACGGAGTGAGGTCAAAGCGTGGCAGTCGAGAAGTAGTAGTTGTCCCAAAGATACTCATAGTCCTCAACGACGCTTCCTACCAGGTCCAAAAGTGGCTTCCCCTTCATCTTGCCAGTGAGGCTTCGTATCCAGAATCTGGTCTTGGTTAGGCCAAAGGTTCGAAAAAGAGGCACCTCGAATCGGGATCAGTAGACTCACTTGGTAATGTTTTCGTAAAAGGCGCCACGCATCATCCACCAACCCATAGACCATCCACGTTTTCGCAGCTCTTCACGCTCAAGACCAGTTAAGCCACGAAGGCCACCGGCCACGCGTTCCTGGAAATCGCGCTTGGCGAGCTGTCGACAGCCATATTCCATGCCGAATCCTATGAGCCACGGGCGCCAGCTACGCCGGTCTCCACTCCAACGCTGCATTGCCAACGCATATACAACGGGCCGCAAAATGTACATGACCTCCGCCAACTGGCCCTGACCGGTGACACGATGCAACAGTGCCTTCGGGGGTTTGATATCATCCGCTGTGAGCACCTTCGAGATGAGGTAGTTTGATACATCGTTCACGTCGGGTAGAGACGGCATCGAGAGTCCAGTGCGGGGCATTGTCCAGCTGATGTCAGTGGAACGCTCGCCCGTAGGAGTATCCATCCCATTCCAGCCACTCTGCTCCTCCTCCACAACTTGAGTCGACCGAGGGTCAACCTCTCGCTCTGGCAGTGGAGGGCTAACCAGCGGTCGGGAATTGGTAAGCCGAAGCAAAAGCAGGCGACAGATTGCTTTGGCAATTTCGAGAAAGACGACTACACGCCATCGGGTCTTTTGTCCGCACCGCCGGGCTGTCATTTCCCACAGCAGTTCCGTGTACCGTAACATTTGCAGCGCCACGGCGACCCGATGATACAGCGACGATCGCGATGTCCAGTACTTGGTATATCGCGCGTGCGGGGAAGGTGGCGGTCTCAGGACAGTTGATGGAAGTCGAGATATGACTTTTGACACAAGGGAGTCATGATAGAGTGAAAGCAGTTGAACTCCAGAATGGACTAGGAACCATGGTCAGCTGCTTGACGCTCCTGTCGCAGGACAAGTGGGTGTTCTACTCACCACATTCTGACGCAACTTCAGATTCGCGGTATCTCCCTACAAAATGCAAGTACGAAGTCGTCAGTCCTGTCGATTTCCCACTGCAGTTCTCCATGGTAGTACCCACCAGGGATGATATAGGTCAATGAGCTCAACGCGGACTCTACGGAGCCGACGGAGCTGGAGTTCTTCGCGACAAAGTCTTCATACATGGAAAGCCATTTTGAAGGCTGCATCACCTCCCTGGGGATGGGATTCTGAATCTTGCGCACAGCCTCCATGACGCTGCAGTAAGAGGCTGTTCGATGTGGAGAGTTTACGAAATCCGGGGGAGGTTGGAAGCAGCAAGTAAGGGAGGTCACGCGGCCGTGCCAAGCCTTTTTTGCCGAGGCTGTTGTATGCAAGATCCACCCAGCAGCGCCCGTCGAGAAATTGGAATGGGGCATCATCGTCTCACGTCAACACAGTTGATTTAAACAAAGCATGATGGAGACGGTGTATCCTCAGGCTAGCCCATCAATTTTGTTATAACAGATACAACGCTCGTCTTAAATCGACAGTTTACTTGAATAATTGAGATCGTTGAATACATTGAGAGAAGAATAGTGGCACTGGAATAACTGCTCAGTCAAGTTTATCGAAAGGCCAATCGCTTATCGTAACATGTCAACTGGCATGGTACACAATATTAAAATCATTCGTCAGCCCATAACCAGCGTCCTCCGGGGCGCATCGCCTCTCGGTATCGATCTTCGACTTTCTCTCGCTCCATCTTCCGCGCGGCTTCTCGATCAGCTTCAATTTCCTGCGTGGACGGCATTTCTGTGCGCCAAAATCCAGGCGGACTTCGAGCGCGCTCATGCGTGTGTCGATGCCTTCCGTATTGATTGGCATAATGACGAGTAAAGGCCTCCACCAGCAAATCGTCACATTGTTCTTCGGTCGTTTCCCGCACACTGACTCCATTCTCACCGAGGTACTCTCTGATGATCCGCTGCTCCATTTCCATCTGCTCCGCTGTCTTGTTGTCGCTGTGAACAGCCATCCGAGCCATAGCGCGAAACCGATCTCCACAGCACCCCGAACGTGTACAACCGGACATGCACTTCCGTTCATCTTTTCTGCGAATCACATCGCTATAAGCGAAATCAAGACCTGCGTTCACAGCTGGGTTGATTTTGAAGTGATGAAGGCCTAGCCGATGTAAAGGACGTGACCGAAATGGTTCGTCTTCTGGCCGCACCTCGAGGCCACACGGCGATGCAGGGCCTTGGTGCGCTGCCTGTGGACGTGGAGACGCAGATGTATTCGTCTTTGCTTTGGACTTCTTCAAGCGAGAATTCGAACTCTGTATATGGCTTGGTGCTCTTCTTGGAGACTGCAGCGGCGACTTAGAAGGTAACTGCCCTTCAAGAAGACTGTGGAGACGACTACTTCCGTCCTGTCTAGCCTTGGGTGTTGCATCGTTGATGGGAGTCTTGGGACGCTTTCTCCTGGCAGAACCCTGAACGTCGCCGGAGTCACCGTCTTCTGCCATAATCAGAGCAGCGACAGTTGAAGAACGGGGCTTCTTAGTATTGGAGCCTTGCATGTGGATCCTCGACGCTCTCACGTTCCCATCCACAGGCTGCAAGATACCAACCGTCGCTGGGCGAGTAGGAGTGGATACTGGTGGATTTCCTGCAGAGACTTGATTTTCTCCATGTTGTGTGATGTCCTTGAAAGGCTGCTTCTTGGTGGGGGTCTGCACAGTGCCACCAATTTCATCGAGGTCTTGGGTGCTTGGGAAGTGCGTCAGGGTGCAATGCGTCACAACGTCCTGACGGGCAGGACTTGACGATAATGTCTCGGATTTGATTAGTACTGGCTTTTCGGGTGCACCAGGTCTTGGCTCCTCTTCGTCAGATGCGTGAATCCGCTTTCGCTTTCTCGTCTGGAGGTTGGGTGGAAGGTCAGAACTTGATTCAGAGGAGAGTCCGTCACTTGTCAATGTCTCCTCGGTGGATGTGACCATAGAGGAACTGGCTGGATTTTTATGATTGTCGTTCTGTAAGTGTTCCCTCGGTCGAGGCCCACAGGCTGTCGCCGGCTTCGGGTTGTGAAGGTGCTCATCACGGTCGACCCTTTGAATTTGAGGGCGACTCTGCGCTGGATATGAGCTGTCGTCCGCGCTACCGTTTTGCATGGACAACTGCGTAGGTCTGTCATTTGTGTCTCCTTCGTGGTTCTTGGATCTCGTGAAAGTGACCAGGCTGTTGTCCACGGTGACACTGAAAGATTTGCGCTTCAGCTGCCGCTCCCAATTTTGCAATTTCTTCTTATGCTGCAGGGTCACTGCTTTGAGGCCACTCCAGCTTTGGACGAATTCGCGAAGGCCATCATAGAGCATTGAGTATTTTGTCTTCAGAATTTTATGCAGTTGACTCGGATCCAAGTCTCGCTCCTTCCAGACACTGCTTGGCGCATAATCTTTCTCGAGATTGCGTACATTTCTGGGAGGCTCTAGCTCTCGCGAGTCGATGTTGTAGGTGCCGAGCTCCCCTTTCAGCACGTCTACGTGACGCTGAAGCTCGTTAGCCCTTTCCTCGGCGGCCCTCTGAGCCTCGACAGCGGCTGACTTGCATCTCTCAGCTTCTTCCAGGCGTGTTTTGTAAGCGGCTATCGCCGTTTCAATCTGTTTTTGAGCATGGCTAACTGAGACCGCACATGCTTGGGCTAAAGACGCCTGAAGATCCTCGAATACCTCCATGTGTTTCAGCCGACGAAGCTCCTACGCGGCGTCAATTAATGGACTGACGCGACTTGACGTATACCGCGTAAAGCTGGCAAAACCTCACCGTGTTGTAGACCGCTTCTGTAACCGCAATCTTATCTGCTGCCGATAAGACGCAGTCTGACGAAGCGCCGTAGCTTTGTCTTCGACGTTGCTATTCTGCTTCATGTCTTTTATGAATCATGTCAAATACGCATGATTAAGGATCTTGCATCCAAGTATGCCCAAGCGTCATTTGGATGATGCACTCGTCACGCAACCCCCAAGTAAACGGCGGGATCTGAAAAGCACCCCGCCTGATCGGTTGTCATCTCTTAGTGACGAGCTGCTTCTCCAGATCCTTTCATTTCTGCCCATCTCCTCGTTGAACATCTGCCAAAGGTAGGAGCTATTCGACTCTCAAAAGTAATGGGTTGTCCTGTACTGTACTGACGACTCTCATTCTAGGCTTTCGCGTCGTTTTCATACGCTTGCTGGAGACCCTGAGCTATGGAAAAGACAGTACTATGTGCAATGGGTTCGTCCCCGCGCTCGGCGGCTGGCCAATGTGACTCGCTCGACTCTTCCATCGAAAATCTCCGCAGCCCGAGTAGACTATTCGCCGAAAGTCTCGACCTGGCTTGATCACGGTCACTTGACTGAAGACGGAAAGATTACGAATTGGAAGGGTCAATACCGGCTTCGGCACAACTGGTCCACAGGAGTCTGTCGAGTTTCTGAAGTCAAGTTCACTGAATCTCAAACGCCGCCATTGGCGCAGCTTTGTGCTGGTGTTGTCTTCACTGCCGATACCGTGCACGGCCTGAGGGCTTGGGCGGCCAAGGATCCTGCACACTGCTTCGCGGAGATCAGCTTTTCGGATTCCGTCGAAACCCCTTCGATCAATCCGACTGCTCTTACGGTGAGCCACTTTGTTGATGAGCGTGAAGTTGTAGTCGGTTTTGAGGATGGTCAAGCATGTCGCTATCTGTTCAATGTCCGAACTGCCCGGCTGCAGCTCGTCTCCCGACACACGGGACTAGCTGATGGAGCGATCACTGCCATGGCCCTATCGTCTCCCTATCTGATGATTGTATCTGAGAACGAAAATTTGTCCCTCTACAATTTTCAAGGATCGGCTCGATCGTCAAAGTCCGCCAAGCTGCAGAAATTGACTTCACTGAGCGCAGCCAACATGGTCGCGCCTATGACACTCTCTATGCGCAGATCCGGTGTGAATATTGTGGCTACCATTGTGTATAGTTTCTTTCATATCAGCTGTGGCTGGTCTTTGGGCATTCAAGAACTGCGATTTGACCGAACCGGCCAGCAAGTGGAATCCCGGCTGACGAGTACGGTAGAGTCCCAGCATGGAACTTTCTCAGAACGAGGCCGGCCAGAATCGCGAACTCGGCGGGATTCGGTGGGGTTGGACATAGATGTGGACAGAATTGCACCTGACTCGGGCGAGCCACTCATTGTTCATCTTCATCCGCCAACATCCATATCCTACTCCCATCCGTACCTGCTCACCTCTCATGCGGACAACACTTTGACGATGTACCTTGTCGTATCGGATAATCAGCGGCTGTTTGTTCGAGGCGGCCAACGACTTTGGGGCCATACCTCGTCCGTCTCTGCCGTGCAGGTAACAAACCGAGGCAAGGCCATCTCTGTGAGTGGACGGGGAGACGAAATCCGTATCTGGGAGCTCGAACCCGCAGTACGCTCTCTCGGTAGCCGACCACTATTGCAGGACGAGAACAGCATCAAAGTCCATCCAGAGCATCCCGATCGTGATGAGGCAGACTTGGACTCTGCACCCACCGGCTCCCCGGGAGACATTGCGGAGGAACATGAAGTGCCAGATGGTTGGTCCATCATACAGGGATGTGTTGGCTTCGATGAGGAGCGGGTCCTTTTGCTACGGGAAAAAGCCGTTGGTACGCAACTTCTAGAATGCTACGATTTTACGTAGCCTACTTGAAATGCCTGCCACCCCTGCAAGGTCAGGAAGTGGTCTTCTGCCTCGAGCAATCCAATATCGAGGCTTTTGACACGATTTTCCTAGAAGCGCTTGATAGGACCCTTGGCACAAAATTGCGCCTCCGAAATCGGTTCGCAAGGTCCCTGTTGCGGCTCCGCTCTTTGAGGACCTTGGGCAGCATCCACTGGGTTCATAAATGATAGTTGGGCCCGAATTGCTTTGCATCCTTCACTTGACAAGTCATTGCAACGTCTTAAACGATTGATGCATTGATCGATGCAGGGTATTCTCACACCAATTCAGAAAGCAGTTGGGGGTCACGGTGGTCCATTGCATGTTCAATCCTATCTCAGGGACAACGTGTCTACATCCAGCAAGAATACTGTCTCTGGTTGATCACGACCTATCTCTACAAGCGAAGCATTTGTGGCAGACGTCAGGCTGCAACCAATACGTGCGCTGATGGAAGATCTTCTGTGTCGCTGGCGGTTCGGAAGCTGTATAGCCTGCAAGGGGGAATCGTGACCACGATCTCCGCCCGACATGAGACACCACTTTCGTCGCCACACCTTGTCGCATTCAAATAACTAACCTACAGGAGAAAGAATGTCAATTCGAAGGACTCTGTGTGATGGTGGGGAAGTTGCTGAAGCGTGGATTATTTGGATGGCCAGAATGTATGCAGTGAGAAGCACAAAATGAAGATTGAGATGCTGCCTTTTTGGGTTTCACATGCCATGCCATGGCGAAGCTTATCCGAGACACTCGCGCTATTTGGGGTCACTCTACTCTGTTGTCTACTTGAGACTCACCGTAGCGGCTCAGCTCTTTTGTGCTGGTTTCGCGAACAGGTGTATGTCCTCCGGCTCTTCTTTTACGAACACGACAGACCTTGATGCCTGACTGTTATGCCTGATTATGGTGCCCGATTCATCAGGCGACAAGGTTTTCCAATGTGGGGGATCCCTGAAGTTTCAACACCGCAACGCCTGCAGAGTCAGACATTCTCCCGCGGCGGACGATTATTACACCCGCGTACAGTACAGTCAGTACTGGAGCGCCCCCGCACTACAAAATTTCCTCGCCTACTCTGCCATGCCGCTTTTCGACCCAAGGAAAAAAAAAATAGTACCCTAAGAAAAAACCTTCCTCCCCTCATCCGCTCCTGATCCTCCCTCAACCCAAAACATCCTTCTCTCTTCCAAGTCGAAACTCTTCTCTCTTCCAACCGTCAATCAACATCTTCACAATGGACTCCCGTTCTCGTGCTTGCTACAACTGTACGTCTTCCTGCAATCTCTGTGAGCCTGGCTTGACCTCGTCTGTGACTCGCACACTGCTTCGCAGAATTGAGGGGTACATCGTCTCTGTTGGCCCTTGAAAATCTGTGACTCTGGTCCCTGCTGTGATATACGTCTTCTTGCTTAACTTGACTATAAGAGTGTTATGCCGTGCAGTGTGCATGGCCGAGTTCTTATGGTCATGGAACACCACTCCGTCGCTGCGATTCACTCGCGTTCCGCCTTTTGATGATTCTCGTGTTTTGGGGGCTGACCTGTACTCTTCTTTGCAATAGGCGGTGACGCCTCTCACCAGGTAATTACCTCTCGAAACTCCCGATGAAGCCTTGCATCCACGGCACGATCCGTCAGGTCTCTCTATGACCTTGCTGTCGTGGCACAATTGAAATCCCACTCTGAATACTATCAGTCGGCGAAGACATCCATGAACTTTTGACTAATCATCCATAACAATATCCAGGCTAAGGACTGCCCCAAGAAGGGTACCCCCACTTGGTAAGTCACTGGCCCCTCTGTTGACCAATACCGCAAGTCGAACGTACTGGCTGACCTTTCCGTCCATAGCTACAACTGCGGTGGTGAGGGCCACGTCAGTGAGTAATCCCGGACAACGACAAGCCACGAGAGTTGTGATTGCCCATCAACGGGCGGGTATTCTCGTACATCATCATCCATCCGCTAATCTCCGTCTTCCTCAGACCGCGAGTGCCCCGAGCCTCCCAAGGAGCGCACCTGCTACCGCTGCGGCCAGACCGGTCACTTGTCTCGCGAGTGCCCCCAGGGTGGCAACAGCTACGGCGGTGCTTCCGGCGGCAGCCAGGAGTGCTACAAGTGCGGTCAGGTCGGCCACATTGCCCGCAACTGCTCCCAGGGCGGTGGTAACTACGGTGGTAACGGTGGCTACAACTCCTACGGCAGCCGCCCCCAGACCTGCTACTCTTGCGGCGGTTTCGGCCACATGGCCCGTGACTGCACTCAGGGTCAGAAGTGCTACAACTGTATGTATCCATGCAAACCCTCTGGTTGACAAGAGAGAGAGTGTGCCATCGATGGCTCGAACATCAAGGTCTCCCTTTTATTCTATCGACCTTTCCCGACCAGTTACTGACCCCTTCTTTTTTTCCTTCTATCACAGGCGGTGAGGTCGGCCACGTTTCCCGTGACTGCTCTACCGAGGCCCGCGGTGAGCGTGTCTGCTACAAGTGCAAGCAGCCCGGTCACGTCCAGGCCGCTTGCCCCAACTAAAATGTTTCATTCTTCGGCTTTGGAACAGGGGATGTCACCTTTCTTCTCCCTTTTTGGTCTCCTTGGAACATAGGAGTTCAGGAATTCAAAAAAAAACAAGTGGGATGGTTTCTCTTTTCAATTCACCTTTGATCGCCTCCTCTCTCCGGTCTTCCCCCCCCCCCCTCGACCTATTCTCCCCCCCTCTCTCTCTCTCGACTCTGATTTTTGTCTCCTCATCTTTTTCCTTTTTTACATTTTACATGCGCCACGATTTGAGATGTCTATTCCCCTCGGGCTTTGTCGACTTTGTATGATCACTCACGGCTGGAATCACGACCATGGGTCTTTCTCTTTATAATTTCCCCCTCTTTGCATTTTTATACTGTGGGCTTGATTTCTCTACCTGCCCTGACTGTCTGACGGCTGAATGTGGTATCGTCGAGGTATTAAAGCACTGGAAGAGTTGGCTTTGAAAAATCTCGGGCTGTCTCTCCTTTGTTCATGTTTCCTCGACTTTGATACGGACGAGATTCTCGCTCTCCCTTTTCCATGTCCACCGAGTTCTCCTCGCGTGGAAAGGGAGGTGCGTTGAGAATCTGCAATGGTGGTGATTTTTTGTTCCCGAAAGTTTGAACAAGGAACGGGAAGGCATGGACTTATCATGATGATCTCTTCTGGGCAATTACTTGATATGCATGGGGGAAATGCATGGCTATGACTCTCTATCACTTGTGCATCGTAGGCTGTAAATGGCGGAACAAATGTAGTTTTGCAACTCGGGTAACCAGTCGGCATATCCGTTGCTGTGTATCTTGTACCTATTAACAGAGGCATGAAAGACTGGAGGCTCCAGGTTCCAAGTTGTTCATGACAAGGCCTGTCAACTTGCGGCTTTGTAGCTGGCAACCTGCTATCCATAGAGACGGTACCTTGGCGGCTTCAAATGGCTGAAAATAGAGACTCACGCCTCCGTGAAGGAATATATGTACATCAAACGACAGTCCTTATGGCACTGTACACTGAATCAGTGGATACTGCGATATCGAGTATACACCTAGCCCCTAGGAACTGCAACTACACATCATCGCCCTCTTATACTTGGGCACGTCGCCACAGAACCGATCTTCCTCTGCCCTGTCAAGGCCCCATTCCTCGTTGAACGGGTTCAGCGCCATCTGCATGACGCGTCCGAGGATCTCGCGATCACCCTTTTTCTCCACGCGGTCGATGACTTCGTCGAGAATCCAGCCTCGGGGGATGAACTGTGGGCAGAAGGATATGTGGTTAGATATTGGGCTCTATGAGAGGAGATGCGCTTCTGAAGACGGGGTGGTGGGAAATCGGGCACTCACGTTTGGATTTACGGACTTCATGACTGTCTGCCGTTCTTGATCTTGGGGTTCATCGCTGCCCCAATCCTCAATGACGCGCTTTCGCCAAGCATCGAGCCATTTGGAAATGCGTGACTTGGCCGATTCCTCGGTCGTTCCGACTCCGCCGAATCCTTCGGCATGGGCGAATCTCGTCGCGGCGGCCAGTCGTTTCTCCTCCGTGTCAACGTCCGAGAGAGAAAGGCTGGACAGGCGGCGGAAGAAATGGTTGAAATCGAGCTCGAGGGCCTCCATGGTGTCGAGGATCTCAGAATAGAGGGTCTGGAAATCGGATTCGTGCTGAGTCTTGAGGCCTAGACGCTGAGTCATGAGTCGTTTGTATTCGTGCAGGAAGACAGCGCGGAATTCCTCGCCAGTGCGCTCGATGATCTTCTCGGCGCGTTGGATGAGTTCGCTTTCCTGGGTCTTGTCGGTGACGCCGTCTTTGACGAAGGACTCGTCGTCGACGTGTTTGCCTGCGCCGAGGAGTTCGCCCAGCGACTCGCCGAGACGGACGAGGTTCCACCAGATGATGCTCGGTTGGTTGCGGTAGGAGTACCGGAGCATGTGATCGTCGTGGTTGGGCGTATATGTCGGATCGAAATTGTCCATGAATGCGAAGGGGCCAAAGTCAAGTGAGAGTCCGTAGATGGAGGTGTTGTCGGTGTTGAGCACCCCGTTCATGAATCCGTAGGCCTGCCATGCGGCGACCGTTTTGGCATTACGTCGGGCGATTTCGCGGTACAGCCGGGCGAAGCGATTCTCGTCAATCTCGTTGGTGGTTTGAATTTCGTCGCGGGCTACTCCGCGCGCGGGTTTGTCGACGACTTGGGTGTCCTTGGGGAGCGTTTGATTGTTACCGAAGGGCAGGGCGCCGGGGAGGGTCTCCCAGCCGCCAAATACATCTTCGGCGATGAATGTGGAGAGTTGGCGGATGAGAGCGCGTTCACCGCGTGCACGGAGTAGATCAAAGGTGCCGATTCGAAGCCAGCTCTCGGCGAAGCGGGCGACGATGGCGCCTGGTTCGAGACACTCGCGGAGCACCTTGGACTTGGGAAGCAGAGTGAGAGAAAGGGCGCGGGTGGTGGGGATGTTCAAAGCATTGAGGGCTGCGAGATGAAGTATTATGTTAAATCCTTGGACAGGTCACTCTTTAGGAGGGCCCGGGAATTGAACAACTTACCTTCGGAGACGACGTATTCTCGGATACTGGATCGAAGGACAGCCTTGCCATCTGCGAATCGAGAATACGGGGTTCGACCTGCGCCTTTCAATTGCAGTTCATACCGCCTGTGAGTTTGGGGGTTGGTGACTTCGAAGAGGCTGATGGCACGCTGAGGAAACAATCAGTTGATTATCCGATGCGACCATGTTCGAAAACTTTGAAGGGTATCGCAAGCGAAGAATACGTACTCCATCGCCGAGCTGCCCAGCCCAGGAGCCACTGTAAAGCTGGTTAGAATATGTGATCCTTTCATCGCATGTCAATAAGAAAAGACAACAAAAGAGAACCCATACAATTGCCATCCTAGAAAATGCGGAGGGGTTAGTTCTCCAATTCTCCGCTTGGCGATGTCCACTTGATGCAGACTCTTTTTCAACAAAACTGACCTCCATAACACTGTGCCCAGGGATAAACACCTCCATCTGTCTCTGTCCATGCAATCTCATTCCCAGCCACCACTGCCTGAAACGACGCGTTCTCTTCTTCCCCCGGTTTCAGCCCCAAATCGGCCATTGCCCGAGAACTCACCCCCAGCAGCTCCGTGTCCTCGGCTGGTTCAGGCCGCACATAGGTGAATAGTGCGCCTTTCACCATTCGCGGCCCGAGTGCTTCCCGGGGTGCGTGGTGGGAAATCTCGGGCGATTCGAATGCCGGGTCGGCGGGGAGTTTGCTCGTGAAGACATTGGACTTGGTCAAGTCGTGGAGAGACATTGTGCCTGGGCCTGTGGCCTGGTTGGCGGGCGAGGCTGTGCTTGTGAAGAGTTGGGCGGCCATTTGATTGAGACGGGCGTGACTGGGTTTGTAGCTGGGAGAATGTCGGGAGCTTCCTGATGATGACGGTACTAGTAGTTGTCGTGATGGCGGGGACATGTACAGGGATCGGAGTCGAGGGTATACTCGGAGCATTCGTGCCGGGACGACGGGCATGGAGATGGGGGATCAGTATTGCCGGATTGCGTTGGATTCTAGGAAAATTCCCGCATGTGTTGTTCTCCTTGGTGAAACCTCCTTCTTTCCGCTTCTCTCGTCTTCCTGATAATTGGGTCTAAGAGGTTGTAAAACAGAGTGCAACTTCTGACTCGGGACTTTTGCCTCGGAGGTAGTCTTTATCGGTGATTCTTTCTTATCGCCCGCCGAGCTCAGCAAAACAGCCGCGAGTCAGCGAGTGACATCATACCATGCACTCATGATGAAGAGCCAACTGGTCAGAACTGGTCCGCAAACTGGAGGGAATTGATACGACCAATTTCTTGTCTGGAGATGAAGCATAATACACAACTCAGAGTGACTCATTTCTGACGTGGAACATGCGGTTGACTACTAGACAATAGACAGAGATATTCGCCTCTTGTATTGTACCTACAATGGAACATAAGTATAACACTGTTCAAAATCAAGGACTTGACATATAATGTCTTTATTGAGTGCTGACTATAGTCAACTGCGCGTAGGGTACACGCCTCTGCGTTGCCCTGTTAAAACTTACTACCATGTACATAGGTGTATTAGGTATACTAGTTAATCCCCACGATTGTGACGAAAAAACCACTTTGGCAACACCAGGTCAAGTGACGGACTTGGCGCGAGCAAGTTAGTTTTTGCCAGTTGAACACAGACGCTCTCTACCACAATTACGACGTTATCGACGCACTTTCTTTTCCGTTCTCCTCTTTGCACTATACAAGCAAGGCGTCATTCTCTCGCTGCCAGCGCCATCGTGAGCAGAGTGAGCACAGATCATACGTCCGTGCAGCAGCTCTAGACCTAAAAATCATGTCCTCTAACTTGCTGGACCGAACCCTGGAATCCTTTTCCACCACGTCAATTCCCCCCGCGGAATCGCCCCGCGCTGTACAAGACGTACGCACCCCAAAAACTGGAAAATGCGGGATGTGTGGACGTGTCGAAACGAGAAGAGGAAGCCAATATGACTGGATTACTCCAAAACAAGTGAGGAGGAGACCAGATGAGAAACCCACCTTCAAGGCAGCCACTGCGGTGGGTCATCTCCGATAGCCATGTCGATGACAATGACAATGTTTGGGTCCCGATCGTCTCAATCCTCGTGGCTTTAAAAAGGCTGCAGGATGTCCCACTTTCTTCTCCGGTGCCATTGATTTTCCTTCGCGTTGAGGAAATCACTTTCCATTGCACTGAAAGACTCACCAAGCCCTTGTGAGGATCGTCCGTTTAGTGTTTACGTCACCGCAATGGCTTCGTCGCAGACCATCCCATCAACGAAGTTGAATGATGGGTCGGAGATGCCCATGGTGAGTGCAGGAACGTGGGAGTTGGCAGCTGCGACTATATTGAGTATCGACAACAGATTCATGCTGACCCTTGTTTGGTGACTTTCTTCTTCCGATAAAACAGCTCGGATATGGCACAGGCACGGCGTGGTTCAAAAAAAGTGAATCCATCCTCGGCAGTCTCGACTCGAACCTAGTCGAGGCGACCAAGACGGCCGTCGGTTTAGGGTACCATCACCTCGACGGCGCCGAAGTGTATCGGACCGAGCCCGAGTTGGGCAAGGCGATTGCCGAGTGTGAGGTGCCACGAGAGAAGCTCTTCGTCACGACCAAGGTCAATCAGAATGTGTCTGATATTCCCGCTGCATTGGATGCCAGTTTGAAGAAATTGAAATTGGAATATGTGGATCTGTATGTTTTGACATTGCCCGTTTCCTGCCGTACGAGTTGACGAGGATCCACGAATCAAAGATCGAATGACTGACTGTCTACTCAATTACTTCCTCTGCCTGCAGATACTTGATCCACCAGCCATTCTTTGCACAGACCAAAGAACAGCTACAACAAGCGTGGGCCGCCATGGAGCAAGTCAAGGCTTCGGGCAAAGCCCGCTCCATCGGCGTATCCAACTTTCTGCAGAGCCATCTGGAAATCATTCTCGAGACTGCCACCGTGATTCCCTCGGTCAATCAGATCGAGTATCACCCTTACCTGCAGCATGGCAACCTCGTTCCTTGGCAGCAAAGTAAGGGCATCACGACGGTCAGCTACGGGGGCCTCACGCCCACCACTCGGGCGGCGGGCGGTCCCTTAGACGAACTGTTGGCGGGTCTGGCCAAGAAGTATGCCGTCTCGGCCGGGGAAATTCTGCTGCGCTGGTGCTTGGACCAGGGCGTGGTCTCGATTACGACGAGCAGTAAAGAGTCTCGATTGGTGAGTTATTTGCGGGCGTTGACGTTCCAATTGACTCCCAAGGAGATTCAGAACATTTCAGAGCTAGGTCAGACACACCACTACCGGGCATTCTGGAAGGATAAGTTTGCAGAGGATGATCGGTCCTGACCAGCAAGCTGAATCAACGATGTGTAAATAAACGGGGTTGATTGTGAGAATACCCGTGGGGGGAGGTGAAGGACATCTATGGCTCTAGCATATACCGGGATACATATAGTCAAGGTGCAAATAAGGGCCGTGGAAGATTTCTTGTCCGGGCGCGTGCGCAATACCTTTGGTTTATAGTAGTCTTATCTTGACGCATTCCTCCAGAAGACGGGATCGCATTTCGAGCAAAACTTACGAAACACGGCCGGCGGTTTCTTCGGTGTCTAGGTATTGATACATGATCTCGACTTGATTCTCGACTTGGGAATATTATTAATGATTGTTCTATCCGAATCAGTACTGCCGGGGAAATGTATGCCAACAGAGGCTCGCAGGCTTGACGATCAACTCCCTTGTCCCACCAGATATTCGACGCATGGCCTGTCTAGAATTCACAATATATCCAAAGTAGCTGCATCGGTATATAGTATATACCCTCTCCCTTGCATGGCATGACAATTTCTTTTTTGATGCGGTTGTGGTTGCAATGACCGCTCATTGTGGTCATCAAGAGTAAGGTTGGTACTATAATGGTACAGTAAGCCATCTACTGACTAGTGACTACTAGTTAACTACTACTACTAACTTATGTACTACAGTTCTGCTCACTTACTCAGTATTCAGTTGCACACCCTGTCATTTCCGAGGTGCCGTGGCAAGACTCATCAGGGACCCGATTCGGACCAAAATACACCTTGCATGACTCGCCGCAACAGAAGCGCCTGACCTACTCGAGGTCAGTGAAGTCACTCACGGAACGAGTAAACTTCCCATTTCCTCGCCATTTGGCTATCGAAATGATCATCTTGGAGACTCTTTCCACTTCCACTTGCTTGATCAATGGTCCTCGTATACAATATCAATTCTCTGACATAAGACACAACTCCGTTTCAGAGTCAATCCACCCTTGAATAAAGCCTCAGCTTACTCGTGAATCGCTCTGTCGGGACTTTTTCGAATTCAAGACGGGCCCTCACTTGATCTAATCAGGCGGAATGTTCTGCCCTTCAACGCTCTCCCCACCACTCCATTTCTCTCCAACTTGCATCTCTTACCCTCCAAACCTTCATCATTCACCTTGTATAAACCACCACCTCTAGGACGATGCCATAAAAGAGCCTCTTCCGCGGCTGGTGAGCAATCGACCCACTCTAGGCCTTTTTGACCATCGCTTTCCCCCCCCTCCACTTCAACTCCTCTCACGAGTCACTACTTCACTGAACTCCCATCTTCTGTACTACGGCGGTCCTCTCCTCCTCTTTCTCCAGTCCGGCCCGGTGGTGTTTCATTGCTCACTCGCTTTCACGCGCCGATGGGTTTGGACCCGCTCTCCCCAATTCCACTTCTTCTCTCCGACGCATACTTTCTTCCCTGTTGATCCATACCCCGAATTGAGTCCCTCCACCCGACCCAAAGGGAACAAGCAACAGCCCCAAACGACATATTATTACCCGCGCGACTTGACAACAGCGAGCATCCATATCACTCTCCGATCTGGACCCGAGGCTTGACAGCTCCGTTGCTCAAACCGTTTGGACCTGTTCACCACCCACCTGGCGGTGCTTCTCTCGTCTTCTGACTTATTCCTGGAACTGCCCGTTGCGGCGCGTGCCTCTTAATGAACTGATGATCCATGGTTCACGACTCTTCTTCTTAACTCCCCGCGGACTGCGATGTCGGTGAACAATCAAACCCCCTCCGCGGACACTTCATTCTCCCAACCCGCCGACCAAGCGTGTGCAGCGGATTTCGATCACCTGAATCACCGATTGAAACGATTGTCCGACCAGGTCCTTCCCCTGCATCCATACTTGCTGACCCTCCCCACGAATGCGCCGTATCGCCTCCGCTCTGCCAACACCAATTGGGCCGTGGGACCGGGTCGGCCCTTCACCCCGGACGAGCAGGACCTTCAGTACATGACCTTTCTCACCCATCACAATACCGATTCTCTGCTGGTCGCAGTGGGCGACTGGTCCGACGACTCGGGTCGCATGATGCTTGATCAACCCGCGGTGTCGAGGTCCACCGCCGAACTGCAGCCACCGCGAGAGAACACGGTCAAGAAGAAGAAGATCAGCTTGAACGATTACAAGTCCCAAAAGACTACAGGGGGGCCGGTCCCATCTCCTTCCCCCGCAGTGCAGGATCAGAGGAGTCGCGAACATTCCAACCTCGACCGGCGCGACGGCACAGCGCGCGCTCCCAGAGCCGACCCGATCAAGAAGAATCTCGAAGTTCCCACGAAGCCCGACAAGCCTGAACCACGTCCGTCGAACTCCTCCAATCCCTCCAAACCCACCCCCTTGGAGCCTCCTCCGCCGGCGAAGACGGCGAAGAAGCGGCCTCCAACGTCGGAGCCCGAGCCACAGACGACCGAGACCAACAAGGAACCCAACATGCAGACCTCCAAAAAGCCGCGATTATCACCCGAGAAAGGATCGCGCAAAGACACCCTCCCAACTAAAACATTACCAACCCTCCTCTCTCCCACATTACCACCGTCACCGGCGCCGGACCCCGGATTTGCGCCGCGACTGCCTCGGTTACTTTCTCCGACTCTGCCTCCCGAGATTGAAAAGGAGCTCGCCCAGCTCAAGGAAAATTCTCCCGGTGACATTTGTCCCAAGTATGAGGTTCCGGCCACGAAGACAAAACGCGATGAGCCTACTCACGCGCAAACACCTACATCGTTGGTCAGCAGTAGCAATTCCACGACGCAGAGCAGTCGTGCGAATGGGACAATTAAAGATATAGACCGTGGCTCGGGGCGGTCGTCGGCCATAGTGAAATTGCGCTATGGACGGCTCAATCGAAAACGAGTGGACAGTCTGCTCAGACTTTCTGGTAAAAGGAAAGCACAGCGTGTCAACTCGCCCTCGGCTCATGATGCCGATGCTGACGAGGCCCGTCAGGCGGAGAGGACGAAGGCTCTGGAACCTGCCCGCGGAGGAGGAGGAGGAGGAGGAGGAGGAGGAGGAGGAGGTGCAGCTCCAGCCGAACGAATCAAATCAAAAATCAAGCACGAGGCAGACGAGCCGACGCCGAGCTCCACGAGCGTGCATACTGCTCGCACAAAGGAAACGAAGCAATCGATTGAGAAGCCCCACTTGTCGGTGCCGGATCGGTCCAAGGCGACCTCTTCTACTACAGTGAAAGATACAAAGGCAGCTCCCACAAGCCGTCGGAACGACTTGCTCGATGTTGCCGACAACAAGACGCCTGCGACGCAGGTTCCACGGCGACCTTCAACCGATCCAGCGATAAAGGGATCTCCCGCTCAACCAGACCGTTCACGAAACCATGAACGACGAGAGCAAGAGCGACGAGGATGGCAGGAAGATTTCAAGACGTTCACGAAAATGGGCCGGGAACTGAAACACGCCGCTGATCGATTCAACAGTGGACGCTCAACGGCGGATGAGAAACTGGCTGTTGTCACTGCAATTGAAGCCGTCATGTGTTTTGTTCTCGCTTTCGTGGCCGATGACCAAGGCAAGGCGCTTTTCCGGCAAAGCGTAGATTCGTCCACATGGCGATCCATCATTGCATATTGGCGCGTTGTCTACAAGAACAGCTCCTCCTTCCCGGTGCTGCAAAGTCTATGCCAACTTCTAGGCGCAGTTTCCTATGACACCATTCACGCCTTGGACTTGGAACGTCTTGCCGTGACTCCAATCCCAGGAGAACAAGAGCCCGTTCCCACACCCGGCAGTGACGGAAATGGAGTCTTGACTGACGACAGCGCCAGCAAAAAGAGTTATAAAGAATTCGTCGAGTTGAAGGCTCGTCTTCCTGAATACTTTCGAGAATCACAGAAGCTTTGGCTGGACGCGTCTCGAGGTCTTTCAGAAGACATGCTGAGTCGGGACTTTCCATCAACTTGGGCTCGTCGCTGTCATCGGCATGCGGAACGCGGGAAGACCTCGTTCCGCGCGGGCCACTACTCAGGAGATTATTACCTACCTTTTGGAGCGGTCACGCCTCCTATAGAAGTTGTTCGATTTGGCTCGAGTCTTTTGAAAGAATGGTGTACTCGGGAAGGAGTCGACTGGCAAGGTCGACTGAAACTTTGAGCTATAATCGCTTGAACGGACGGGCATCTGTTCCATTTCTCACATGAAGTGAGAACTATCCCCGATTCGTTTTTTTTTTGTTTTTCAATTACGAGTGAAAACTTGTTTTTACAATTTTACTTGTCTTTGCATGATACCTCATCTCTTGCAATTCATTTTTATGTGATTCTCTCTTCCGTTGTGATTTTGGCGAAAAGATTCCCATTTGAAGTGGCTGTCTGCTTCTTAAGCCTTTCTGTCATCTTTTCTTTTCTTCTTTTTTACTTGGTTTTTCTTTGCTTTCTTGTCTTTTCCTTCCTGCCCAAATGAAGCGATATGATTTTGCACATCGGTTGTGGTTTTTCTGGGAATGATATGATACCTTCACGGATGAGTACTTGGTACCCTCTGCAATTGAATTCTTCTTCTCTCTTCCTTCCAGCTTTCAGATACCTTCCGGTCCTTATATTCGACTCCGTCCTCCCTCCTAATTCTCGAAGGGTCGTCAAGAGCGGCCTGGATCTTACTCGATCTCGCTTCGATCGGAAGTTATCGCGGAACCTTTTGCAACCTTTTCACTCGGGTTGTATGTCGCTTTCAATTACATCTCCTTCGTCCTGACTTTTTTTCCTTGTTACTCTCGTTCGGCCCCATCTCCGGCCCTCACGTTCCCCCGATTAACTCCCTCCTCCACTTGGATCCGCGTCCTCAACTCACGCTGACACTGGCCCTGACAGTCTACCTGTCCGTTCTTCAACCGTCATGATACCAATGAGTCTTTCAGTGGCACTCCGTCCCTTTTTTTTCTTCCCCCCAGTTTTTTTCCTACCATTCTCATTATACTATTATACCATGACTATAATTCTAATTGAATGATTATCATCGCAATCCAACGGCAGTAGGGTCTTCCCTTGCGCCCGCCCTTGTCCGAGGGAATGAGTCCTTACGGACATAGTATGTCCTGTTTGGAGGTAGGTAGGTACGGTACGGTACGGTCCAAGGTCCCCTGCCGGATGCTATGGGTAGTCGTAATCAACAGGATGCGCCGCGCTTGATGTGTTGGCCTGGAGATCTCGTCCTCTCTCGTGAGGGTGGGCTGATAATGCATTGCGAGTAATTCTTGTTGGGTAGCGAGAAGCTTTTGGTTGGAAGCTTGAGGGTAGACGTCATGTAGGTAGAACTAGAGACGAATAGATAGTATTTCAAAACCTAATCAGATCAAAGTATATAGAGACCCTTGTCCTCGCTTAAGAAACATCATGAGGAAGGAATGAAGCGCAATAGCCCAGTTGAAACACCAGAAGCAAAAAACAAGATACTTATGTCTGCACCTGAACCAGCACCTGCACCTGCGCCTGAACATCCGGAGGGTGGGAAAGACGGGCGAAACGGGATGATGGGGATTTCTCGCCTCGCGACTCCGAGTACCGAAAATGAAAGTGGAAAATAATTGCCGCGCTCGTTGACGCCAAACCTCGAGTCGTAGGGGTTGATTCGTTGGTTGATCTAGAATGGGAACAAGGAGAAACAGGAAACGGGGATGAAGAGATGCAAAAGAGCATACATAGAGACAAAAGCCCACTGCTCCGTCCATCTTCCGGTCACAACTGAACCGCCTAACGCAATGCCACCTCCCCGGCAGTCGGAAGTTGCACGCTGCATGAATGATATAAAAATGGATTAGACGTTCTCGGGCCCGTAGTCACGACGAAGGTCTGAATTCGAATCCCCGAACAACCATCCCGCCTCGCGACAATATCGAGCCTCTCGGCCATATACCCCCACCTCACTGGCCCAGCATATGACAGCTGCGTCCACGATATCGGCAATCACGCTTTCGGTCGCACCCAGGATACTCCATCCGATGGTTGCGGCGATCAGACCAACCACGTAGGCGTATACGCTACCCCGAAAGGTCCCCGCCGTGTCCAAGCTTCGTGCAGTAGTCACCCATCCGCCAAAACCAAGGGCAAGGGACATCATGAAACGTGTGGCATGTAGAATAAGTTTGGAGAGACGGTAGGAAAGAAGTGAGGGTGAAGATCCCGGGGAACGTGAGTAAGCGCGTGGATGGAACGAGGTTGTTGTCGAGGCGGTGGCAGAGGGAGCGAGAAGTGTCATTTGGCTGAGACCACGGGCAGATGCGCCCAGGGCTTGCGAGTGGATAGCGGCATAGGTGAGAGATAAAGGATTGGTGAGATATGCAATGGGCGAGGGCACAAGGGAGTATGCGAAGAGGCTAATAATGGACGATAATCGACTAGGCAGGATGATGAGAGGGAGGCGAATAAGAAGACTCAGTAGCCGTGATAGACTGATTGTTCCAAACAGAGTGGTCGTAGCATGCACGAAAGCCGCTTGGACGATTTGTCGCGAGGTGGGTGCCGGGCTTGCAAGACGGTGAAAGTACCATTGACTCACAGTGGCTGCTGTCACTGCGCGCTGAACGCCAGCGATAACACCGATGGACCAGAGATAGATGAGTACGAAGAACGCGCCAAGCCACCAACTGCTGAGATCAATGATGAAGGACCTCGACCCTGAAAAATGTCCACCCAGGAATACCCGAGTGAACATGAGCATCCATATCCATGTCCAGGAGACCACGCAGGCGAGAATGACGAGACCGAGAGCCAAGAGCTCTGGGTTCGCAGCGAGGATCCGGCAGGCGAATTCCAGTATTCCGACTGCTTTGCCAATGGACTGACGACCCCGGAGCACGTTGTATATCCATAGACTCGCCAATACAAACGGCACCAATGAGCCCCATCGCATGACCTTGTCTTGAAAGCTTGCCCCGTGCCACGCGCCCTTGAAGCTCGAGATGAATGGGTATAATGAAAATGAGTAGAGAATGACAGGCACCGCAACCACAATCAAGTAAACCAAAGCTCGCACATATGATCGCAACAGTGCCAGCCAGACTAGGGAAACGAAAACCGACACTAGCGTATAGACACCGAGCAAAAAGTACGACCCTTGCACGGTGAAATAGATGGTGTCTCCCCATTTCGACTTGTCTCCCTTTGACGGAGTAGACGTATGCAGCCATACCAAGAATGCAGTCGCCAACAGGCCGGCCAGTGCAATCAGGAAGAGTTGACCCCAGAATGCATCATGCACGATCGTCTCAGACATAAGCGGGGGTAACGAAGCTGGCACCGAGCTTTGGGAACTCGCCCGTCGAGGATCTTGCGCTTGCGATGGCAAAAATGGTTGAGTAGGACTCCCCGGATCATCGAAGCCGTACAAAGGATCATCATTGGCAGTAGGTCTTCGTTCGCGAAACCGTTGAATGGGCGGCTCATCCCCGCCCATCTCAGATGGCGCCCGGTCGGTATCAGCAAGGCCACTTTGCAACGAATCATCCAGCCCGACATCTACCAAGTGACCTCGAGGTCTACTACCCCTGCTCCCAGCCCGGGATGTGTATTCCTCAGGTACATCACCCTCATCGGCCTCGTCCACAGTTCCTATTCGAGAATGCTGAGGAGCAGGTATACTCTTCTCTCCGCGCCAGGAGCTTTTTATCCCTTTCCCATTTCCAGGCCGCTCGTCATATCGAGAGTGACCCTCTTCGAGTTCTGCAGACTGAGCCGAATCCTCGTCATTCTCTGACGATTCCCTCAGGTGGCTGTCACCGAAATGTCGCCTTGATCGCTGCAACGCATAGAAATCCGCAATTTCACGCTCCCGCTCGGTCTCATCGTCCTCTTCTCGAAATTCATCTGTCGCGCTGAAGAATAGAGGCGCCGGTTGGGCGGATGCTCGAGAAGCAAATGGGAAATTGGAGACTTGTGAAGCACCCGATCGATATGGGTCACCGCTCCTTAAGTACGAGCGCGAGGATGGGTGTCGTGTGCTACCTTGCCGCTGGCTCGGAGGAGCTCTTCCTGTTCTTTGGAGCTCGTCTGGTCGGGAAACTAGTCGCGACTGTGACTGAGCGAGAAATCGAGAAGCATCTGTAGGATGCCGAGAAGATGATAGGGAGCAACGGTTAGTCAAGCTTCAAGATACACCCGAAAAGTGGCGATTTTGCGGTTGCGGAGACGGATTTTGCGGGCTTGAGTGTGGATGTCGGTGTGGGTATTTTGGGGGGGGAGGAGCCCTTAAGTCTATACTTACACTCCGAGAACATGGCCCACTTTCGGGATAAATGAGCTCTAGATAACGGAGGGGGGAGTTTCTTATGGGTAGGCGGAGATCAGAGGAATTGTGATAGAGTGCGACATTCGTAAGATGTTATTTTGGAAAAGCACGGAGACAACGAAGACCGAGTTACGCTGGCCAGGATAGGGGGGGCAAGAAGTCTTGCACCGGAGGACGTGATAGTCTCAGAAAATAAGTTCGAAGAGAAGAGCAGTCGAATGGGATCTTCAGGTGATGCAAGCGTCATCTGCACAGGTCAGGCTCCCGTCTTCACCATACGGCAGGTCCGATAGATGACTCAGCAACCAGCTGATAAGAGCTTCCCCGATCCTGGCGGTGGGCCGATAACAGACTCCCGCCGATAAGTAACTGTAAGCTTGTCCGTGATCACGTTCCACACCCCAGTCGGTGATCAACCTTGAATGTTGATTATCCACTCCCCATAACTTTCGTCTCCATGTCACAGCCATGGGATTACATTGCTAAGCTTGTCTGCATCGGTGATTCGGGCACGGGCAAGTCCAGTGTGAGTCTGATAAGAAACCCCAAAACTCACCCGAGAGACTCTCCGAAACATACGTTGCTTTCCTGGGAGGGCGGAACGCACGACCGCTCATGACTGTGATGACCTCACCTGGCTGACTGGACGACCTGCGCACTGTCGCACGTGCAAACGATAGCTCACGATCCGTCTCTGTGAGGGTCGATTCTCACCGACCCACGATGTCACCATCGGCGTCGAATTCGGATCCCGAATCGTCCCCGTAGGACCTCCTGCCTCGCATGAGCTCGGACTCGACGACGACGGCCACAGGAACAGCAATAAGAATAAAGCAGCCGCGGCAGAAGACCCGACACGGCCATCCTCCTCATCGTCTACTTCAGCCGGCGGCGGCGGCGGCGGCGGTCTCCCAACACCACCGCGGAAAAAGCCCCAGGACAAAGAATCTCCAGTTCAAAAGCGAATGAAATTGTCCCTATGGGACACCGCCGGTCAAGAAACATACAAGTCGATCACGCGATCATATTTCCGCGGCGCTTCAGGAGCGCTTCTCGTCTTCGACATTTCCCGCCGAGCCACCTTTGTATCCTGCACACAGTGGTTGCAAGATCTGCAACAGATTGCCGAGGATGGGATCGTGGTGATTCTTGTCGGAAACAAGACCGATCTTGCAGATTCCAGCTCAAGCGCCAATCAAAGACAGGTGACACAGGAGGAAGCCGAGGAATGGTGTCGATTGAACAATGTCGTTCGATACGTTGAGACGAGCGCTAAATCCGGCAACGGTGTGGAACGGGCATTCTTGGAAGTCGCCGAGCGGATTTATCGGAATATTGAAGCCGGGAGATACGATCTGAATGATCGACGCAGTGGAGTTAAAGGGTATGGGGCCTCGGGAGGCGGTGGTGCTCACGCGGGTATACCTCGGACGGTCACGTTGGGAATGGATGATGCGATGCGTAAAGGCAGCGGATGGAGTGGTAATTGCTGCTGAGGACTCACAAGTCCTTCGTCTCAAATACCGCGAAGCGGATCAGGGCCCCCCGATGAGTGATCATGTGTTTCACACCGTCTGAACACCAACCTACGTATTCTGGCTGTAAGAAAATTGTACATAATTTGTGATGCTTTGCGGACCAAAAAGCAGCAGTAATGAGAAAGAAGATTTTAAATCTACTGTTCTTTAACAAGGGCGTAGAACCACGAGGAGAGGAAAGCAATACATGCGTCTTTTCTGGGAATCATATACCATCTGACTTGATTCCGTCAACGCACCATCGAGCTATGACATTTTGGCAGAGGGCCTCGAGGTGATACAGCAACAAAATGACTCAAACAAAGCTAAACTGACACCTCAATATGATAGCGGGAACCTCCAAAACATGATACAAGTTTTCCTTCACCTGAGGTGGCGCCGCTAGTTGGAGATCTTCCATCCAGGTAGCCAGCGTAGATGAGCCCACTGTGAGCTATCTCCCTCCATACCAAAGACGATAGCACGGAAATAAACGAAAAGACCGATCGTGACGGCATAGAGGACGCCATACACGGCCGCAGACACCGTGGCGTTGATCCGGCGGGTCACCCAGTCGACGCAGAATCCAAAGACGATGATCGCGTAATAGAGGGCAGGGTAGTAGTGGTGGACGTAGGTTACGCGGGCCATGACAATGAATGGAATGTAGTGCAACACCCAACCGATGGCTGGGTAGATGCCAGAGTAATGGATGTGGTCAATGTCCTGCTGGCTCAGCTCGGTGTATCCACGCTGCCAGCGGAGAAGATACCAGACAAAGAGCAAGCCGAAAGAAACGAGACCAGCAGTGCTTCCCCAGTAGACAAGAGGGTTACCGAGGAGGTAGTACTTGACAACGCTGTCATCCCAAGAACACATGCGAAGACCGACGTTGAGAATAGGCCATTGCCAGAACTGGGAAGCCAGATCGTCCTGCTTGTCAGGATCGGGGACAAGAGCGTTGTTGGATGTCATCATGGCAACGTTGAGGTGGATGAAGTCCTTGAAGAAGGGCGACTTGTAGGAACCAGGATCACCAGGGGGCACTTGAAATGACAGGTCAGTTTTGAATGAAGCAATAAGACGGGAAATTTGCGCCAAGAAGAAACAAAGCAAACTTACAGCGCTCGTTGGTGTGCGACTCGACGTTCCAATGGGTGTACACATCCCGAGGCTTGTTCTCCTTAACACAGGTAGTCTCGATCTGCTTGAAACCCCACTGCGGCAAGTTGACGTTGCCGGCTCGCAGATAGCAGCCCAGGGCTGGGTGACGGAGACGGAAAGCGGTGGTCAGAGTACGAATTTTGGAACGATCGCGAGAAGCCGCGTCGTTAACAACTTCCACCTGCCAGTGGTCCTTGTCATCGCCAACGGTGATGTTGCCGTAGCAGGAGACTTCCCAGTGAGACTTGGTGACAGGAGCAGCAACAGCGTGAGAGTGGAGATTACGACCGGTTGAACCATGAATCAGGCGAATGACATCGCCGTCACCAATGTACTTCAATTCGCCCTCGGGGTTGTACTCGGGCTCATTGCGGTTAGGGTAGATGAACCAGTCGTTGTTGGCATCTTTGTGGTGGTAGCAAGTGACCTGCTGCTGGTTGGATCCCTCGGGGTAGGTCTGGACGTGAGAGTGCAACAGACCACCGCCGTAGCCCATATTCTTGATAGTCACGCGAGATCCATGAACCAGCTCAAGAGGGCTGTCTCTGCCAACTTCGGTACCACGTAGATTTGCCTGGAAGAGCGAGCTCATCTGGGCATCGCCGGGGCCACTGTTTGACAGGACAGTGAAATGCAGGTAGAAAGAGAACATATAAACCAGCACAGGAATCACGATCAAGCCCCCAACGCGGGCGAAAAGGTGCTTGGCCAGCAGGGTCTATAGTCGTATCAATTAGCGGCTGCATGACATGCCGATCTTGTATGGATCGTTTCCGAGGGTACGACACTTACGGGTGGCATCTTCACATCGCCAAATTTGTTCCAGAGATCCTCAGCGGTGTACAATCCCACAACAGCAGTGCAGAAGAAGCCAACCCACTTCACACTGCAGACACAGCCAATGCTGAATCCAGTCAGGCACAGCCAGAGCCACCACTCCGGGGAGAAGCTGACCCGCTGCAGGCGGTGGAATCGAGCCCAACACAACATCGTGGTGAATGTGAAGCAGAGCAGCATCGAGTCCAGGAGGATGAAGCGGGAGATAGTCGCGTAAGAGTTCTCGCACAGCACCATCAAAGTGATCAGCCAGACGGTAGCCCGGCGGAAATTCAGCTCGCGAGCGGTATAATAGGCAAGAGGCACACACACAACGCCAAACATAGCATTGAAGGCGCGCATAAAGGTGTAATCAACATCTTCCGGGTACTTCTCACCGGACTTGAACTCAAAGGAGCCATTGTATCCGGCGAGATAGCCGGAGAGGCCGACGAGCATCTTTCCGAGAGGCGGGTGGACATCAAAGTAGAATTCGCGCTTGAGGTAATGGGATCCAAATTTTCCGAAGCTATACACAATATACAGTCAGTCTCTGCCTTGGAGCGCAATTACATGCGCACAACTCGTTGGACGTCCATACTGAGCTTCATCCCAAGTGACGATATTTGAGCGACCAATCTGGTACAACCGCGTGAACAAGGCCAAGGCTGTAAAGATGACAGGGGCAATGATCGGTTCCCAGCTGCAAAGGACATGGAGCAAAGATGGAGACTGAATGTTTCGCAAGATCGCCCGTTAGTATAGCTCCCAAGTCCCTTCACTGCTCCGTGGGCCGCGGATCGGCTGCTGACGTACCTGGCTCTGCTTTTTATTCTTCTTCACGTCAGGTTCGACCGTGAACAAAGTGGTTGTGGAGTCTTTGCTAGATTTAGGGACGTTTCGCCGACGCAGATCGGCGTCGAGCTTGGCGCCCGTGCTGGTAGCAGCGTCCATGTCGAACCGCAAGACCCGAACGGGCTCGGGGAGAATTGAAGAAGAAAAAGAAGAAGAGAGGGAAGTGTCAAGAGGGTCAATTGTCAAAGACGAGAATGATGGATCGGCGTGCTATCCGGCGGACGGATGGCGATCGGTGGTCGGTGGTTGGAAGAATCAACACGTTCCCAAAGTCGATTGGGAAAGGTACAGACCAACGTGGTCGGATGTCGTAACGAGAGTGAGCGGAGGGACAAGGGGGTTTAAAAATTCATAGCGACCTGAAGTCGTCGCGGAGAGAGAACAGCTCAATCGCTGATATCAGAAGTTACTTGAATAAAGGACAAAATGGAACAAAGCCGACACGAGGTTCAGAAAGGAAAGAAGAAGAAAAGTAGTACGAAGGATACGGGGGTGCCGCAAGTCAAGAAGGCGAGCTGGCCAGATGTCCAGGAGGAGTTCCAACTTCCCGTACTTTGAGTAAACAGACAGATGACCCACTCGTCCGTTTTGGCCCCCTCTCATCCCTCCAGAGCCGAGGAGCCGTTTTCGAGTGCGCTTTCAGATCGTGATGGAAGGCCCTTCAAGAAGAATAGCTTTTCGGAGATCATGCGCGCTCGAAGACTGAAAGATGATGTTTCTCTACAACAATGTACATCCAGTGGGTTAGTGATTGACGCTGGTGGTATCGGTACCTACTACGATACTCGCTTGCTACAGTACTTCGTTCGCTCAGCTTGCGCGTGTCGGCATCTGCAAAACAGCAATCCAGGGCACAAGGTAGTAGTAGACTGGTAGTACATTTAAGCTCGCAAGAAGTATTCTCCAATCACAGGGATTCAATGACTAGCTATCAGATCTAGCAACGAATCAATCCAATCACTTGTCTGCAGCGACGTAGCCAGACCATCATCGACTACAACTCCCCCCAAGGTCTGTTCCAAAGACACAAGCGTGGCAAATCGCGGCCCCTTCTATACCCAACGAAAATGGAAACATGTACGAGGTATGACAAAATGCCTAGCCACACCCTTCAAGGTGAACAGTGTATACAATCAACATGCAAGAAGGGATTGGATCAACATATATACACCTGCTAGGAAACGCGGAGACGGGAAACCGGAAAAAAGACAAAATGGGCAAACAATCGAACTAATGAAGACAAAAAGGAGACAAAAGAAGCATCAGAGACGTTATGACGCAAGGGTGTGTATCAGGAAGAACGCAAAGGAGAACCCCAGAACGAAAGCAGAGAATCGGAAGAGAGCACGAGATGGGACCAGGGACGGCTTGAGATGAAGTGAAACAGGTACCGCAGGACCTGGCGACTCAATCCCGATCCCCTTGTGTTCAATTCTGATGGTTTTACTCATCGTCGGCTTGGTCCAAACGACGATACTGGCTCGGGTTGTTCGTGCTGGTACTGCCTCCGCGATGACGGTTGACCATGTTGGAGATCCAGCCTCCAATGCCCTCCCCACGATGGCTCCCGGCCTGCGATCCGGCTCGGGCAGACTTACTGAAGCCATCGCCACTCAGGGTGGGGGGATCGATATCCAACCCGGGAATAGCACTGTCGGCGCCAAGTTGGCCATAAGGCCGGCGGATGTCGAGCGAGGGGACGGGTGAGCCACCGCCGATCAACGAGCCTCGCTCAGCATCGGTGACGGGCGTAGGCATGGCGGTGGTAGCATCACCGAACAGAACATTCATGTCTTCAAGACGAACACCGCTCGTCTCGGGGTAAAGGAAGTAAACTATGGAGAACAAATCAGGGACGGTTCTTCCGATGCAAGTAAAAAAAGTCTACGGGCTTTCATTGGGAGAGTGCAAGTGACAGAAATGCTTACCGACAACGAAACTGCACGCGCAGAAGAAAGCGTGTAGCAGATACAATCGCCATCCGATCAGACCTTGCAGGATCGGAGTCAATTCTCCAACGAGCCAGTTGAAGGCCCAGTTGCTGGCGGTACTAAGACTGGCACCCTTGGCGCGAATGCTCAGAGGGAGAATCTCGGGAGGGTAGAGCCAGGGGATCGGTCCCCATGACGCACCGAAAGCGGCATTATACACCATCACGAAGATCACGGTCAATGTCGGCGTGGCCTTGATATCAATGTGGATGAAGTAGGAGATCAGAGACAGGGAAATCATCATAGCCACTGCACCGGAAAGCAGGATAGGCCGGCGACCCCATTTATCCACCAAGTACCACGGCGGCACTGTCGACAGCAGGTAGCTGATTCCGTTGATACCGGTCATCAAGATAGCCGACCGGCCTTCCCACCCAGCCGATTCGAAGACCAACGGCGCATAGTACGAGATGACATTGATACCGTTCATTTGAGCCAAAGCCTGTGCCGACATGGCAATGAAGACGCGCTTCGAGTACCGCTTGAACATGTCACTGTAGGATCGTTCACCCTCTTGTCGCTGCAAAAGCACGTTCATCTTGATCTCGCGGTATTCCTGCCGCGCCTTGTCGTTGTGAATATCACCCTCGCCGTAAAGGTTGGCAATGACGACCATGCCTTCTTCGTCATGGTCATTATCGAGAAGCCATCTACATTGGGCCGAACGATAGGACGGTGTCAGCTAATGGCCCAAGCGTTTTCCACCTAAGTCCATGCAGACGTAGGGTTCCAGTGTACTTACCGAGGAGATTCGCAAATGATCAGGCTACCGAGGCCCAACAAAGCGCCCATGATACATTGGCACAGCAAGGGCAGACGCCATGAAATGTCCGACTCGATGAAACTGCAAAAGTAGTCGACCCAGACACTGGTCGCGTATCCGGCGATATTTCCAGTGAATTCAATACACGCCAATTTTCCACGATTATGGGGAGGCTGGTGGGACATCCAATGTGTTAGCAGTAGGTCAGACAGGCACAATTCGCCAGGTCTGAGGTTGCACAAAAGTTTCATACCGAGATTTCCGACTGATACACAGGCACAATGGTGGACAGGGCACCGACGCCGAGACCAGCCACGACCCGGCCCACCATCATCATGGGCATGTTCAGAGCAAAGGTTTGCAAGCCGCCGCCAATGAAGAACACGGCGGAGCCATAGAGAATTGTCCGGCGACGACCGATGACATCACCGATGCGGCCTACTAACAAAGAAGAGACAAAGGCACCGACTTCGAGGATAGCCACGACAGTGCCAATTGTGGCTCGCGACGGTTGATCAAAGTAGTCTCGGAAATAATGTCCCCTGTCACGGAGGTTTTAGTTTCCATTGCACAATGATTGATGGTCCGGGCTGTTTGGCGGCAGAGGCATGGGTAAGGGCGCGGTGGGCAACTAACGTGATAATTCCGGACATAACACCTTGGTCATAGCCAAAGAGAAAGACGCCTAGTGATACGAATACACTCGTGAAGTACCTACAAGACGCAACGGCCGGTCGAGTTAGTCAATTGGGGCTCCATGGAACTCCTTGTCGCATCAGGGTGAACGAGAGGAGCGTGAGAAGCAGAGATAGATTCAGGCACCGATCATGGCTGTCCTTTTCGTTCGCTCTCTCTCTCTCTCTTTCTTTCTCTCTCTCTTTCTTCCTCCCTGGGTGTGTGTTGGAGAACACGCCTACTTACAACAACGGTTTACCCACTAGCCCCCCGGTCGAGGATTGGGCATTTTGCCCATTGCGAGGCGACATGATGGCCGCTAAGATACGCTCGGCCTTGGGGACCCGACGAGGCGGCGGGTTGGGGATGGGAATCTGCTCCTTTTCCGGGTCGAGAGAATGACGAGTGAATTCAGCGTCGGGCGCGTAGTGCACTCGCTTGGAGGGTTTCCTTCTCCCTCGTCGAACCCGATGCTCGAGTGACTGGCGAAAGGAGCCCTTTAATGGATCCTCCTCGGCGAGCTGTTCGGCGAGATCTCCCGTATCTGACCAGATCGAGAAATCAGACTCGCCGGAGCGAGTCGAAGAGTGCGAGCGACGACTATCCTTTTCACTGGCCGAGTCCAGCGCCGTGACCTGGGATGAAGAGTTGCCTAGGGTGCGGAGGGGTATGGCGCGTGGGGAGGTTGATGAAGGAATGTTGGCGGTGGGCGGGCTGATGAATCCAGCCCTCGGGAAACCCAGATCGACCGTCCTTTTCTTGTTGGGGGATGGTTTTTACCTCTGATGAATTCTTCTCGGTCACACCTTGCTTGGTTCCTTTTCTTTTTTTTTTCTCTTTTTTTTCTTCCTTTTGGTGCTCTCTGGGTGTATTGCCCTTTTCGCTATTGGGGGTAGAGTAAATTAAAAGAAAATGTGAATTATGGTGGTTTGCTCAACATGCGCGAATCAGCATGCAGAATCGAGGGGGGCAGAGGATGAATTTTGGGAAGCACGAGTGACGCCCTCACAGGTCGTGTCTCTCTTTTCTCGCGCTCTCTCTCTCTCTCTCTCTCTCTCTCTGGCGCGCTCCGTCTTGGGCCTCAATCAGGAGTCGGGACGCGGGATCGAGGAGAGCGTCAGCCAGGGTGAGGACAAGTGGACTGGTCCAGTACTCAGCCTGAGTCCACCGTATAGTCGTCTCACTGGCAGTTCAGGCAGTTCGTCACTCGGTCGAGGAGTCAGGTAGGACAAGTCAAGGAGGAGCTCTCCCCCCAGCGTCACCGGGTCGGATCAACCAGAAGTGGGAACCGGCCACGACCCCCTTTCAGCCAAAGGAAAGTCTGACTAGCGACGCCACGCGCACGCTGCAAAGCGGTCACGGCAGGCAATTGAGGTGCTAGTCACGCGCGATCGACGCAAGATGACGGCACGTCTGCAGGAGGAATGGGGGAACTGGAGTATGGCAGGCAGATGGAGAACGGATGATGGAGGCGGTGGTGGTGGTTGGGAGACGAGGGGGGAAAGCGGAGCAATTAGATGGTCAGGTGGAAGAAAGGGGAGGAGAGATGACTTCCAGATCGTAGCACTCGCGAGGAAGATGGGCCAGCGGGACAATTGCACGTTACCTGTGTACAAAAATGACACGCAGGGACCGCGTCGTAATGAGTCAGTCGTAGCTGGGGGATTTGGCTAGTGGTGAAGAGAAATGATCAGGGATGAACGAGGAGTTGCACGACGTGGTTTTACAGTAGAGATATTGAATGAATGGGGTCTACAATCTCGTGGATCTACTAGGTTAGTACCTAGATACCTGCCTGCGACACTACGACCGTGCCCGAAAAACGGTACCAGGGAACATACGAATGGGGCCAGATGGAAGTGAAAGTTGGGCAGCCGCGGAAGGGACTTGGTTGGATGAAGAGAAAATGGGGGAGGCGTGATGGATGAGGCTAAACAGCCCGGATTGAGAGTACCGAGAGACACCGCATGTGGTCGAGGTCAAGGCGGCTACTAAGTAGTAGGTAGTAGGTACCTAGTAAAGTACCTGAGAGGGGGGTACCTCAGCTGACTCTAAAAGTGTACCGACCATCTGGGATTCCGCACTGGGACAGTGGGGAGTACAAGCTGATCTTGTCACGCCAGAACTGTCAGAGGAGTACTACTACGGCACAAAGACAGATCAAGTAACAGCCACCTACCTTAGGTACTGTACTTCTAGTACTACGGTTGTAGCAGACTCAGGGCCAGCTCATGGCAAGTGCTCAGAGTTTACAAGCGTCTCCATAGTAGTAGTCATACTACCTGCCCCTGCACTGAATGCCAATTGTTCACAAACAATCGCTGCCAGCACCAGCCACCGACCACCTGGTGTTCTCTACAAGACAAGAAGACAACTGCTCACGCCGACTTGTCCAAGATGATAGCTCGATCAGGTGATTGGATTTCCGGGGGAAAGCTTGGAGTCCACTGCGGAGCTGCTCCACACCAGCCAGAGGCCCCAGTGCCGCCCGTTGATGACGGAGGCGGACGACGGATGGCGGATGAGCTCCAATGAAGGAGGACACCCAGTGGAGTCGATGATTGCATTGCAAAGACCGCCTTCACTTGAGCTCAGCGGTGGGAAGGTGACGGGGTGCTCACATGATATCTTGACATGTGTTGATTACCTAATTAGTTCCCGCGACGGCTGAGGAGTTACCGTACACAGGGTTATAACTCATTAACTAGTTACAAGACAATGAAGACATCCATGCTCATGAAGGCTTACTAACTTACTGTAGATGTATCAATTTGTTTTGGAACGAAGATAACTTTCCAGCTCGTATTCCATTCCGAGCCGCGCGAGTACAGCACGTGTCTGACTCTGCGTAGTGTGCGCATGGCCGCATGCTGTGCCACCTAGGGAACTCGAAGTAGACGGAGCAATCGATCTTATACCACAGTAGGTAGTATCATATCATACTCATAGTACATTTAGTACAATAATCGTACAACCCGATCTCACAGTGGTCTCACCTTGTGGTTCAACCCCTCGCGCCAAGTTTAGCCCTCGGATGCCGGCAATCTCCCCCGTGGATCACGTTGGCATTACATAAACAACATCATCTGCCGCGGCCCGGGGGGTTCGTGTCAACCCCGGACAAGGATGGGACTCTCGCGTGGCCTCGACTTGCCCGATCGAGCATAGTACTTGAACGCTTGGCTCGAGGCGGGAAGTCTGTTTCAGGGTCAAGAAACGACTTGAACGTCGAGTAAACCTCGTGGTTCGCTACGTGCACACACGAGAAAAAACAAAAACGCGAATGATGGGGTATAGTAAGTACTCTGCTTGGACTCGTGCAGGATGTGGAACCGTCTATGTGAAAATTGGCAAATGGAATATCGCTCAAGTCTATACATGGAAAATACAACAACGAATGGCCGGTGACAGGGAAGAATGTATGTTCGAACTCACAACAAACACCGATCAAAGTCATGCCCAAGATGTGCCCAGCTTCCTCCGTAGGTCAGATGAAGGAAGATGATGATCGCTGAAACAAGGGTAATCAAAGCGCAAGTCATGCAAATTTGCGGAGACTAATTCAACAAAATGTCATATCCGTCTTTCTGGATATGGACCGCGTCCGCCAGGCTCGCGTATCGGCGACGCACCAACTCAAAGATCACCAGACCCGCGCTGGTGCTGGGTACTTGGCGCAGCGCACTCCCCGCAAAGCCCCGGTAGAGCCATGTGCGCAACCCGCCGGCCCGTGCAGCCTTGCGCCGGATGCGTTTAAATGTCTCTTGGTACGCGTGATAGTAGATCCGCAGCATCTGCCGCCGCGAGGGATCCATGCTCGCTTGACGATCCAGGTACTCCAGTCGGCCCAGGTGCAAATCCTGAACCCGGCCAATCGGATGCTGGATCGTCTGCTGAGCCACCGAGGCGAAGACGCCTGCCATCATGAGGAAGCATGGTTCCAAGGCGTAGTGCGGCTTGATGAGAGGCACGCCCCGATCACTTGATCCCGGGGAGGGAAGCTGATCCACCGTCTCTGCACGCAGCGCACCGTAATACCAGGTGACAAAGGAATAGTAAGACTGTGACTTGACATATTCAAACGTGGAGAAGAAGATGGCATAGCCGAACGAGTCTCGTAGGAACGATAGACTCCATCCGGCGAAGATTCCTCGTACACCGATCTGTTGAAGCTTCTGGTGTCCGTAGTGCCACATGCTGCGGTATTGTCCACTTAGCATGTCACTGGTCTGAAGTCGAACCTGCAATGCGTCTAGTGGAGCAGCAATGATGGATTGAATGGTGCCGGCTGTAAAACCGGCGGCAAACGTCGCAGATGGGGGAGCGGGTGGCCAGACTCGTTTAGCACCTTGCGAAACTGGTTCATGCAAAGCACCAAGAACTTGCAGGTAAGATGTGTATAGGACTGCACCGACTCTAGAGAAGCGAACGGGAAAAAACAAATCGAAGAACCCAACAATTAGCCATGCGCACCGGATGGACCGCAACGTAGATTGAGCCGCTTATAACTCACCCTGCGTTTGCCATCAACGGCGGCAAGACTTGATTGGGAATGAATTGCCAGCCATAGGTTCTCACAGCATGCAGCAACAGCCCCGGTGTTGTGGTATGTAATGACCATTTCCCTTCTGCAACGCGAGGGTTCACAGCTCTAGCAAATGCCTAGGATTCGAAAGACCCGGCGAGGGTCATAAATTAGCGACATGGTTCACGGACGCTGGCATAGTAAAGGATCTCGCGATACCATATAACTAGGTGAAAGGTCAGTATAAGAAAACGGTGAGGCCTCTTCGGAAAGTCGATACATTCGCGCATCTTAACTTACTCAACACGGGTGCGAAAGAACGCCTTGATCGGAGCCCGAAAGTAAAAAGCTACCATTTGCGCACTGAGTGCGCGAACACTGCCGGCGGAGACTCCGGTTGCTGCATCATTTCGCGGTTTGCGTCGAGTGGTTCCAGGATCACCAAGATGTGGTTCCAAAATGATCGAACTCATTCTATCGCTCGTTCAATGAACTGTGTTTCTCGCTTCGTTATTCTTCTGCTGGCCACCATCGGAAACGGTTGTCGCTCTTGATGTATGTAGCACCCGCGGAAGTTGTTGATCAATAAGCTCCGGTCACAGGTGGAAGCTGTCGGCGTGAAGGGTAACCGGAGATCTCCGCGGGTGCATAGTGAGTGAGAATATGGCCTGTCGCGGATGATGAAGCGATTAGAGCTGTAGCTAGTAAGAAGCCTAGCACAGTAAAAACATGGACAGAACTAGCAAAGATGCGCCCAATGACTCTAAATCATCTGAATGTCTAACTGAAGAATTGCGCTCAATATTTGGAGGCCGCCGCGCTAGTCCCAAAAAGGCAAAAGTCGAAAACGCGTTTTCGCGTCCGCCTCTCCTCTTCTCCAAAGGGCTTGACATCACCAGCGATCTCCCTTTTTCTTCTTACATATCCTCTCTTTCCTTCAACCACCCCCGGCGCATACGGTACCTTCAAACAGCCGGTACTCGAATCGCTTAACCTCGTTTTCGCACGGAAAATTTATCTGCCTCCGGCGTTCGGTCTCGCGATCACTGTCAGCAAGCTTTGCTTGCATCGAACCGCCAAAATGGCTGACAAGATTTCGATCGACAAAAAGACCTTCTTTAACCATCTTTCAAGCTTTTACGCATCATGGAAGGCTGACAAGCGATCTGGAAATGCGCTTTACGGTGGCGCTGAGTCGATCGTCATTCTGATGGGCAAGACTAAGAGCGACGAGAGCTCTTTCCAGAAGAACAATGCTATGCATGTAAGTTAAGGACGCACGCATGAGCATTCCTCCTTTCCTCTGGATGTATCGCGCGGTTCGAAGGTAAAATGGACATCGTCAAGCTGACACTTGTGACATTCTACTAGTTCTGGCTCATGGGCTATGAGTTTCCTGCAACGCTCTTCGTCTTGACAACCGAGGCCATCTACGTGGTTACTACGGCTAAGAAAGGTACTAGTGCGCGCTTTTTACATCATACTCGGCGACAAGCTAATGAATGCGCTACGTAGCCGAGCTTCTCGAACCCTTGAAGAACGGAAAAATCCCGGTCGAGCTCCTGGTGACAACGAAGGACCCGGAAACGAAAACAAAGGCCTTTGAGAAGTGTATCGATGTTATCAAAGGCGCTGGAGTGAGTCCTGGCCATCAAGTTACATCGATCGGGAACCTGTAGACACAGATGACAGCTAACCCTGATTTGCCGATCATAGAAGAAAGTCGGCACGTTGCCCAAGGACACCACAACCGGCCCCTTTGCCGACGATTGGAAGCGAGCGTTTTCAGAGATCTCCAAGGATGTGGAGGAAGTCGACATCACACCCGCACTTTCCAGCGCCTTTGCGATTAAGGATCCGGAAGAGCTTGTATGTGTTTCTTTTGCCGTCGTCTTCCTATTTTTCACCCGGCGATGGTAGCTTTGCTGACTTTGCGCCTAGATTGCCATCCGCAACGCCTCCCGGGCTTGCAGTGGTCTGATGTCTGAATATTTCGTGGACGAGATGTCACGACTGCTCGACGAAGAAAAGCAAATCACTCACAAGGCCCTGGCAGCGAAAGTGGACGCCAAAATCGACGATGCCAAGTTCTTCAACAAACTCCCTCGTCTCCCGTCTGAATTTGATCCAGAACAGATTGATTGGGCTTATGGGCCAGTAGTCCAGAGCGGAGGCGCTTACGACCTGAAACTCACCGCGACCTCCGATGGGAACAACCTGAAGCCCGGCATCATCCTCTCTAGCTTCGGAATACGGTACAAGACGTACAACTCACTCATCGCACGTACCTATCTTGTCGATCCTAGCAAGTCGCAGGAGGCCAATTATGCATTCCTCCTCAATCTCCACGACACGATCATGAAGGAGGTTCGGGATGGTGTTGTGGCCAAGGAGCTCTACAACAAGGCCCTCGCCCTGGTCCGCTCCAAGAAACCCGAATTGGAGAATCATTTGACCAAGAACGTCGGTGCCGCCATTGGCATTGAACTCCGTGATTCGAACATGGTCCTTAACGCCAAGAACAACCGGGTCCTGAAGAACGGTATGACCCTGGCCATTACCGTTGGCCTGACCGATGTGAAGGACAACGATTCCAAGTCCAAGGGTAACGATGTGTATTCTATGGTCATCACAGACACTGTGCGTGTCGGCGAGAGTGGACCGCATATCTTCACCAAGGACGCTGGAATTGACATGGACTCGGTCTCATTCTACTTTGGGGACGAGGAAGAGCCCGAAAAGCCTGTCAAGGAAAAAAAGGAGGCCAAATCCAGTGCTATCGCAAGTCGAAACGTCACACGCACCAAATTGCGTGCCGAGCGGCCGACTCAAATCAACGAAGGTGCCGAGGCCCGTCGCCGGGAGCATCAGAAGGAGCTCGCCAACAAGAAGACCAAGGAAGGTCTGGACAGATTTGCGGGCACTACCGGAGACGACAATGGTGTCGCAAAGAAGATGTTCAAGCGCTTCGAGTCTTACAAGCGTGATAACCAGCTACCCCCCAAGGTCAAGGATCTGATCATCTACGTTGATCACAAAGCCTCAACGGTCATCGTTCCGATTATGGGCAGACCAGTTCCCTTCCACATTAACACCATCAAGAACGCGAGCAAGAGCGACGAGGGCGAGTATGCATACCTTCGCATCAACTTCCTCTCTCCTGGACAGGGTGTTGGTCGTAAGGATGACCAGCCTTTCGAGGATCCTTCTGCACACTTTGTCCGCAATTTGACATTGCGATCCAAGGACAATGACCGCCTTGCCCAAGTGGCACAAGACATTACCGAATTGCGCAAGAACGCGTTGAGAAGGGAACAGGAGAAGAAGGAGCTGGAGGACGTGGTTGAGCAGGATAAGCTGATTGAAATCAGAAGTAAGTCAACTAAACTGCGTCCAGTGAAGAGAATTCAGATAAACAAACCAGGACTAACCCTTTTGAACTAGATCGACGACCCGTCAAGCTTCCTGACGTCTACCTGCGTCCTCCATTGGACGGAAAGCGTGTTCCTGGAGAAGTTGAAATTCATCAAAATGGTCTTCGATACATTTCACCGTTCCGCAGCGAACACGTGGACGTGCTTTTCAGCAATGTGAAGCATCTTTTCTTCCAGCCTTGCGCTCACGAATTGATCGTTCTCATTCATGTACATCTCAAGACCCCGATAATGATCGGCAAGCGAAAGACGCGGGATGTGCAATTCTACCGCGAAGCTACCGAGATGCAGTTTGATGAAACCGGCAACCGCCGCCGCAAGCACCGATATGGTGATGAGGAGGAGTTCGAGGCTGAGCAGGAAGAACGACGACGCCGAGCTGCGCTGGACCGCGAGTTCAAGGCATTCGCCGAGAAGATCGCGGATGCTGGCAAGGACGAAGGCGTGGATGTCGATATTCCCTTCCGAGAGATTGGATTCACGGGTGTGCCCAACCGTTCCAATGTGCTGATTCAACCCACTACGGATGCTCTTGTTCAGCTCACCGAGCCACCATTCATGGTAATCACACTCAATGAGATTGAGATTGCTCACTTGGAGCGAGTGCAGGTAAGTCTACGAGTATCCATCATTTCGTCTCCTTTGGAGGCAAATGGCATTGGCTGGCATGGCATACGTTTCATTGCTAACTTCTACCAATTACAGTTCGGTCTTAAAAATTTCGATCTCGTCTTTGTCTTCAAGGATTTCCACCGAGCCCCAGTCCATGTCAACACCATTCCCGTCGAGGCTTTGGAAGGTGTCAAGGACTGGTTGGACTCGGTTGACATTGCCTACACCGAGGGTCCGCTGAACCTGAACTGGACCACGATCATGAAGACTGTGGTCAGCGACCCCTATGGCTTCTACGCCGATGGAGGCTGGTCATTCCTGGCTGCTGAATCGGACTCCGAGGGCTCCGACGAAGAGGAGGAGTCGGCCTTTGAGCTCTCCGAATCCGAGCTTGCTGCTGATGAGAGTTCCGAGGAAGATAGCGAGTACGATGAAGATGCTAGCGCCGACGGCAGTGAAGAGGATTTCAGTGGCGAGGACGAAGAAAGCGGAGAGGATTGGGATGAGTTGGAGAAGAAGGCCAAGCGCCAGGATAAAGAGGCGCGTATGGATGAAGATGACCGTGGTACCAAGCGAAAGCGCTAGTAGATACGGTGCATAGTTATGGTAATGATTGGTTTCGATACTTGAATTTACTCTTGAGCTCTCGCAAAGAGAGAAAAGGACTATTCCTACTTTTTCGTTTTCTTTTTGTGTTTCTCTTTTTTTTTCCAGGGGCCTCGTTCGGCCTGTCATGTCTTGATACAACCTTTTTTTCCCTCTTGCCAACCTTATCATTCACGCGAAAGCTTTATCGCCATCCTCGTCGAAATGGGTTGAGAGAATGTAATACATATGAGAATGTGTTTTCCCCTTGAATCACATTCAGCGGCTTTCCATTAACATTCAGTATTACGAGGTCGTCATCCATGACAGCTACTAGTACCTAGACTTTGGAAGTTCTTGCGAAATGCTTGGACCTGGGCGATCGACAAAGCAGGGCCAGGTACTGACCCACGGATATATTTCAGTGGAGTGATCAAATTCGATGATTGAACGTCAACGGGATAACACGCGCCTTTCAGAAATTATGCATTTCGGGGAAAAGAAACGGGAAAAAGAAAAGAAAGAAAATGAACAAAAAGCTGAGTGAACTTGATTTACTTAGAAGCTGGGGAAATTTAACGGAAACACGTTCGATCATGGACAAGATCATGGTTATCAATCTTTAAGGATTAGGTAGTGGAGGTCGGCCGATGACATCGGGGTAACCTCTCCAGTAACTTTAACCTTTCTTTTAACGATCCGATCGTCAACTATGTATTCGAATCGCAGTCATCCAATTGTCCCGGATTTCCAGTGTTTCCACTTTATTCAAATGGATCATGGTGTGACAGCGACATGAGTTGGCAATTACCGCAGTCCCGTCTTTACCGAATTGCACACCAACCGTACTGTATACATCTCTATATAGTATCTACACTAGGTTTGCCTTATAGCCGTGCGCTCCATGCCAGAGACCCAATTGATGGAACCTGGAAGTATTTTCTTAACCTTACCCACGGACATCAACCTCGAACTTCCAAAGAGACAGACGAGTCGACCAGTCGTGACATTTCGGTTTGTAAGTGCCTACGTAACTGGAATATCTTATTTTTTTTTTCACATCAGACCGTGAACGCAACTCATGCTTGTAGTAGAGAGACTGGGGCTTCAGACCAGTCATCTCACGTCTGTTCCACTTGATAGGGTGGGATGGGCCTGTCTTTGAAGGGATTCTGGGCTGCAGCTCTCAGAGGAGGAAGGATGGAATTAGGATGTGGAATATGACATGTCTATCCCTCGAATACTGAGGATTCGAGTCCAAATTCGGGATGTCTACTGTCACTTTGTGAACTTCAGGGTGCTCGGGACTCGGGAGTGGATGTTGATTAGGCAGGAGGATATAGCTGGGTTGGGTGTTACTGATGTATAATGATTGTATCACTGTAGTCTGTACTTATGTCCCAGATGAGATACTTTCAGTCTTACCTGACCTGTCGAAAAGAGCCTATTCCATGAATCCAGGATAAATCTCTGTGCTCTTCACTGGCTGTATAGAGACTGAGATACACGGGCAAAGTGCAAGGAGATACCAAGACGAGATACTGTATAGATTCTTCATATTGGTTACACGAGCAGCATAGGTCCATTTACCATGTAGAAGATCGAAACCTTTGTGTAATACATGAATCAAGCACCAGTGAACCCTTTCAAGAATCCTCAATCCTCTTATAATGAAAAATAAATGAAGTCTATAGAAAGACAATACATAAATAAATTATCTTGTCCCGCCCCCAAAATAGGAACAACAGGCCCAGCCCGTCATTACCCAGCAAGCTAGAGCACAATATATCCAGCCCATTCTTACTTCCCTTCACCCCATCAGTCAAGCAGCCTCGATTCCACTCCATTTCGATCATCCAGCTCAAGCTCACTCTCACTTCCCCTCCCTCATACTCCCCCACATACTCCTCATCCTCTGATTCTGCCCCGCCGTAAAGCTCTCATAACACACATCCGACGAATAATCCATAAAATCGTGAATCGGGTCCGCACCCGGCAAATCCGGACACGAGTCCCTCGACGCCGGACATCCGCTCGTCGGCGAGGACTGCTGCGGCGTGTCAGATATGTAATCGCCCGGATCGTTCGGGTCGCACGTCTCGCCCTGGAACGTGTGCAGTAGTCCGTTCCAGTGGCCGATCTCGTGGATCACCGTGCCGCCGCGGTTATACTGGTCCAGCGAGCCGCCGGACATGGCGGCCGCGAGGATGTTGCACCCGTCTTTGATGTAGGCGGATTGCGGGCTTGTGGCGTTGATGTTTGGGTCCGGGAGGGTGCAGAAGCCGAGAACGCTGACGGCGAGGTCTGTTTTCTTGGAGGTGGAGGGTGATGGTGAGTTGGATGAGCTGCGCTGCTGCTTCTGCGGGGATTGTTGATGCTGGTGGGTTTTGGAGGAAAGTATGCGTGTGACTTGGCTGGGGGTGGCGTGGAGGTCGGTTTGGAAGTAGACGTTGAGTGTGGAGTATGTGCCCTTTCGAAGAGCCTTTTTCATGCCGAGCTCGTCGTCGTTGCGAGCCCAGACATCGTTGACATTGCGGGTGACTCCTTGCAGTTGATATGAGATTTGCGCATCTTGATATGCGGTCTGGAGAATGGCCAGCTGAGGGAAGGAGAGTACAGTTGTCAGCTTGTTGGTTCCCTCTTGTTTCACTTGTTCGTTTCTCACGAGAGTTGAACAGGTTCATGCAGATTGGGATCCTTACCTGAGCATCAACCATATCATCCGTCACTTGGTCACGCGCCGCCGAACTACTGACGATATGAAACCACGTATCGATTTCAATAGGGCCATCTCGTGCCGGAGACCCTTGATTCTTCACTTCATTGGTATGAACTCGCTGCACTGCGTTCAGAAACGAGGGTTCTGGCTCCTCTGTCGCGCAAATTCCACGCGTCTGAACATTAAGAGGTTTGCATTGTCCTCGAAGGAAGAATAGTGCCGTTGTGACGATGACAAGCAGGGAGGAGGAGTGAAAGACCATGTTTCTTGTTGTCGGTCAATGATATGACGAAAGAGAGTAAGATGATCCTCACTCTTCGATGATATGGTCCTGTGTAAATGACTGTATAGTTTCCGCCCTTCCGATGCCGATAATCAAGTGAGCTTTGGATCCGTCGTATCAAGCCCCGTGAAGACCTTCAAGGAATCAAACGAGCGTATTTAATGAAAAGAGTGAATGAACGACTGAATATAATGAGTGACTGGATGGCCGGGATAAAAGCACATCTAATGGGCGAAAGTCAAAAGGCGAACGACCGGACCGAATTGCGTTTCTACTCACGAGACGGCGCCAGCTCTTATTTGAACCTCGGATGTCCCTTGACTTGTTCGAATCATGTCCCGAATCTACCATGATGGGCATGGCAGGTATGGACATGGTATGAGGGAGTATGCATGTGCGGATCTGCGGAATGTTGCACGTCCTAGCGGAATGCATGTCAACGAGCAAGGGGGTAAATGTAAAAACAAGTGCGTGCCCGCCTTTTGGATGGGAACAATGGGCACTGCGGCGTTTTGGAGGGAAGAGGCTCGAGACCGAGGATCCGAGTGTCGAGACGAAGGCGCCCAGAGCAGGACCGAGTCGTCGGGGATCTAGTGAGAAGGAGAAAATATGACTCTCCGCGGCAAGTCTTCGAATGAGATCAAGTGATGAGGTAATTTTCCGCATAGTGGACAAAGTCAGGTTGGAAAGAATGCTCGTTGTTATGACACAAGGATAAATACAATCAGAACTCCTTAATGAACACCGGACCCGCAGTAACCCATTTATTCACCTTCTCCCATTGTAGGAAGACGTAGTTGAAGCGCCATGGAGTAATTAAGAAACGTGAAAACCCACAGAAGAAGGAAGAGTTTTAAAGGATAAAGGAGGAAGTCCTCAAAGCGACTGAAGCCGCTCGACGGCCAGAGAAGACAAAGTTCAAACTCGGAACGAAGCAGCCGGACAAGAAAGAAAGAGAGCAAAAAACAATGGGATTCGTATATATGTCACGTCTTTTCTAGGCGTTCGCACGCATTCGATCGTCGCGCCCTGAAGCCACAGCAGAAGCTGGCTGATTGGTCGCGTCCCACGTCAGATACGTGTGGTCTCCCAGTTTTCTAAGACACGGACTGTGTTAGTCGCTATGGTCCAGATTCAACGACAAGGTGCTTGATGTGGCAGGCAAGCCGAGGGAGTAAAGACGCAGATCCCAAGTGAGGTGATTTGCACACGAAATTGAACATACCGAGGACGAATCAAGTAGGCAACCGTAAATAAGGCTCCTAGCAGAACACAGACTCCACCGACAACGACGTACGCAATACCCATGAAGGGGTTTTTACCGCCCATGACCGTGCGCGTGGAAATCAAGATAGATTTGGTTCCATCGTACTCGGTGACGGGGAATCCTGGAGGAACCAAAGTGTCAGTTTCATCATTGTCACTGCATGTACAGCACAAGCACCAACAAAACACAATTCACTGCAATGTCGAATGCTGGGCCTCTTGGAGCCTGAACATGACAAAACACTTACGATCAATGATATCCAGACGGTAATCGCCCGCCTCCATCGCGGTGGTGTCGTTTCTGCGAGACATTTTGCTAAAGTTGGGCAACCCCGCTGTGCGCATCCAGACCATCAGGTCCTGATCCTCCTGCAAGTTGGGAATGCCAGTCTTCTCATAGGTGCCATTATACGAGCTCCAGTTGGGTGGTGGAACCACCTCCCCGGGCTTGTACTCGGTCTTCTTGACCAGCTCCTTGTCGCTGTTCCAGGCAATTCCTTCCTTCGTCATCACATATGTGTGGTTGTTCTCCGCGAGACGCACCGGGGTGTTGATTGTGTCGTTAAACACCGAGTTGGCAATCAGACCGCAGGGATAGTACGGGATACCCGCGGAGTTGACATCCAGCGGGGAACATGTGCCGCCCTTGATGGTGTCACTGGAGACCGCCTTGCCCTTTAATTGATCCAGATCGAGCGACTGCACGTAGCGACGGTGATTCTGGTAGAAGTTGGTGAGGCGGTAGTACATGTACACGGGAGGACCCATCGCTTCCGGGATCGTGAAGAATAGGGAGCACATGGTGCCGTTCTCGGTTTGTGATCGTTGCCAGTAGTATTTGCTGTTGGCGGTTGAGCTTTTGAACGTGGCAGACACCTTGTCGGAGATGTCGGCTCGAGTTGTCACAGGTGCGTCTGTGCTACACCGTGAATAATCGATGACGATTTCTTGGATCTATAGAGGAAAATTGCCATTTAGATTCGCCCTGCCTTGTCTCGTTCAGTCGGGCGAGGAGGCACCCGACCCCAATTGACGACGTACCTGGGAGTTGGCCCAGAGCAAAACTCCACCGATGGGCGCAAAGACGATGCCAACGATGAAGAAGAGTGGCAGGACACTCTTCGGTGTTAAGATCGGTCTATTCGCCACGGCATTCTGGTCAGTCTTGGGCAAGTCAGAGGGGGGCCGCGGATGACCCGGCATCCAGAGACGAAGCTTACTGCCATGCCTTCAGTCGTTGTTGTCGGAATGCCGTGTCTAGTGACGCCGTTCAGTCAGTCAACGAAAAGAAGAGGCCGGTTATCACGGAGATAGTGGGGGATAGTCCGAGATCTATACAAGTCGACCACTCGGGAAAGGTAGAAGAAGGGAGGGATGTCAACGCGTACTGGCGGGCTTTCGTGATTTGGTTTTCTTGTCGCCTTCAGCGGCGCGGGCGCGCTCCTGCTCGTCGATGGACTCGGGACGGGGCTCCTCGGTCGGCGACATGGCGGAGGGGAGCGGATCGCGCAAAGCAGACGAGAGACAGAGGCAGCAGAAAAGGTGTTTGCGACTGGAAGAGAAGGCTTGGGATAGAAGGGCGGATGAGCGCGAGTGGTCAACTCGGTTCGAAAAAGGGAACAGGCAACGAAGGAGACGTCAGGAAAAGGTGGCGCCGGGGCGGAGCCAGATCGTGTTCAGGTGGAGAGAAAAGAGCCACGAGGAACCAATGGCAGGGTCACGGCAGCTTCTCTCCACTCGGTCGCATTGTAAATCCACGTTGGAAACAGAGTTTGTGACTTTGGCCTATCGTGCGGGACTTTGCATGGCGGATTTGGTGTAAACGATGTACTGAATCGTGGTCATTATTTATAGAAACATGGCTGTTTTGCTACTTCTGACGGCTCGAGGAAATGGATGCGTTGTCGATCACTGGAAGTTGCGACAGGGAACAAAATATGATTAGTCAGGATTTTAAGCTTGCCAGCCCAACCTCAGAGTAAAGATGATGTGAGACACTACAAACGGTACGTAAACGGTACGCTTAGTGGAATGGTTTTTGACTTCTGTTATTCATCTACAGCGACACGGCAAGTCTTGCGCAATTGCAATTAGTGTGTTATTCAAGATGATGGTATCTCAGTAGAGCAGGGTATCACACCATCCCCGTGCGCTCTCCTAGCCAGAGGAGCTGCGTCGAGCATGGGAAACAGACGTGGAGTGACCAGCAAACTTAGCACACATGGACATCAGAAAGGAACCAATTATTCCGGATCAACAAAGTCCAAGGAGCCGGAGAGAGAGAGAAAAGTGCAACATGTGATCATGACCAATTTGTGTAGGAAGAAGCAGGCATAGTACGGACCGGAACGCCAGCCAGAAGAGCAACTATCGTCGAGGAGTGGGGTATGAGAAAATGCAGCGAGACCATGATGAGAGCAGTGAGCAAAAGCTCGCAAGGCGCATGAAGCAACGGGGGGAGGATCGGAAAGACGAAAAACAATGGAGCCATGTGCTCGAGGGGGTATCGCGAGAAGACAAAATCGAATCATCAAGGCGTGACAGGACATGAATGGGAGAGGTGAAGCAACAAGACGGAGATCAAAAAAAAAAAGAAACAAAAGAAGCTACGCAGTTGTTGAAGGGGCGAGCGTATCGAGATGCAAGACCACGTGGTGCAGGGCAGTGCCGTGTGCGCAGCCCGGAGGGTATGCGAAGGTGAGGTATGAAGGTCACGCAGCACAGCGCATCGAAAAGCGGCGCATGAATTTGGGGCTCTCCGCCAATTGACACAAGGATGGCGATAAAGTGACGAGACTTTGTGGGCATTGAGATGTTGGCAATAGGTCTGTGATGAGTGCCGAATACAAACAAGCGTTGGACGGATTCGGGATGTTGTGCACTTGGGAGGGAAATGGACAAGCAATGGTCGTCTCCTCGCAGCACTGAGACTGAGAACGGTGAGTTTACTTCAAGTGGTTGAAGTACTCGGCCTTGAACCATCCGACTCGGTCGTAGGCGGTCCACAATTTGCTCGCCTTGTTGACATCGATCTTGCAAGCCTGCTGCGCATCGGTCTTGCGGAACTCCTTGCCCACACGGAGGGCACGGACACGAGCCTCAAAAATGCGACGCTTGCTGCACAGGTAAGTTGCGCAAGACAAGCGAAGGGTGGAAGCCAGATTGAGCTCGGCCGGTCCGAGCAGGGGTCGATCCGGGTCATTACTCAGATCCAACATCTGACCCTTCCAGTCTGCCTTGAGGGCCTTGGCATTGCCACCCAGGGTGGCCACAGGAGGCGAGAAGTCAGGCAGGGCATTGAAATCGGTGTCATCGCGATTGGTGCCGATGGCACGAGGCTTGCTCGCCGAGGAAGGAGAGGAGGAAGATGCCTCGAAACTGTCCATGGTCTGCTGCTTGGGGGTCGACTTGGGGGTGGACTTGGGGGATCGCTTGGCGCGAGGACGAGGCGCACGAGGAGTCCCTCCAGTCACCTTCTTCGCGGGGGCCGGGGCGAGCTTCTTCAGCTTGACCTCGGTCTCACCCTCCGGACGGTGACGGTTCATCAGGACCAGTTGACGCTCTAGAGTCTCTCGCTCCTCGCGGGCCCATGCCAGAGGATTGCGATTGAAATGGGATGAGACGACGGGGACACAGGACAGTGCCAGGAGATATTCCTCACGGGTAGGCTTGTTGAGCTTGTTCTCGAAACGCGCCATGTGGGAGTTGATATGCTGATCCACCAGCGCCTCCGCCGCGGGAGGGGCAATGGGTCCAAAGAGGGGAGGCTCCTCGCGCGCAATGGAGTCATGACGAGGGAAGAGGACTGGGTCCCGCGATGCGTGGACCTCGACATCCGCTTCAATCTGCTCGGCGGTCTCGGAGCGTCGCTTCTTGTTGGCGCCAGTGTACGGAGTTACTGGAGGCGAGGGAAGATCCATTTCGGACTGAGTGCGCTTGCGGTCAGCAGAAATGGGAGGCAGCTTCATGCCATCGCTCATCGTGGGCATCATCGATGCGAATTCAGGCTTGTTGAATGGAGAAGTGGGGTGGAAGCTATCCATGGGCTTCGTCTCAGGGGGCGACATGAGACTGGATACGGGGAGGCGATGCATGGTGGAAGAGTAAGGAGGAGATTGCGCGGGGGGTTTGGGTTGATGGGAGAGTTGCGATTGCAGTGGTGAGCGTAGACCCGAAGTGGGAAACATTGCGAGCGTGTGAGTGAGATGGCAGAAATGTTTTGGTTGTCAGATGCGCGCCTCAGAGAAAACACACGGCGGGGATGGGGGAGAAAGCAATGCTGTCAAGTTCCACCGATGAGGAGGAGAACTCGTCTGGTGGACAATATCAATCTGCGCTTGGAAAGTGCTTGTGCCTTGATTGTCGGTACTGACTTCAGAACTTCTGGAGCAGGGGAGGTTGATTCACGCGTGTACAACTGGCGATTGAAGAATAGGTATGAGGGTGTTGGCAGGAGGAAGAGAGTTGTAGGAGGAGAAAACACCACCGGTGGTGAACCTGGTAGTAGTGGTGCCTGCGCCTGGGGAGCGCGTCCAGGCGAGAGTGGGCGTGAGAGACAGAAGCAGGAGGCGAATGATCACGGCACGAAATCTAGAACGGTAGAGAGACGATCCGAGCTTTGCTTGGTAAGAAAATTGGGGGTTTCGATTTGATATAAGTTATTGAATTTGTCTCCTCTTTCTGTCTCGAATTATTTGATTGCTTTTCTTTTCCTGGACTTTCTCAATGGATCTGACCCGAATACGACGAGGGTGGAAGTCAATGGAAGAGCATGTCCAACACCCAAGTGATTTGTCAGGCAGCAGTGGCGATAAATCCGGGTTTAAGGCCGGGCTCAGAATGAGTCAAGACGAGTCAGCGACTAGCGGACCACAGGCAACGCTCGGGGGACGGATGGAGCCAAGGCCAGAATCGCCGAGGACAGTCAAAGATGGGTGAGACGGAGCTTGGGTCGATGAGTTGGTCCTAAGATAATCCGTTGAAATTAGCGCCTGGAT